>NNCF01135511.1:0-128998 GCA_002313205.1 Laupala kohalensis | reverse complement strand
TCTGTAGGAGCATGTACAGATACAAATGTAACATTATAAAATTTCATCCTAAGTCTAATGAGACAAATTCTTTCATTTATTAACCTATAATCTATCAAACTGTGTTGTACCCTACCACTTAAATAGAACCCTGTGCCAAATTCATGTTTTCCTTCTTCTTTCCCACTATATACAATTGTGTATTTTCCTTTAGATTCTACACCCTTCCCGATCCACCTAATCTCTTGCAGTGCACATATATCCATACAGGCAAAAATATATGCAGACACTTCGAAAATGGAAGTAAAATGAAAATAAAATAAACGTAAAATGTCTTTACTAAAACAGGCTTTTATATTAAAAGTACTGTTTTAAAATGTAATAAAAATGTTCCGTAAAATTGGAAATTACGAAAGTTGACCAAAAAAAGAATATCTGAAAATTTTGAAAGTTTGAGGTACCAAGTGTCATAATTACTATTACTTCTTTAAAATTTCTAAAGAAAAGTCTCAAGCTTTTAAAATTTTCTGATTAAAAAAAATGAAATAATCTGATCAACTTTTCTAATTTTCAGTTCTACCGAACATTACTTATCACTTTTTAGTGCAGTACTTTTTATATAAAAGTTTGTTTATAGAAGTTTTTTACTTTTATTTTATGCTTTTTAGTACTCGAATTTGTTTATTTCTTTGTGAAGTGAGCACTGCCAACTCGACTGTCCTACCATTGGCCATTGTTTTACTGGTCTCCCACTTCCCACCTCGTCCCTACGAGTGCCAGGGTTGTCTTATCCCCGCAGTGCTTGTTGTCAAATAGTCAATCAGGTTGAAACTACTCCAGGCATCCTAGAGTTATGGTGGGATATATTCTCATACACCATATCCCCATTTCACCCCCTTTAGGGGTAGCTTTACGTACAATTGTACCAAAATCATCTATTGTCAAACATAACATACAAATAAGTAAACTTTTAACTCGATTGGAAGTTACAAAGTGACTGAAATATCAATTAAGCTTGAAACGGAACGAAGCAAGTTAAATAAAAGCTTGTAAAAACGAGAGGAGCAGACTACCTTGGCCAGGCGCGGATTCAAGGGGAGGGTCAAGGGGGTCATGACCCCCTAAAAACCCATAGAGGAGTTTCTAGTCGCGCAAAAGCGTTTATGATTTTAACGATTTTTAATTAGTAATTAGTATTGCAGTAGATTTGTATCGTCTCAGGAATTAACGATGCATTCATGTTTTGGGCTCAATAGAGAGGAACAGTCCCAGTCGTATACAGCACTTGAACTTCATATGTCAAACGCCGCAGCTTCAGCGCCGTCTTTCACCAGTAATTTTGTTCTTGTTCTTGAAATATAAAATATTTCTGTACCTTAAAATGTGAATAAAGTTTTTGCATCTTTAATCAGAATAAATGTTTTGCATCTATCACTTTTCCCTGTCGCACAAAGATTTTAAAATAAGTAGGGTGTTACTGTACCGAATCGCATATTAATTAACATTTAGATGATCTAAACATACAATATGCTTAAAAAAATTTTTTTCTGAGGTTGGGATTTTTTTGGAACGTCCTATGACCAAGACTATATTTTTTTATTATGACCCCCTAAAAATGAGTCCGTATCCGCCCCTGACCTTGGCTGCTCAAGACGAGACACTGTTCGTGAATCGCCGTACATTTTGTAGGGATCTCTATCGACTCGCGAGATCTTTTTAGTGCTCCTAGTAAAACACTTGCTAGCGCGGCGAAGGAAGCTCGGGTGTCCATTCTGAGACAAGACACCTGTCCCTCGTTTAGGAGCGTCGTTTTGAAATCACCACAAGCAGTTTCCATTTGCTCGAGAGTGAAGTAGCGTGAAATGGTCCCGTGCAGCAGTATCACGCCATTGTACTTTATCACGCCATTGCTGTAGCACTTTTTAAATAACTTATAACAATTTCAAAAATTATTTTCTTGCATGATTGTGTTGCCGTATGGCTCATATTAATTTAGTTTTATGTGTACTCAACTTTGGCACGGTTGTGTACATTAATTCTGTAGCCCCATCCTGGCCCGGGTTTTTCTCCGTTTTTCCTTCGGGTAGAGGCGGATTTCTTATACAGGTTCTCTAGGCTTTGTCTAGGGGCTGGTTTATTGTAACAATAAATCGTGAATTTAGTGTTTTTTCAACTCTTATGATTTTTAAACACTATACTCAGAATAATCTATAGTTCGATAATAACTTGTACATGTAAATTTACAAACATATTTGCGTTAAATTACAAACATATTGACATTATATATGTATTATAACTCGCAGCTAACTTTTTATCTTATCTAGGAACTTTTGCTGAAATTTTTGAATCCGCCTCTGCCTTAGGGCCCTTGATCGGAATTGACGGGATGGTCCCTCGCTTGCTTCCGGAGAGTAAATTAGTTTATTGTCCTCCACGTGGTTATACGCAGTCTGTACTGTTTTTTGACAATAAATTTATTATTATTATTATTATTATCATCGCCAGAGGTAATTAACTCATATTTTAATGAGTTTCAAAAAGAATTGAAGGATGTATGTACAAGTAATATTGTTCGATTGTTTTGTGATGGAGATGCCTTTAGAAGACATCGGGAAGGAGATTTTGAGGAACATATGAGCATACGACGAAATACAGACATGTTGTTGATTGAATAATACGATTAGTTTTACGAATGACACGGATAATCTCACTTCGTATTAAAATCGGAGATATTTTGAAAATGTAAAATTGATTAGTTAAATTTGATGAAAAGTTTACTTTTATGTAAAAAAAATGAATTCTCCGATGACAGTTTGCGTTTGATGACAATTTGTGTGGTACGCGTATCCCATACTGGTACGCAACGGAGTAATCAGAGTTATACACAAAAATAAACAGTTATGGCAGTGGCTGTATATATTTTTTCTTACTTCTCGCCCCCGATTTCCTGTTGTGTACTGATCACAAGTCACGCTAGAAAAGTCATTTAAAAATGTACTGATATAATGACTGGACAAAATTCGAAACTACTTTCTAATCTTAGATTCGTGTTTAACGACCCTAAAAACTGTCAGAAAAAGCGGGTCAGGTAAAAATGATGGCAAATAAGAACATTGTATTCAAACGTCTCAAAATGTACGACTTCCTTCCTTGAATGAGCTGAATTTTGCGCAGCAATTCCTGTTTAAATTTGTCATCTGTTCTAAATGTGCCCATATACTATCAAACATGACTCGTCGTCAAATAAGATTGATTGTCTATGGGCGCGTTTGTTGTTGGGGGAACACAAACATTTCAACTTCCGTGTTTTAACGGGCGCCCCAACGTAATTATAATAATAATAAATAATAATATTAACAATATGAATTTAACCTTTATCAAAAATGCGTACGATAAACTTACAAGTACGTATATATTGCTAAATTTCATCTTGCAATTAAGTCCTATGCAGTAATGAGCAATTGTGGTCGACAAAAAGAGTACTATTGTGGTGAATATATAGTTGAGGATTTTCTGATTGTTTTATTATTATTATTATTATTATTATTATTATTATTATTAAAATTCATTATTAAACCTTGTTGACTCTATGTGTTACAATTTGAGACAATCAATTTCATTCACCAATTACTTATAACTTCACCTTCATTGGATTTTAAATAAGTAAGAAATCTTTCATTGGCGTAAACAATATAATAATGACAGCTGTCTCACTTATTTAAAATCTAATGAAGGTGAAGTTATAAGTAATTGGTGAATGAAATTGATTGTCTCAAATTGTAACACATAGAGTCAACAAGGTTTAATAGTCTATTTTAGTGAAATATGTCGTGATAAATAAAAAAGGTTGCGAACCGTTGCTTTTGAAATCCAGATCGGAGAGAACAATCCATTGAGCTCTACCTCCAATCGCCTCTCTTGCGTTGTTTTTATTCATACGAACTTTTGCTTCCTCTGATTCTTTATTTACTTCCTTTTCCGTCTGTGAATGTGAGATGAGATGTGTGGCGGGTAGCGTTCGTACCCCTGACAGTTACAAACATTATAAAACAAGTATTTGATTTATCAGTACGCCAGAAAATCAACTTCGAAACGAAACCCCGAGAGAAATTTATTGGTAAACCTACCCAGTGTTTGGAACAAAGATACAATCTTCTACATAGTTATTACTAGCTCTAGATTTATTTTAGCAGAATATTATGGTAAAAAATAGGACTTACGACCTTATAATGGACGTTAATAGTAGTAGTATTATGGATAAATGCTACGAGTATTGGTTAAAATATAGCGAAGAAAGTGATGATACGTTATTTATGTATCGAGTAAGATTTAACCAGATGTACCAGGTGACTAGTGCGTGCGAACTCGAAAGGTGCTAAAATTCCAGTAGAGTTTTTATGTTAGTCCGTGTAAGTCTCCTCTCCCACACACACACTGTCAGTGTACTTAATCTTTTAGTAAAAAGGATAATTTTATGAAGTTACCGTTTATATATGGGAAGATGAGAATTTGTTTTCCGTATCTAAACCCTGACTGCAAGTATCATAGGTGTTGTCTCATTTTTCTATTATAGTATTTGTAAATGGGAAATGTAGCGTGCAATTGTAGCTTATCTACATGGAGCGATAGGAGGTAGGAGGGTAGAATGGTAGTAGTATAGGTGGGCCGGTTAGCTGGGTATACCAACAACTTGGAGGTGTTAGTAGGAGTGGTTAGTAATAATTGATACTAGGAGGATAGAGGAAGGAAGGTTTGCTGTTCAGTAGTCAGTCACAGCTATATAAACTACATGTGAAAAGCTAAATTTTTTTTCTGAACCCGGGATGACTGGGTGTCGAGCGAGGACACTGCCACCTGAGCCACGGAGGGGGTTGCGTTGTCTCTTAGAGAAAGAAGACCCAACCGAGACCTCATACCTTTACATCGATACCCGTGAAAGAAACTTCATGGTGAAGTGGGTCGCGTCGATAGAATTAAATCACTGGAAATCGGCCTAAACTATCAGAGTAACATGCACTTATCGAGTTTTCACCTCACCGTTTATTTAAATGAAATAATTGCAATTGTATGTGTAAAATATGACGTCTTATGGAGAGAGACACAGATTTTCAAAAAAATACCAACATTTACGTCACGAAAGTAATGGACGTTTACTTCTATTTGTAGAAAATGTTTCGTAGTTTTTTACACTACTTTTATCTATAGGTCGCTGGACATTTGTGAAAGGTATTCAACCTTTTCTGGGGTGAAATGCATAGATCAGGAAACCGTTATGCTCGGCAGCCATGTTTGGACATTCTCTTATGCATTTCAAACGAGTCGAGCGAATGCCTGAATATTGTTTATACTATTAACTGACGAATAGAAATTAAATTATGTTTTTTCATGACAGTGATTTGACTAACTTGGAGTGACGGTCCCACTTGAATCATTGAAAGAACGAGTAAAAAAACCTAAATCAACTTCTGCAGACTATGCTCTGGATCAGTAAAAAAGGAATGGACCTTCTTTCGTGGCAGAAGTAATAGATGAAACAATCAACCTCGATGAAATCTTGCGCTAAACGTAAACCGAACATCTGTTTCACATCTACCGCGGCATTCGTCAATTAGACGCGTACCTCACCACTCGCCTGGCTTTGCTCTCCTTGCTAGCAATGAAATTCTGTTTTACCAAACACGACTACTTCATAAATAAATAATGAAAGACTTACTACTTTTTATAGACGAATTTGCTATTAATTGATCACCTGACGACGACATAAAACGAAGTCGAAACGTTCTGAACCCTTTTCACAAAATATATCTTAATTGCCCATAAAAGGTCGTAAGTCTTGTATTATTTATTTAATTATATTATATAATGGACGTTAATTGTAGTAGAGAATATTTAATTCTCTAAATAAAGATTTACATGCCTTTGGGAGGTGAGATTTAGAGATAATCCAAACTATCCTCTTTTGGATTCTAAAAATTTGAATGCTCTGAGCGGATTGGCCCCAAAAGATAATGCCATATCGTAAATGAGAATATCACTCTTATTTCGATGTACTATTCTGTTATACAATTCGTTATACACACGTTTGCCTCTGTTTCAGTTTATAAATAACTTGTGTGCGTCTGTTTTTCATCCACACTACTATAGTTGTATGCAATTACTGTTAGTCGAACAGGACCGTTTTGGTGAACCACAGCTGGCAGTAATCAAT
Source organism: Laupala kohalensis (assembly GCA_002313205.1). NCBI lineage: Eukaryota > Metazoa > Arthropoda > Insecta > Orthoptera > Trigonidiidae > Laupala > Laupala kohalensis. The sequence continues at coordinate 122,811 of NNCF01135511.1, read as the reverse complement.
TTTATGTGAACTAGTGCGCAGTCCTGGATTTTATGTAGGGCGGACTGGCTATATTGCCGAGTGCAAATTAAGTACTGAGTTTATCTTAAAAGTAAGATAAGATGATTTTTATTGATATTGTTATGCAAATGTAAATGTATCCTTTCAATAAAAAATAACAACCCACAGGATCAATCATACTTTAATTTCTTTAATTTCGTCTTGTCACGTTGAGATCATTTGAGTTATCTAAAGAACCAAATTGGCATACGTAAACCTATGACTTTTGATATCCTTGTGAAAGGCTGAAAAAGTTTCTGCTGAACCCTCCCTCTAAACACGTTTTCGCAATGTGTTCAATCGTTCAAGATCATTGAAAGATTATTTCAACAGTTAGATACCTCTTGGAATCAGTGCCATAAGTATAGTCCAAGTGATGTAACTTTGCCGAAAATTATGCAATACAATTTTCCAACATCTACGAATTTAAGTAATATCCAAATCAATATCAATAGTAGTTACAAAAGCGACTGTTTGCTGTAAAGAAATACAAGTTAATAACACGACAAACTAAGACACAAAATAATATTCGTTCCACACGCTCCATGCAGAAGGAACAGAATAACGGTCAAGAGCAACTGCATTCAATTGTTGGTCGATGTTGGCGATACATTTAAGTTTTGAGAAATTCGAATGTCCTGCCACCATAACGCGAGATACAAATATCATTACTCTTTTGGACGATGGTGAAGTAAAGGGTTGGCTACACTGTGCACGAGCGCTATACCAACAACCAGCCAGTTACACTGACAATAAAGAAATCGTTTATTGTCAAGAGCTGTTACAAACTGCCTAAGACCACGTTGAGCACAATACAATAAACTGATAAACACGGTGAATTTCCATTCATGTTTTTTTTCTCAAGTTCAATTTTCTTGAGGTACAGAACATGAATTGTCACAAGCTACCCACGCTGCTTGCTCAGTGTCAGAAATTGACATAAAGCAAACGAAATAGAATTGTAAACGAGAAAAGTAAAACCTGAACAAACTTGCCCAAAAAAAGAAGAAAAGGATGGAGCAAGAGAAATTATCAGCGGTAAGAATAATTCAAACATAGCTGCAACGGATTTTCCCCTTTTCTTTCAGGTCAATAATGTAGAGCCGTCAAATTTGACAAGACTGGTTCTAAAGTCAAAGTCTCATTACTATTTAATTTCTGTTCTCATAGAGAAGGCTCAATTTTTCGTCACTTCTTTCCATAAGTAAGGGAATGTTGAGCCGTATTTTTTCTTTTGATCCACTTGGCTACTACGACCTTGAGATCGCACCGCGGAACACGGGATGAAGNACACGGGTTGAAGGATTTAAAATTGTACCTCCCTTGAACTCCTTTCAAGATGAACCTTTTCACTTTAACTGAGTATAATTTCAGGATTGTCTTCGGTTTTTCATTTTTGTTTTCCAGTCTCCAAACCAGAAAAGAATCAGTAAATTATATAATAGATGCATTAAAAGGTTAAATTAATTCTATCACGAACATCGAGGTATCAGAACTGCTGAATCTATTAACAAAAGCACAAAGTTCGGACTTCCACGTACTAAGATGTTAAATTTCTCGAGGCAAGTAACATGTTTCTGAGTAAAGGAAAAACTTATTTTCAATGTTTGAAATGTGTACTTGTAGATTTTGCCATGTTCGTGTGCAGTGTGTTGCAGAGCATGTGCGTCCCCGCGGAATGTCGTCCGCCGGAGACGCAGCCTGCGCGGTTTCCGCCGGCCGCGGCAGTCCGCCCGCCCCCGCCGTCGCTGCCGCCCCCGCAGTCCCCACCGCGTCTTGCTCCGCTGCGGCCATCGCCGACCAGCCAGCGACGGCCTGTGCGGCTGCTAATGTCGCTGCCCCCGCCGACGCTGCCGCCCCCGCCTCCGACTGCCGAGTTCTGCTGGAGCACAATGAGCAGGTTAGTGGGCCTTCCGGCTACATAGCGCGGGACTTTCACTCCGTGCGCTGGAGATGCAGCTTCTCCCTGCCACAATTCAAAGCAGGGGATTTATTTTTGGAGGGGGCTTCTTGTTTTTTGGGAGGAAATTCCAGAAAGGGAACGAGGTCTTTTCCATACCTGGTGTGATGGACCTACTCGTTTTTTTTTTAAATCTCAAAAACGCTTTTAAACAGGCAAATATTCGAAATAAAGTTTTGTTAATTTTTGATGTTGGACCATTATTATTATATATTACCGACGTGGCTATAAAGTTTCATTTCACACCTCCGCAGACTGAAAAGGACTAACGATTTACTCATTTCACTTCTAAACTATTAATAACATTTATTTAAAAAAAACAATTTAAAAATCCAAATTTTCGTCGTACAGAAAAAGTTTTAAATTTGAGGTTTGAAGGAGGGGTTTGAGATCCTAACTGAAAGAGAAACAAAAGAAGCGAAACTTACACTGAAGCCTACAGGATAGTGTTTTCAGAGACATGCAATACTACTTGAATTCTCCTCTAGAAAAATTGGAGGTTAAGAGTTACGCGTGTAAATAAGGAAATTCTTTGAGTTGCTCAAAGTCAAAAAGCGAAATGTTCTGTGGGCGACAGAAGTCATAAATTTCACCCAGTTTCGCCCATCTGAAATATTGTTCGGAATTATTCAACCTATTTTGATAATTCAAATATTTCTAGGACTCCTTGATATCAGTCCTCGGTGTTAAGACACTTGACACCCACTGCCTTAATATTGCTGAAAAGATGTAAAGCATAGTAAATTATTTCCATAGATCTTTCAATGTCAGAATCAAAAGAATAGAACTAGAAACATATGAATCTATGTCCTATGAACGACAGTATTACGAAATTAAATGAAAATTCAGCTCATTTGCCTCCTACAAGTGCCATAGGGAAAGTCTTTCTCCATAATCTCCTATAATGTCATAGATCATCGAGGACTTTTAAAACAATTAAATTAATTAATAATTAATGATCTCGTTGAGGATAATGAGCTAATTTACTTTCCGGAAGCAAGCAAAGGACCTTCCCAGCAAGGGCTTATGGCAGAGGCGGAAAGATTGCTGATTGCTGTGTAAGCATTATTTTATTACCATACGCTGGGCTTAATGAACTAGATCGAATTTTTATTCAAAACTGTAAAAGGTCAAAAGGAACGCATGGAGGCACAGTAATAGCAATAAGAAAGGACATCACACAAACTCATAGACAATCCCCGAGTCATGAGTCATTAGAATGCACTGTAGTGCACCAGTGAGACTTACAAGAGACCAAAACTATAATTACTGACGATACATTACTGCTTCCAATAAGCCCAACACATCTCATGCAACAAAATACCACACATCATCTTAGATATTGTTGTCCACTGGCTGATGTTGTTCCGCTCTTCAAATTGGAATCAGACCACCTTCCAATCAGCTTCACTCTTCGAACCTTATTTTACCTCTAACCTCAAACTTCACACATCTAATCAAGAAATGAAACAAATTGGAACTATTATGGAGCAAGACTTTCCCGGAACCTTACTTTACCTGACCTAAGAGATAATATCGAAATACAAAGAAAAATTGAAGCGTGAACTGATTCAACGTTGTAACTCCCTTGAAAAAGCTTACATAAAAGGTTCGGAAAATATGTGGCTGGTAATAAAACGTTGAATCACGAGTAAGAAATCATTTTCCTGTTTTAAATTTTACCAATTGTATCAGAAAAGCTTATGCCCCTTCTGCGAAAGCTATTTTTGTGGATCTATTGGAATCGTGATTTGTAAAACAACTTTGAAGACAGATAAAGCGTTCGGGATCATTTCCCATTGGCAAAGCGAAGGGATGAGAGAATGTGGAAACCGAATCAATTCAATAGAAACCGAATCAATTCAATAGAAACCGAATTAATTCAATAGAAACCGAACAATTCAAAAGATACTGAAGCAAGCTGTCAAAACCAGCAACTACTCATTGGTGGGGTCCAGTTTTGCTAGGTTTCCACAAAATGACACTGATTGGTAATAAGGACGACTGAAGAACATAAAATGTTGCGTGCATGTAATCACTGGCACTTGTTGCAGCGATGCTTATATGGATTTCAAAATTGCGCCTTTTAAGAGAAACTAATTGCGAGCTGAGAACATGTATTTAGTTGCTCCGGTGATTTTTTCCCGGGAATACTGTCAATGTTAATTTTCTTTGAGAGATACGCCAGGAATTTTTAAAAATCATTGGTGAAAATTTATCTAATTACTTTGGGAAAAAAACAGATGACAATATATTTTTCAGTCGTGAACCTTTTTTCCCACATTCCCCAACTGAAAATTACAAATGACCTTGTCAAATATCCATTACAAAACTAAATATCTAAAATAACAATTATAAGAACCGTTATATTCTTACTGTCTACAGATGGCCATATTCTGACGTAAGGAATTTTAGGTTTGAACTGTTTTCTTGAAAATGTACTTTGATTCTTTTCGAATCGGCGCACCTCTTATGATCTCATTTACAAGCCAGCGGGGCTTCAGTATTTGAATTTTCGAGCGTAATGGGCTACAAGCATTGAGAAAAACCTGTCCACTTACAGGGGCGTTTTTCGCGAAAACTAGATTTACGGAGAAATTTGTCAATACTCATTAATTTAGAATTTTACGGAGCTCATTCGGTCTGTCTTGATATTTTTCGGATTTCCGTGTATTTTTCAAGATATTGACGGAAAATCTGAGAAATTACTTCAATGAGTTTATCTATTTTCATTCTGTGTTTTTGTCAGGGTACTCAGCCTTGTTCAATTTTACTTCCAAATTATTACTTCGGTGCTAAACTTAAGCTGCTTCGTATTTTTTCCAGCTAAATCCTCTAGGCCCTGTACGAATGTAAATTCGTAAAATTTATTCTAACATTTTTTGGGGTAGACGTCTCCACAAATCACTTTACTGTCCAACTGTCCTACTGTTATTATTTCGGTTTGAATCGTATTTCTTGCAATTGACCATCCAAGTTCTATTTGAATGTGTCTTGTCCAAAAGATACCGTGTATTAAATGTGGTTCTGGACTTTCTTGAGATACCGTTGTAAGAAAATGAGAACTCTGAATTTTGATTTAATTGTACCTCAAAGTAAAATATTTTCATGCTCATTAAAATTAACTTCTATCCAATTCAATGCGTATTAATTACTTGCACGTAGAAAAAAAATTGAGATTTTTAAATATTTAAAATAATGTCATCAGTCGGTTCCCTCGCAGTCGAGTGGTTAATCACTATTTAAGAGATTATGTGTTTTCAAAATGTTTATTTCTTCTAACTTTTTTAAGTTCTACCAATTCCAATTAGGCTCAGGGTTGAACAAAACAACACATTTTTACCTTAAAGCCACTCCTCAAAGCTAGATTTATCGAAAACTGATTTTACACTTATATCGAATTTCCAGATACATCGAACTTTGTTCCCGCTATGTGGGTTTCATTGATTTTTTTAAGGAAACTTTTATAAAATGTCTACTAATTTAATATTTTCTCTGAAGTTCAAAAAAGAAAATGTCACTTGTATTACTATGTAAATGACCATTATATCTAGATGGAACGTCTCGGAAAGTTCTAAACTAATCGGTAACTGCGTCATGTAAAAAGGTCTTAAAATTTGAACACATTAAACATTATGCTACAGTTGTTAAAAGAATTGTTATTTTTTTCTTGTTTTCACTATATTGTGTTGGACTATTAATTTCCATATTGTCTTCTTTTACGATAATAATTTTTCCCCTGTAATAAGAAAAATCAGACGAATTATGGTGATGGATCGAATAGTAAATATCTGCGTAGTAAGAATATAATATTTTAATATTTGTTCTACGAACTCATGCAGGATTTAAATAATTTTGAAATTCCAATAAATTTTCATATTTCAAATGAAACCTATTAGATTTAGAAGTATTCACATAACAAATAAACTCCATAACATCCAAGGTACTCTAGAAGTATTTATGAAAAGTGGTCCTTATATTTATCGTAGGTTTTGAGTGATTTCACATTCGATATTTCATTCTTGAAAATGTGAAGCGCTGTCTTCAGATGCTTTCAAAATTCAAAATTCGGTGTCGCGCGATTTATACGCGTTGTGTATGGGATTTACTTAAAAATCCCTTTGCGGATGAGAAAATTAATTTGAATACTATAAGACCAACGCCCAGCATTTTAAGATTCCATAAATAAATAACGATATCTATAAACCGGCACAAGAAATATTAGTGTTATGTTCCAAATTAAGTTTGTGACACATGTGCTATCGATTCAATTAGATGTTAAATGGGAATTTACTTGAAAACCTTCTCTTCAGAGGTATATTTGATAAGAGCCCGCTCAACTTGGAGATCGATTTATTGAAGTATTAGCTCCCGTCGGAGGCGGATCTATGGGTGGGTGGGTGGACCTGAACTCTTAACAGATAAAATTGAAGTCCATAAATGGCATACTTTGTTAAAGTGTTACCAGGGTAATAATTGTTATTATTAATAATACATTTTAATAATATTATTAATGTCAACTAACAATAATGATGGAAAAGTACAAATATTTCATAATATTTATTAATAACTTTAACAAATAATTCTTATTGTTATTAATAATACCATATTGTTAATTGTTAATATTTATTTGATGCATTTTATTTAAAGGAATNCCCCGGTTAGCCCCCCCCCCCCTTTATTACGGTCTAGATCCACCACTGGCCCCGTCAAGTCCAAATTTTATTTGACGTAATATTTTTATAGATAATAATCCAAATTTTGTAGATAATAGTTTATCCTGTCCGTGTTGCAGGTTGCTCTTCCACCGGCGCTGCCGCCGCGACCGCCCCCGCGGCCTCGTCCCGGAGTGGGGGCGGGCGCCGGCCCTTGCCCCTGCCCTTGCCCCGGGGGCGGCGGTGGAGGAGCGGGTCCCGAGGGCGCCGGATCTGCGTCTGCAGGCCCTTCGCCCTCGGGCGATAACCCCGCTTCCGCCGCGCCCGGCGCCCACGCCCTCGAGGGTCTCGACGAGCTGTCCCCCGCTCCGCTCCACGCCGCAGCTACCCCCTCCCTCGCCGCTGCGCACCCCTCCGCTGTGTGGAAGCAGCCAGGTAGAGCTACTTCTAATCTATACTACTTTACAACGAGGGGAAAGATAACTCACTTTCTTATGAGAAATATAGGTCCCCTAAAGGCACACTCTGAGTCAGGGTAACAGTTCTCAATATTAAACTACTTAGTCCTATATTCCTTATATATTATGTTATTGACTAAGATGATAAAAGATTTTAAGAGCAATGATGCGTAGGTCAAGTTACAGAATATGAGTCTTGGAGATTTACTGGAGAACTCTAAATATATGTTCAGTTTCAGCCTGCTTCTTAATTCTTTAGAAAAAATACTTCAGCTATTGGAATTTTTAATATTAGTTGGAAGAAGATTAAAAGTTTTAGAGACCAGAAATGAAAAATATTTGTTTGCCTTGGTCTCAATGCAGCGCTCTCCAACTGTGAAACTTACAAAAAAAATTCATCAAACGTTACAAATATGAAAACATTACAATATGAAAACATTTTATTATAATTCTGAATTGAAAATATATTGATGTAAAGAAATATTCTATTTAATTTTTCCGACTCGAAGTATTATAAGTTTGTTGATGAATCAAAATATCGCGTTACAAAGAAATAAGTATGGCATTAGTTTTATTCNCCCCCACCGTCAACCCAATCGAGCGAAAAAATATTGAAAATTGCCGCGGGCTAAGAAACGTTGGACAGCGTTTGTTTATGTTCGAGCTACGTGAATGTATTCCAGATTGAAAGCAAAAGAATACAGGATTTGCTTATTTCAATAAAGTTAACATAATACCTCGACAACTAAGAATCAAATCAAATAAAAAGTTAATGTTTTAAACAGGACCATCCGTTTGTGTTAAAGCTGGAGAGGAAGAGGGATAACTTTGAAATCTTGTATAGGAATCCCCATTTTATATTGCAGATTCATATTTTATAAGAAAAAAGTTCGTGACTTTAGACTGAAACATTTTTCCGAGAATAAAATAAAACTTTCAGCAAATATCAAAAATTGAACATCTCGTCGCAAAAATTGAAAATACGTTTCCAAAATTTTAAAAATGATACCATGAAACTGAACCCCCTACTTATCTTTTGGGTTGGAGGTTGTAATTTTAAAATTCTATGAGAAAATCAAATTTTTGAAGTTTTTTATTTTTATTTTTACCCATATTTCCCGTTGTGTAAGTGTTGAAATGGAAACTTTTGAGGTGGATACGCGCGTGAATTGTGATATAAGCAAAAACGTTAAAACAGACGACATTTTTTGAGTAGTTTTTCGATTCTATTTCATTTTCATATTATTTTCGACTTTTTAATAGTGGGAAAATTAAAAATCGTTATCAGCATCTTGATAACAATTCTTTCAAAACTTCCCCACAATTTCGGACAAAATTTTCGGAAGTTCTGAAGTAGAATTTCAATCTCTTCATAATGAAATCGTGTCAGAATTCCTTTTCTTTTTGAAGAGTTCGCCAGTGTGTCTGAAATGTCTCGGATGGACTACTGAAATCTTGAGAAAGAAAGTAAACGGATGTACGTTGTAGGAAATTTGTCAATTTTATTTTTACAAAATGATATTTTCTTCGTTGAGTGCACAGTTTTCATGCAATAAATAAGAAGACAAAAAAGGCATGATATTCTGGATTTTTTTCGTATTTCCTGAAATTGTTCGAGGGACAAAGTTGAAGTTCGTAAACTGTGCCCTCAAAAGCATATTAGACTAAATGTCAGAACTTCTCCAAAAAGTTCCGGGTAAAACACCTAATGACCTAACTATTCATAATTTTGAGGTTTGTCCCTCCACACCCAGAAGGTTGGTTGGAAATCCAGTTTGGTATCATTTGAAGATTAAAACAAAAATATTGAGCTCTGTGTTTCCTTTCTTTTTCGATGTCATGTGTATTTTTGCGAGGTTACATAAAAATGTTATTTTATCGACTACACCGCCATTAATTGTAAAAATATTTCAGGAAAAATGTTACATATTTCTTCTCGTAAAATCTGAATCTGCAATTAAAAAAAGGACGCTCCTGTTTAAGATTTTTCAGTTTTAGCACCTGTGAATGGGCCTTTTCAAAACGTTTTTTATTTCAATTTTTTTTCAACGTTGCTTGGTTTCTGTGAGTTTTGATGTCTTTTCTGAAGTGGTCCATTCTGTACATTCTGTGATGTCTTTCAGTTTACTAACCTTTCGTATAATATGTGCGGATCCTATATCTTGGATGGTACATTCCTTGCCACATCTTGGGACCTCGCTTAGATTCCTCAGTCGGTATTGAACGTTGCGCGCCAATTATGACAGGAACAATTTTTGTGTTTACGTCCCACATGCGGCTGATTTCAATAGTGAGATCTTTATACTTCAATCTTTTCCCACTCTGTTTGCGTATTACTTTCATGTGGTATTATTATTATTATTATTATTATTATTATTATTATTATTGATGATGATTTGGACTTAATTCTCAGTATAGCTGGTAAGTATTTCAAAACGCGTCCAAGGAAGTTCCACTTCCCTTAGGCTGCGTCTCTTAGAGAAATTCTTAGGTGCACACTTTCCGCGTAATATGAGCCGTCCCCAGAATGGCTATTTTTTTACCTGAGATAGGACCTTTCTAGTAATTTTATGAAGATTGCCTTCTATATATTTATTATTATTATCTTTTTCTTTCTCACTGTTACACCACACCACAAGCCCAGATGCGATGTGGGTATTTTTTGGGTAGAAGCGGGATTCAACCATAAACCACGACCTTTATGGTAGAGTTCGCTGCCACCAGCTTGGTTTCCCAAGCAATCAAACATACGTGTAATAACAATAAAATATTCCTTTAATACAAGTTAAATTGTAATCTGCGTATTTATAAATTTGAACGAACTCTCAAATCATAAATACAAGTTTGAATTTGTTATTACAGAGTTATTGCTATCTGAAAGCAACAATTACACACTGATATAAATACTGGTGTTATCAGTTAATTCGGAAATCTACCCAGATCATCCGAATCTCAAAAATTTACAAGTTGCTATCCCGAAATAACTAACTGTTCCAAGTTACGTCACTCGCGCCTAATAGCAATGTAATTGAATTACCGCAGCAATTCTCAGTGGTCTGACGACAAATACTAACCAGGTCACATCTCAATTAACCTGGGTACTTCCTAACACTTCCGCAGAAAAGTCTGAAAAGTCTCTGAGGATCTACAATCCTCACAATATATACAGAAGCGGAGGTCACGTGATCACACCCTCGCTACCACGCTGAGCACTCTACATCATCTTGGTCACCCCTCAGTTTCTGAGAACACTGCGTCTTTACCGATATGCCACCGTCCTTCTCGGGATAACCATTATTTTTGCATCCGGTGGAATTTTCCATTTATTACAGTCTTTCTTTAGGGGTTTTTCCGTCTTTTTCGGTATACATGGCGAACAAGTCCCTCTTACAGAAATATTACAAACCAAGGAAAGACAAGCACTGCTCACACCCTTCGGCCGACATTCTTCGAGCCTATTGCTCCTTCTCGGAAAAGCAAGGGGATGGTCCCAGAAACAATGAATGAAAAGGTGGTCACTTTTCCTTATTTGGCGGTGCCTGGCCCGATCCGTAATCTTCTTAGGAATGTCCGGTTAGCAAAATGCTTGAAAATGTTAATATTTCACAAATCGATAGACTGCACTGGTCCTGAGGTTACACTCACATTCTAACAGAATGGCTAATTGTAATGTACAGGCAATCTGTCAGATACTTTGCAGTACTACTGCCCATGATTAAGATAGAAACTTTCTGACTGTGTGACACGTGTTCGACTGAATAGACTTCTGTATTTTAGGTACCAGGAACCCAACATCCAAAGTGTTCAAACCTCTCTTTAGGATCTTAGGCATTATCCCAGTAGCAGATATCACAAGAGGAACAATTTTGACGGTCTCCAGATAAAACAACTCCTTCAATTCTTCAGCCAATGCTGCATACGTATTGATCTTTCCTGCTTGAGTTGTCCTTAGGCTTTGATGAAGCGGGATGGCCACATCAATTAAAAACGCACACCTCTTTTGCTTGTCTATATTCATAATGTCTGGTGTGTTAGCTAAAATTGTCAAATCCGTTCTAATGAACGATCCCAGTATATTTTAGCGCGGTGATTCTCAGGTACTTCAGAGGGTTGGTACATGTAATACGGCCACTTCTGTGATATAAAACCATTTAAAACAGCTATTTTCTGATGGATGATCTGGGCAACATCGTTATGTCTCTTGAAGTATTCTATTCCTGCTAGTGACGAACAGCCTTCAATAAGATCTATTGATCTATTCTTCTACTCTTCCTTCTTTGAGGATTCGTTTCCTGTAGCATCTAGTGGCGATGTCACGATCCTCTATTGCTGCAACAATCTTAGGGAACAATGAACCATACTTTAGCCAAAAGTTCGATAAATTGCCCTGAACATACTCTTGATTAGGCATCTGAATGTGTGCGCCATGTAATTCTTTTTGATTCCATGTTTGTATCTTCTGATCACTAGAAGTTACTGCACTCATGGGACAAAATGCAGTGTCTGCCAGCCGCAAGGGAGTGCCATTATATCCATCATTTCTGGTGATTACATGATAAAGTGGTACATTGACTTTGCTGAAGTATTGTCTCAAACTGTGTACCATCTTGCTATGGACATTAGATATGTCAATGATGTCTCGACCTCCCATTGAACGAGGCAAAGTGATGCGTTCCACTGCGATCTTCGGATGATGCATTCGATATTTTGTCATTGCCACACATTCCCTTCTTTCAGTTGCTTCCAGATCAGTCTTCGACCACTTTATTATCCCAAACGAGGTCAGTATAGGCACCGCCCAGGTGTTAATGGCGCGTACTGTCTTCCCACCATCCAGGTACGTTCAGTAACCTCAACATGAATTTACTTTGGATAGTTTCCTTCATTTTTGTATGTGTTATGCCACGCAGTTGCATAAAACCGAGATACCTGTACTCCTCATTTTCAGCCAAGCATTCAATGTCTTTATCCAATCACACATCAAATCCTTCGGTATAATCTACTTTTCCCCGTAATAACACCACTGATTTACATTTGTTCATTCCGAAGTTCATCCTTATATCTTTGCTAAATTGCACAGTGAGATCTAACAACGATTCCATATGCTGCCTAGTGCTTGCGTACAGCTTCAGATCATCCATATATAGCCTATGAGATACTCTCACTGTCACCTCACCTGCGGACATTTTATAGCCTCTTTTACCACTGTTAAGAATCCTACTTAAGGGATTTAAACACCGACAAAACCACAGGGGACTGAACGAATCCCCTTGGAATATCCCACGTTTTATACTGACGGGTCTAGATGTTGTTAGACCAGTTGAGGAATTTATATGAATTTTCACCTTCCACTGAAGTATGCGCGTAGGGAAGAAATAAACAATTGCTAGATCACATTTATATATTTTGAGAATGTCAATTAAGAACGTATGAGGCACTGAATCGTAGGCTTTTTTATAGTCAATGTATGTCATGTGTAAATTTCTCTGCCCTTTGATCGCACTATTTACTATAATTGAATCAATTACTACTTCGTTTTTTCAACCGTGGCCGTATCGCTTGCACCCCTTCTGTTCTTCTGAAAGTACCTCGTTTCTTTCACAATGACTATAAATACGCTCTTTAATAACTGACATAAATATTTAATATAAAGTTTACAAACAAGTAACAGGTCTGTACTTCGATGGATCTGTGGAGCTATCACCTTTTGGGAGCAGAAATGTATCACCCCTAAATAGCCACCCTGGGGCTTCAGATGGTTGGTGCAGTAATCTTGAAAATTCTTTTGCAATTGCTCCATGTGTTGCTGTGAACCTCTTGTACCAGAAATTTGGGACTGCGTCAGGACCAGGAGTCTTCCAGTTTCGTGTTGATCCTAAAGTCGCTGCAACTTCCTCAGTGGTTACGTCTCCCCCTCCATTTCCTCCAACTTTTCAGCCAATTTCTTTTCATCCTCTATCCAATTCGCCTGTGCATCATGTTCTATTGCGTTTTCCCATAGCCTAGCCCAAAACTCTGTTGCTGCTTCTATTCTTAGTCCCGCATCTAGGTCATTTATAGCAAGGCTTTCTAGTACGGAAGAACTTCTCCTGATTGTGAGAGAATAACTGGTTTTGTTATTTTCTTTCCTCGCTGTCTTTGTATCGTCGCAACCTTTTGGCATAAAGTGCTAGCTTTTGAACCCGTATGTCAATAATTTCTGTCAGCATCTTTTCATCATCCAAGCCAGTTATCTGGTGCGGTTGAATAATCTTCCGTCTGCGTCGTACCAGTCAGTTTGAACGGTTCCCTCTCTCGTACTGCGAAACCCGACTTATCTCACATCGTAAACTTTTGATATTGTTTTGTATGCGCTGCTCCCAAGGGGGAAGTGCTCTTTTACACCGTTGATTATTGTTGATTATTGACGATTCATCTTTCCTTTCAAGGTCTTTCACAATAGCAACAGCTGCACAGTATGTAATGAATTGCTCTTGAACAAGTCCAGTTTCTTCTGCCAATGCTTCCGGTATGATTTTGGAGTTAAGGTGGTTAGTTATTATACTCAGTTTAATAGAACTGTTCATTCTAGGAATTCTTGGGAAAAGACATGGGTCTGTCCCATACCACTCTTCCATTGCCTCGTGAAAGTAATTCTCTGCTTTTCCACAGAGGTCAGCGTACTTTTCAGATTTTTTTTTTTGACTTTCCAGCTCTAGGTAGTGTCGTAACTCTGAATTCTGATCGTAGTTCTGTCTATTGGCATCTGAGTCAGCTACTAAAGACCCAACAGTACTTGGCAATATTGCCAATGCTGATGGATGTGACTCTGCTTCCACGTATAGATGGCATGTTACCTGACATTTAACTGTTTCAATTTCTTGTTCTGATAGAAGTTTCCTCGTCAGAATTGCTCTCTTCCTATCAACTAAGTTCTGTTCAGTTAGTCCTGGCGCAAGCAAATTTATTCACAAACTCGTGTAATAGTGTCGGTCTTAACATAGTCAAATCAGTTTCCATTTTCGTAATAATATAATATAGGCGCATGACTTCCTTGTTCGTTTCATTTGACCATTTGATACGCCTTCTCGGTAGACCAGCGGCAGTGGCTGCAGGTTGTGTTGCCTGCAAAACAGCCCCCGCTGCTGCAGCATAGAGGTCTTGGGTGCTGCCGTCGCTACCTTGGGTAATATCTTCGAGTATCCGCTCTCCCGGTTGCCGTGATTCCATCCTCTGCGCTGATCCACAGCTGCCTCCAGCATGGATGGGACTGTCGTCTAGTCGCATCGGCTGCAGTCCCTTTGGCCGATGAATCTGAGGCTTGGCGCCGCGTATTGGGAACCTGCTATCACTAGTGTAGGGGGTTAGCCATTCACCGGGTTACCAGGGCCCCTTTAGTTATGTACACAGGTGTTCGTATACTCTGCCCGTGTGACACGTGAGACTTAAAGCAAATTTGTAGTCACGGACGTGGGGTTGGATTTCTGCCACCCTTATTATTTTTGTTGTTATTGTCGTTGTTGATTTGCTTATTGGCTTCTCGGTTTGTTGCTGTAAATGTTAACCTAGCCCACCTACTCCATTACCAAGGGCGATGGGTTGTAGATGTTTTGTGGATGGACGTTCGATTTATTTTGTGGAGAGATAATCTAGGAGGTGTCTGGAGTTGCTAGTGATCTGGATATGAAGCAATGTGGGAGATGGAGGAGATCCCTGCACTTAGTTTTGTGGAGAATATAGGACTGAAACGGTGGTGTGTTTATCGACCAAGCTGTTAAGAATTATACGGGTCAAGAACACAGGACATTCAGATTGTTGTGTAATATCAACGCGAATTCCTCTCGCCTGCAAGAGTAAGTTTATTTTTTTGGTTGTCCTGAATTACTTAAATAAAGTTCTGTCTGTTAGACCTGACTGTTGGGTGAACAGAGAGAACACTACCTCCTTTGGACTGTTCCGTGTTGATGAAATTGCAATTCATGAGGCTAAAAATTATGATCCTATCTGAATAACATAGATTAGACATTTGTAATATAGCGAAATGGGAAAACCTTTCGCGAAGAAAGCATTTACCGACTTAAAATCGCTAAAAATGAAATTCGACATACAAAGAGTGGAAATTATGATGGTGCGAAGAACTATATCGTTTCAATGAAGAACATCAATGAAAAAAAAGGTTGGCCAGTCGCACAGTCGTCAAAATAATTACAGGTTGATTCATTCCGCACGCTGAACCTTTGGAAAAGGGGAGGGGAGTGGGAAGAAGAACGATTCCTCGCATCTCGCAATTCTTGCCGAAATTACGACATTGGTAAGACAAATTCAACTCTGACTGCACGAATCACCTTGGGAAACATTGTTTTATTATAGTATAAGTGCAAATTTTAAAAAATGTAATTTTTTAATTTTTATTTCTTTATAATTCTTATTCTATTGGCCAGAAAATGAGAAAATCTAATTACCTAGAATTCTACAGTTTATTAAAACATTCGATGAATTTTGAATGAAATCCCATGAACTGTTCTCAAAATATCCCGGGAGGAAATTTAGTTTATTTTGAAGTGCAACGTGGTGACACTATGACAACTGAAATGGGTACATTTTAGCTATTAGGTATGATATCCGCGTTGAGTGAAGTCAAATTGTCAACTATTCACAAAACTTGGAAATATTCACCAAATTTATTCTTATTAATTAATAATTAATTTTATTGATTTTTACTCTTGGATGAGGACAATTTTTTTTTAATTTTATTATAAATTTATATTATTGTTTGACTCTTTGACAAGAATTGCATTGTCTTCAGTCACGTGATGCGGTCGCAGTTTCCGTTAGGACAGTATTTTCCAGAGTTTTTGGTGAATTATTCTTGAAAATGCTCCGTAACCTATGAACATTTACGGACGTGTGCTGACGTTTCATGAACGATAATGGGAGAGTGTCTGCAGCCTTCGAGGAGGGGGTTGGGGGAGGCCGCAGGAGCAGTGAAGAACGATAGCGTACGTACGTACGTACGTACCACCAGAATTCTTTAGAAAAAGGTTTGGGTCTATCACCTTTAGCACTTTCATGCTCACCTCTGGGGCGCTATAAGCCCACTGTTTTAGAAAAATAATTTATGGTGGTTTTAGAAATTCTATTTTCTTTGTTGAATCAAATAAGAGTTGCAGATATAATTGTTTCAAATTCTGTGTTAGAAACAAAATAAGTTTCGTTTACAGAATGAAAAACGGATCATTCGTTCCGCAGATATTTGAGCAGCAAATTGTGATTATTTTATAGGGCAACGTGGCGGCCGTTTTCGTAAGTACATTTAGCCTTAGGTTTAAGCCTATTATTGTCTTTCAATCTCATTCGTGTCTTTTCATTACTTATTGTTGTACAATTAAATTAGTAATTCTGTGTTAAATTGAATAACGTGACAAAAATTTCTATTCAGAAATTTTAAATTGTACACTGTATGTGTTTTGCAATGTAACACAATCACGGAGAAAATACATGTGGAATAAAGAAACGGTAGCCTGCCATCAGTTAATTTTTTCGATGTCTTTCCTCTCAGTTGAATGATCAACATTTATCATATCTGTTCCGTTTTTTGTAGGACTTGTGACGGGGTCGTAATATGTGATGAAATCGCACGTGGTGTTTCATTTAAAATATTAGTTTATACACTTATTTGTAAAATTCTTACATTCTTTCAAAACTGAAAATTAAATAAAAAGAAACAAAATCAGAATAATTTAATTTTGATTTTTGGGAAGCTAAGCAAAGTGGATTCAAGTCGAAACATGTAGAAACTTGGGTACGATTCCTTGCAACCCTTAAATTAGGGAATTTCGTATCCCCTAGATATCTGTGGGTAATAATGTTATTAGTGATTAATATGAGAGGAGTTTACCCTCCATTGAAATGTGATGCTCCCCAGACTTGACACGGTGTCCCAGCCCAGAACTGTCCCGCGCTGCCGATCTATTGAACGCCATTGAAACAGACCCTAATAGCATTCCAGAGCGAAGGTAAAGAAGGTCCTGTGAGGGCGAGAAAACGCTTTGTGTGTGTGAGAACTACCCTCCCCTCCCTTTGCCGTGGAATGCGGCCACAAACGTGTACACGGAAGCCGAGCTCATTCTGGAAGAGTGGCTTTGCGGAGCGAATAATAGTGAACGGCTTTCCTTTGAAACTCGCCGTCGCCGAATTTCTTTTCGTTGGTTGGTTCTTTCCGACTCCCCCATTGTAATTTTAGTGAAATTTCTTCAATGAGTAATATCAGTCAATATCCTCATAGATAATAATCGAAAATAATTTTCCATTGATTTTTTCTGTTAGCTCCTGCAACAAATTTGGGACATAAGTTTCTTTTTAATCCAAAACATTTTCACTACGATTTCCCTCCACGACTTTCTATGTTGAGCTTAAATCGTGAAGAAACGGCCAAAATGACGGAAAACAAAATACTTGAATTTGTTATCCGAACAAAATATGGTTCCGTTATTTCAGTTTTATCGGCGTGAACGGGGTAAATGAATAACAATTTTCTAGGGAACAAAAAAAACGCACTGAAAAAATTATTCTGGCCTACTATCAGAGTCGTAACCATGTTTCTCACTTTTCGGCTTAAGAACTGAGTAAAAAATTTCGGATAGCAAAAAAAAACCAAACTTTAATCACTTCACCCATTTGTACTTGGGCAAAAAACTACATTCTGAGAATTAACGTGGTCTTTTTTATTTTTAGACATAACAATCCGATGTTAATTACTGTATTATAAATGTATTTAATATATGTGAGAAATATAATACGTATGTTTACGATGGTATCAAAATCCACTCAATAAAAATTCGTAGAGTATTATTTAGTGTATGCAAACATTTCTTTCCGAAGATGGATTGTTTCCGACTTGATTCACTAGTATCGTCATTGCCTATAATTTGTTTTTCATGAAGTTAACAAAATATATGCTAAAATCTTTCCTGAGAACACACCTACGAATTTAAAAAAATCGAACGCGTGGCTCTCGAGAGATAAGAGGATGAACAGACAGACAGGCAGACAGGATTAATTAATATTTTACAATCTAAAAAGAATTTCGAAAAATTAACTTCGTCAATTTTTTTGGAACCATCGTGTAGAACGCGTGAGCCAAATCTCGAAGCTGTTGGCCTATCCGTTTATGTGCTATGCGGCGGACACAGGCGTATACTATTGTCAGAATTACTCGAGATAAATCTGGATTTTTCCAATATTTCCTCAAATGAACACGGATTGTGATTTATGCAAAGACTCTCTCTTCAAAATCGTTTGATAATTTCTTCAAGATAAATAAGTTCATGGTAAAAATACAGACGAGGGAATAACAAACAACACGTCAGGGTATTGTTAACTGGAAACATACATCTGTTTTATAAGCCAACTATATCTTTGATTCCTGTATCGAATACAAATTTAATGCACCATGAAGCGTATTGATTGAGTTATTAACTAAGTCAAGAGAGGGTTGTACATATCACGTGATTGCCGCTTTTTTACTATTAATGGGTGTAGTAAATAAAACTTAATATTTTATGTTCCCTCATTTTATTTTCTTTCACATTATAAATTTTTTGTTCAAAACGTAAAATTCTGCCATGATAATGAAGTATCTCAATATCGTTAAACGAATTCGACGTAACAGTCGCACCACGGACGGTACTGAAGAGATGCGTTGTATTTATTTGTCTTCTTAAACAGATCTCTGCAATGAGATGTAGCTAAGTACATGCATTCTAAATCAAACTCTTGGACCTAATTACCGCGGATTTCTAATTAATGTACGAATCACTTCAGGCAATGTTTTTCACATTTAACTCGGAAAATCAAATGAAGTGATTATTAAAGGACTAGATTATAATAGTCACACAAACTCTAATGATTACATATTTTACATTCCATGCGTTATCTTTTGGGATGTTGTTCCACGCCTGGGACTGAGGCGGTCGGCGACACTTGGTAGAAATTCTCGGGGGTGGGTAATATTTCTCCTTCGCCCACCTGTGCCGGGGCTCCTTTACAAAGCACACTCCCCCCCCCCGTTCTGGCAAAGGCCTGGGGGCGGGCGGTTGTCGTAGCAACGGCCGCGTATTGACGTTGCCCACCGCCCCCGTTGCCGCCAGGAACCGCTCGACAGAGGAGCGTCGGTGTTGGCGCCAGCGCGAACAGCGGCAAGTGCTAGGGACGAGATCGACGGGGCCACGCTATGGAGGGGAGGAGGTGCGCGGTCGAAGGACGGAATCTTGTTTGGTGCGGTTGCACGTTGACCTTGTAAGAAGATGCGTCCGGCGAGGCAGTTAATCGGGTCGTCTAGGAAGTGAATCGATAGCGAATTCATAGGTGTGGAGGAAAGAATGTGATACGCTACGCGAGTCTCCGGGGTAGTTCATATATCCGTGAAGATGGTGCTGTCAGTGGCTGGCGAGTTCTGATGTAGAAATTCTGCTAGTAATTCTACGTGCAGGGGGAGTTCCTCCAAACAAATTTCCTACTGATAACATATCATTTCTGAAGATGCAAAGGACTTTGTGGTGTCTCAGCTCCATAAATGAATGAGTTCTGGTTGGTACCTCATACACCCCTCGACATATCGCCAATTAAAGGGGAACGTGATGAGTAATTAAACTTGATGATTTTGTCGAACGGCGAGAGTTTGGTGGGAAAGAAAATGAAAAATACTTGTTTGTGTTTCATCAAAGCGTCCGAACTGGTTCCCATGTTCTAATTAAAAACTTGAACTGTGTTTAGTGTTGCCAAGTGGTTATGGATAACTCAAGTGAAGACCATTCAATCTACTTACATTTTGCGCAAATAGATTCGTGAAATTTTCATGAGCAGTATTTTCAAATTGTTGACCGCAATATGTAAGATAAATATCTAAATCTCGTGAAATGATTAAATAATAGGAACATATCAAATTTAACTTTTTTATCAGCGAGTGAGTGTGCTTCGAAAGGAAATAATTTCTAGAAGTTCCTGATAAAGGTAGAATAGAATGGTACCTATCACAAACATAGTTCTTCATATAAGAAGACACGTTCGTTCCCGGTCACTTAAAACTCTGTTCCATATATCATAAATATTTTAGTATTGTCTAAAATATTTTTCAAAAAATAGCACGCAAGAAAATCAGGATTTCCATCTTTGGTGTCCGTTAAATAACATATTAGTCTTCAAATTAATCAAGTGTTCGCTTTTTTAAGCTTACAGTAATAAATGAAGACTGTCAAATGTGTTTAAACTGTAAATGCCTCGATTATTGTAAATGGAACGCATTCAACGTCCTCGCGTGACAGCTGACCTGTTGTGGAAAGTGAAATGGATTACCTCTTGCAATTGCCCGATGATGAATAGTACTATTTTTGATGGAACTATTATTTTGAGCGGATTTAAAGACGCTGGCAATCGAATATCGAAGTGCGTGTGACCACTTTCAGTGGTTGGTTTCATCCGTTGAATCTCGCGAGCTTGAGACTGCCCTCAGGTTTGCCAACAGCCATGCAGGGGTTGCCAGTGATGCAAGTGGTGGAATACCGGGTTCCCCACGAGCCCATTCCACCAGGTAGGCTTCTTGAAAACTAATTTCTTTTTGTGTTGGTCTTTATCTGTCGAAGTTGTTGTGAATTTTTATTTGTGGTTTTGGAATTTTCCAAGGTACGTAAAATGGTAAAGCTCTATTTAACATTTTATGATGTCTGAATGTACTTGTATTTCAATGTTTATGAAAATTGAAGCACATCCAAGCACAAACAGGTTAAAACGTCTAAGAGGATCTAAAGAGAAACTTCAGCTGACTTCGCTTGGATATTTTCGTGTATAATCGAATGAAGCATTTTCAACGGCGATCTCATTTACTTCAATTAGCAATCGCGATTCAGAAGGGGAAAAGATAAAATGCTGAAGTAAAAATGAATTTTAAAGTGATGACATTTATACCATTTTCCTTGTATCATTCGGATAAAGCGTATATTCTTTGTCTTTCTATGAAATGGAAATCCATTTTTAGTTTATAGAAAATTAGCCACATGAGTAATTGTTGCTTGGGACATTTCAACTGTGCTTGAATGAGATATCATCCAAACTTAAACACATCCCATCACGACTGTATGGCCCGAAAAACGTTTCATTCATCCATTGTTCTTTGAAGGAATGTAAGCGCAGAAGGTGAAACTTCTATTTGTGATAATTTTCCGTACTAGTAACGTATTCCTTGGAGGATTTCCCTACGTATATATGAGCTTCGTCAAGAAGACCGTAACTTTTGTAACTGCAAATTGATCCGATTTGTAAAAAAAATAGTGTTTTAAGAAGAGGTTAAGCATTCAAAATAATTCTTTTTAGTCCTATTATTTGCAATAATAGCTATTATTTTGTTGGTCACTATAAACTTTTGTTGTCTACGCGAAATCGCTGAGTTAAGTAAAACAGGAGGTTGTAGTATGTCAATGTATGGAAAATGGATATCCCTGCCTGTGACATGAGGGGAACAAGTCAATATATTCGCTCTCGTAGAAAACCATATATCGTTTTGAACAACGCATCGTCTTTTTCTTTCGTGTGTGCTGCAGTGCTGCGACGCGCGTGCTGGCTGCGCAAGTATGTGTTCCTGTGTACGGCGTGCGGAAGCCTCGCCGTGCTGCTGGGCGCCCTGTTCCTCGCAGTGTACTTCATGCTGCGATCCTACACTTCGTCGTTGGCGTACTTCGAGACGGTGCCCACTTACGTGCCGGCCGCTATGCTCATCGGCACGGGGCTCGTCGTCATGTGCTTGGCCGGTCGACGCAATCGCTACGCCTACCTGGTGAGGGGGGGGGGGGCGGGTTGGTCCGACCTCGGGAGGGCTCAGCTCACTGAGAGAAAAACATACGTCGAAATTAAAATTTTCTATTACTTTTAAATCTTTTCTCAAATACTTTCTATTTTGTATTAATTTTTCAAGATGTTTAAGATTTTTTATTCATCTATTTAAAGAAAACATGATAATCCTTAATGAAGAAGAAATGGTTTAGATCAAAACAAAAACGTGTCTTTCTTTTCTATAGAGGGACGAGAAGACTGAAAAGTTTTAGGGGACCCAGAAAGATGACGGACTGGCAAGATGGGGAATTATGACAGCGTCGTCTCTGCTTGAGGATTTTGTGTATCATCCTGAAGTCCACCTCTTTAAACCTGTTTAACGTACTCCGTAAAATATTTGCAAATGAGTGAAGAAATGATTACTGATAAAATAAAATGTTTGTGTATAATATCTACTTTCCACGTTTTACATATAGAACTATAAAGTAATTGTAGTTTTCTAAATGTCGCACGCTACCCTACTGCCGACTCTGGCTCCCGGTGGAATGGATCTTTTATTTTATTGTAAAATCGAAATTGGATTCTAACACGAAAATCTTAAACATGAGAGACGTCATTCCAAATTTCATCAGAAAATTAATAATTTTAATGGAATTTACGCGTGTACGTCAGTAATGATTGTACGAAAATGAACACTTGATGAATATCAGGTTACTGACAAGTACAACGTATTGTGTTCATTGGTGTTACACCTTTCCCTTCTTTCGATAATGGTAGTCCCTTCGCAGATGCTCGTCGCCGGCGATATTTGTAGAAATGTGTACCTGCCATCTCATAGTTCGTTATCCGTGGTTGCGTGACCACAGATATATTTACAAATTTACTGTTAATAGGCTCCTAAATTTTGTAAAAAACCTTTAATATGAAACAAAATATTCTGCTGGTGAGAGATAAAGTGAATCGGCATTCTCGTTGAAATGACTTCGAGAGCTTCTATTTCAGTTTCGTCGCTGGAGAATATTATATTGAATCAAGCATCAGTGCCTCGTTTGCGTAGAGCACATTATCAAAAGATACACAATTTTAAATATAGTATATTTAGGAAAGAGTGTATTCAAAGTATATTCTGGGCAAACGACTCGGAGTTCGCGTTTGATTAAATTAACATAGTGGTGGTAATCCACAAAACCCATCCTGGCCCGGGTTTTTCTCCGGTTTTCCTTCGGGTAGAGGCGGATTTCTTATACAGGTTCTCTAGGCTTTGTCTAGGGGCGTGTTTATTGTAACAATAAATCGTGAATTTAGTGTTTTTTCAACTCTTATGATTTTTAAACACTATACTCAGAATAATCTATAGTTCGATAATAACTTGTACATGTAAATTTACAAACATATTTGCGTTAAATTACAAACATATTGACATTATATATGTATTATAACTCGCAGCTAACTTTTTATCTTATCTAGGAACTTATGCAAAAAAAAATTTGAATCCGCGTCTGCCTTAGGGCCCTTGATCGGAATTGATGGGATGGTCCCTTGCTTGCTTCCGGAGAGTAAATTAGATTGTCCTCCACGTGGTCATACGCAGTTTGTACTGTTTTTTGACAATAAATTTATTATTGATGAACAAATGATATTGACAAACTGTGTGTGATAACTTAATCTGTTAAAGTAGCGGTCGCCAACCGGTTGTCCACGGACTTCTGACTGTCCGTGAGAAAATTTTGATCTGCAAAAAATCTGGGAATTAATTGCAATTTTTGGTCGTGTGTTGAAGAAACTAGTTAGATAGGATACACATCCAATCATATTTGAGACACTGGAACCAAATTGTGACTGTAAGAGACATCTCTTTGACGCTGTTTGTCCAATCAGGTGTTGAAACAGATCCGTCTCTCGGTCAAGGTATAAATAATCTCTCAAGATTTTCTTGTATGAATTTAATAAACATGAAATGAGTAATTATATTTTTGATAATTTAAAAGTATCTTCGTTTTTTATTAAGTACGTGCATTTCATATCTTTAATTGAAATTTCTGTGGCAATTAAACGACAAAATTATTCGTCAATTTTTAAAATTACGTATAGGTCCGCGGAATTTAGAATTATGTAATTGGTGGTCTGTGAGGTCCAAAACGTTGACGACCGTTGGGTTCAAGCATTGGATCGAAATCGTCTCCTGATGCAAGTTCGTGAGTCCTGCCTGGGAATCGAAACCTTGCTCGACTTTTCGAGAATATTAAGGTATATTAGAGCTCAAAGTATTTTATTTTTAATTTCGTGAGTGCCAAAGTCACGTTTTAAGCTTCTGGAGCACTTTTTCCAATGCATTGTTATGCAATGTTTTTTGAAAGAGCACAGGAGAGAAGGAGACATTCTATCGAAAATCAGTTACCCGATTCTGATAAGGTTCATCACATTCGAGAATACGGAGTTCCTTTAGCCTGACTTCCCAATAAGAAAGTTTGCAAAATTCGAGTTGGCGAACGTACAGTTGCCTACGTTGCGGCATTTCAAATTGCAAGCATTAGACGAATTCAATATTAAGGAATTTCAAGTCCGGATTCCTAATGAAAGTGTTTCAATTATCTATCTCCATCCTCAGTTCCATCTCATTATTCTCAGCTATTTTTGTTTTCCTAAAATTGCAAGATATAGGAATTACGTCTGGGAAATAAACTGTTGAAAATGTTAAGTCGGGAAACCTTGTTTGCACTTGCAAGTCAAAATGTTTTCGATTTTCCTTGTTGGAACTGCTGTCTAATATGTTAGCTCACAAATTTTTAAGTTAATTCAAATTCTCCGAGTCACTTCGCAAATTTTCCTATTAATGTCCTAAATAAAACATCTCAAGTTGCGAAATTCTTGACTCGCTTTTATCTCGCTTTCGAGTCTCTCAAAATTTCGGGGGCCACCCTCCTCCATGAGCGACGTCTCAGGTGTCTGGGCCTCAGTCGTTCGTATCCACACACTGAAGGTTGTCTTTGCACGTATCCACAGCACCAGCAGACGACGAGTTTTTCTGAATATGCCCATAATTTGCGAGAAGACTCGAGGAAATGTTAATCGGGTTGTTTTGGGCATCCCTTAACGTTCCCACGGTCTTGTGAACACTTGCAGTATCTTGTAACCTAGTTGGGAAACATACATTCAAAGAATGGAATAATGAATAAAATAATGTAACGCGTTACGATGTATCGCAACTCTGAGATTTTACTGTTCAATTTGAACGTTAAAACGTTGAAAGGAAAGGTAACAGCTACATACTGCTTATAATTAAACGCATAGTGTACTATTTATAACAGTGAGGTTTCGAGAGGGATGATTCATAATTATTACAATATGTTAAAGTCAAACATTTGGAATATATGATGTGTTTTATCTTATACGTGAATTTTTGGAAGCATTTTCCCCTTTTCCGTTGCTTCGTGGAAGACTTGAACTCTTCAGGCTCCTTCGAGTCCCAGCCCCTGACTTTCAATCCTTTCGAAAAGAGAGAGGGAGGCGAAGGAATGAAACGATTCAAGAAAAAGTCTTTCGTAAATAAGTACATTGAAATACTTCACATTTCGACTGAATTTTTCCATATTGTGAGAGCTGTATTCATTTCTCCGATTTGCTCCTGGAAGTCAGTTATTAAACATTTTTGTAATAATCAAAGGATACCCCAGGATAAGGCACCCAAATGTGCCCCCCCAGCCAAATGACATTGTCCCTTTGTGTAGAGATATTTACTGATAAAATATCATCATTAATCACGTTTTCAACTTTGCTTGCGTTTGGTATCGTTTCCTAAACTAAAAAAAGGCGATTTTGAGCTTTTAATTTTTTTCCTGAATTTAAACCAAAATTAACTAATCATAAAAAGATATTTTTAGGTATTTTCTGTACTTTCTATATACCTTTTCTGCAATTTTCAAGTTGACCCACCACACATAGAGACTTGAAATTTTGGCAGCATTTAGAATAGTACGTAAAGAGTTGATCAGAAAATCGGCCCCGCACCTCAGTAATTTCGACAAAAATGTCAATTTTTTGGCCATTTTTCGAAATTATTTGGTATATGTTTGAACTTTTATCGCGGCCGTATACTATAAAAATACTTTTGGTCCGATATGAGTGTTTTATCATCTAAGCGACTTGTAAGATCAGTTAATTTTGGTTTAAATTCAGGGGGAAAAAAGTCGAAAATCACCATGCTTTAGTATATGAAACAACACGAAACGCAAGGAAAGGTAAAAACGTGATTAATAATGATATTTGATGGGTAAATACCTCTTTACAAAGGGTGGGGGGCACATTTGGGTGCCTTATCCTGGGGTATCCTTCAATGCATCCCATAAGACGGACAACCTCGATGAAACATTGTGCTCTGCCCCTCCCCCCGAGGCGTGTACTTATTAAGTCATCTGGCTTTGTGTCAGATCAAACTGTGCGGCGGCTGCTGCCTGGCGTGTGCCGTGCTCTGCGTGGTCGTCACCATCACCACCACCGTAGTGCACATGAACCGGCTGCAGACGCTTCGCGAATGCATCTACACGCAGAAGACGCAGACGTGCACGTGCTACTCGGCTCTGCATGAGCCCGCGTCTCCCGACCGCACGGATGAAGGTATGTGAAGGTACCTTCCTCAGAGGAAGTTCCATGTACGAGTTAGTTTACATACTATAACACACTATTCAGCATGGGTTCCGAACCCGGGGGTAATTACCCCTGCAGGGGTAAAACAGCTATACTGCGGGGGTAATAATGCTAGTCAGTCAAATTCTTGGATATTAAGACCATTTTCTACTGATGATGAAATTTTTAAAGACGGAGATACGTCAACCAAAGTAGAATTTCTCGGGCCGCGCTAGGATAGCACTTTCAAAGTGCAGTTTCAAAATTGTTACCTCGGTTTATTTTGACGAAAAGTAGGTGCTGAATATCCTATTATAGCTGACAGAGCTTTAAGAATGATAATACCTTTTGCTACCACTTATAGAAGTGAGAGTCAACTTTAGCAACAGTAAAAACAAAGGTCAGAAACCGTCTCAATGTGGAACATAAGTTGAGATGCGCGTTATGTGAAACTAAACCTTACATAAAAAGCTTGCGAATGCAAAGCAATTCCATCCTTCACATTAACTGTCGTTGATTAATTAAGGAAATACATTAAAATTGTAATTACGTATAT
The DNA here is from genome assembly GCA_002313205.1 of Laupala kohalensis. Classification (NCBI taxonomy): domain Eukaryota; kingdom Metazoa; phylum Arthropoda; class Insecta; order Orthoptera; family Trigonidiidae; genus Laupala; species Laupala kohalensis. Next base: position 95,718 of record NNCF01135511.1, on the reverse strand, counting down.
TTTTTTTGCAATTTTATGATTAATAAAGGCTATTTGCATACATGTGGTGTTTTCTTCGATAACATTTTAAAGGGGGTAAAAGCAATAGGTCAAAGGAGTAACAAGGCTGAAAAGGTTAGGAACCACTGCTATACAGCATGGTCCGTGCGATCTGCAGTATCTGTTGAAGGAAATGTACCTGAAGGAACAAAAAATGAAACTGTAAGAGCAATCACTTGGAACGCACCGGGTTGAGATGCACCAATCTCTAATCCATGTTCAGGTGTACTCGAAACATAAAAATCCCATGGATAAAAAGATGGAGATCTTCTGTACTCCACGTCCAATTAAATTGGTCTGTTTTAATAAGAATTACATGAATGAACATATTTATACAAGTTTTTTTCTGGTTTGGGAATACAAAATATATTTTTAATAGAATTGAATGTTTTAAGTTTCTTTTTAAGTGAAATGAAATTTGAGTCTAGTGTTAAATTTTTTAGGTGCACGCTATGTATTCAATGCAACCCCCGACTGTGAAGTGGTGCATGGAGCGTTATACTCCTGTCTTCGCGCTATGTTTGGGCTTTCCGTCATTGGCATTCTCATCTGTATCTTCTCCTGCATGCTTGTGTATCAACTTTTAAGGTATGTAGTAAAAGGATTTGAATTCATAGAATAGTGAAGCGTCTCTAGTAAAAGTGGCCAACTGTTATTGTCAAACGGCCAAATGAAATGAATGACCATCAATGACCATGAAATGAATATTACGTTAACAGATGGCCATCAATGCCCATTTTTACTAGAGATTTTTGAAGTATCCTCAGTTTTGTCATGTTTACAATGTTTACATGACTAGTTAAATTTATTTTTTTATATACTTTATAAAATATTTTCATTACTTTTATTCGAGTCACGTTGAGTCAAAAATTAGACCCAATTACTTCACTGCTACTACAGTGAAACAGGTTTATTGTCCATGCTTTTGCAATAATTCAAATATTTGTTTAGAGAATTCTGCCAATAATTATAGTTATTTCCTGGTGTTTCAGGGGGGGGGGGGAAGGGGTTAAGTCAGTTTTAACCAAGCTTTCAGGAGATTAATTTGAAGATTGTCTTACAAGGGATACATACACCCAATGGGTCACCGATTTTGCTCACGTCTTGCGTAAATGCAGCACATACCTAGATGTAACCAATGCTGCTCTAATACCATGTAACCCTCAAGAGTTTTCAAGAAAACGAGGTTTAAGCGGTTAAGGCATCAGCTAGGGGTTAGGCGACACTTTGTATTTTCAATTTTACTATCTAATACAGCGTTAGATTTCCGATTTTTTTTTTACAAAGTATTTTTATTCGCTACAGAAGCTAGTAAAAGAGGAAACATAACTGCGTCGCTAGACTCATATGAGTAGCCGATGTAACAGATGCTTTAACCGCTTACGTCGCGGTGACGTAGCAAATGATGTACTTTTGTAGTATTAAACTGACGCACAAAACTTAACACCTCGATTTCTCGAAAACTCTTCAGAGTTGCATCGTCTTAGAGCGGCGGTAGTTACATCAAAGTATGTACAACTTCTATACAAAATATGAAGAAAATCGATGGATGTATGTACTCTTGTTAACCTCCTCTTATTCTGCATAGGGTTTTTGTTTTATCTTTCGACAGGACTAAGTTCATATTTATCTTACGTGGTTTATATCATTGGAAAGTATCTCAACCAATCTATCAATCGGGGTTGTACCCTCAATTTCCCGTACCCATAATTTTTTAATTCCATCTATCATAATTTATGTTAAAATAAATGTTAATAAATTGCGGAAATTTTAAATACTTATGCAATGATACTTGACACAAAATTCACTTTGGTGCTGAAGATCATATTTGACAAGTATGATAATATACTGAAGAAAGCGTCAAGAATATTTTGGAGATAAGAAGGAAAATAGTTTAAATCAAATGAACTATCCTACGACAGGCCCTGAGGTGTGCCCATGGGGTTCATGGAGGGTGAAAACCTGCAATTTAATCTCTGCAGCACAAGGAGATTATAATGCTCCAGTCAATTTGACCCCCAAGGTGGACACAGTACTCTTTATGCTGTGTAGATCCCGGACATTGAGGAGAAGGTAAAAATCCCAAGACCTCACTGGAATTTGGAGTTCAGCCGTTCAGGCAGCCAGTAGTTTAGTAGTCGACCCTCTGAGCCACGCGGGTGTCGAAAGTGAAGGGATTTATTCATTAAATGTGAAGAAAGATAACATAATAATGCTTATGTAATTGGCCCAAGATGAGATTTTTCCATGTAGACAGATGTATTAAATTGAAGTTTTTAATTCATCTTGGATAAAAGGAAAAACACAGATGTGAATGGAATACAATAGGTTTTTAGGGATTTTACGTACTTGTAAATTAATTCATGAAGTTACCAGAATTGATAGAATTATGCCTGAAAAGTACTGTAACCCCTTGCTTGCTTCTGGAGAGTTAAGTAATCAATTACCCCCATGTGATCATTTGCTGTATTGTCATAAGTTTTGATAGTAAATTATTACATCAGTAATAGTTGTAAAATTTGCTACAGACAGTGTTCATTATAGTTTGGAAGAACTTCTAAAATTTAGGTAAATTAGCAAATTATAATGGGAGCTATGAAGATAATTTTCAATTAAGACTTTATTCTCCCAATGAACACAGTAAATTGATGCAGAAAAGTAAGGAGCTATATTTCATTATGTTATGTTGAATGAAATTAAGAGATTTCTGTATTACTTATATTCCATTAATAATGCAGAACTGGTGTTTTAGTAACTATCTGGTGTGCATTTTAGTTTTGAAAAATAAACTTACCTGATGAAAATATGATTTTCTTTCTGGGACATACAGCATCTTTGAGATTAGCTGCACATTACAGCATGTTACTAGCTGTAATTAACTAAATCAGTTAATGTTATGTCCTATGATATTCCTTTTAATAAATACTTCCAATTGTTTTGGATAATTCTTTGCAAGTAAAATATTGTATTGGTTTACCGAATAATTATAAAGAACTCTTTATCCTGTTGGGGTTGGATTAGCCATGCACACACTCCACATTTTTGCAATGGAAAGTGTGTGGTAATCAAGAGTTCGTAAAGAGTGGAGAATTTTATACATGTTTTTGAAAGCTAGGTGAATTCCTTAGAACACGGGTTGTGAAAAAGTTATTCATTTTGCATTTAAAGTAGTTATAAAGGCCCAAATCATACAATATGCCAAGCAAATGAATAAAAATATTCACGATGGTAGTTTTATTTGTATGGGAGATAAAGGCACTTACAAATCCTGCACTGAGAACAAACATAATTCTTGCCCAATTAAAGACATTTAACAAAATGACAAGAAGTTGTTTTCCTTGAACGATATGTCTATCTAAGTCATTTGAGCAACCTGTTGGTAAAACTCTGAATACCTTGCACCTTTACTTCATTGTGAACATTAATGTGAAGATGTTCACGCGAATAATCAAGTTGATTCACTTATAGTATTGAAACAACATTAACTGCGACACTATTACCAGCATACACGTAACCTTCTTGTTGTATTGAATTGTATGGGAATGTTCTTCGGTACCAAAATATTATGTAAAAATGAGAAGTATCGTTTAAAAATTGGTATATGACCTAAACCTTATAGTGTTCTCACTTTGTAATGCAAATTATACAAGAAAAGAAGAAAGTCATTAAAGAAGTTAAATTGTTTTTATCAGTGAATTGTGGGTAAACCCACCTTCTAATAGTCCCTACCCCCCACCTCGTATCACCCCATGTAGATAAGCTTCAATAACACGCTACATTTCCCATTTACAAATACTGCAATTCAAGTTTTTTCAATTTATTTTAATCTTAATCTATTTAATACATCGACTTGCAAATTCGTAATAACATAAATTTTATACGTTTACTTTGGGACTACCTTGTGTGCAACATTGTCATTACAAGGTATCTATTCGGTTTAATCTCTTCTCTTCATTTTTACCTTTACGCAGCGTCACTTTGCTGTACAGAAGAACAATCCCCCCCCCCCCACCGAATAGGCGGACGCAGATCTTTTTTTTTCTTTTCCTATTCGTAGTTCTATTCTTCTTTATTATGTGCGTCACGTAATAACCCAATTTCTGTTATATATTCAAGATGTCTTTCTTTTATTAATTTTGTCTACAAATACTACAGAGAAAAAAGTGTCGCCTCCATTGAATTCGCTTTCCGTTTGAAGCCACGAGAAGAAGAAGATGTACTGGGAACAGCTGGAGATGCGCTGTCGCTACTTGTACCGCCAGCAGCGCGCGACCCCGGCTCCTCACCTTTGCGCCTGTTGCGAAGAGTGCCGCTTCCCTCCCCCCGCGCCGGCGCCGCCGGAGCTCTTCCCTTGGGAGGCGATGGACGACAGGTGAGTCCCATTCCAACCGACGAGTGCGTCAGAGCTAGGCTTAAGTACCTTCAAAAAGTGTTTTCAATGATGGTTTGAACCATTCTCTATCCAGATTTTCATTCCCTTTTGGCGAAAAATTTTGAATTATTTGACTTTAAATTACTATGGACTTCTATGGAGAAACTTTCGCGGGCTCGTGTTTTTTTGACATTCTGACCAAAAGTACCGGCTTAACATAGCGAAAAAAACCCTACTAAAACATAAAAAATGGCAATAGGAACGATGCAATGACGTTAAGATTTTCATACCTTACGGAGCGGGCGTTTTCATGTATAATTCGCCAAAAACTGTGGAAAATACTGTTCTAACGGAAATGGCAGTCGCATCACCGACAGCGATGGTCTAGTGGTAGCGTCTTAGCTTTCACGATTCCGCTGACCGGTAGAGCGTGGGTTCAAACCCTGCTCGCCCGAACTATGTGAGGTTTTCAGCTGGGTTTCCCCCCACCTACTGCAGACAAATGTCGGTTCGGTACCACAAGTTCCCTGGCAACCCAACATCTCTCCTTCCCAATTCCCTTACCCAAGTCCTCTTCTTATTTCTTTGACGCTATCGATATAGTCTCGAAATATTTTGAACGTTTCTTTTGTTCCTATCACCTTCAAGTTCGTTTCCGATATGACCTCTGTATTTCGCGTTTTTCGGAGATAGATTGCCCTGTTCTCCATAAAATATGCAAAATCCCAGAACAATTCGAGTCGTAAGAATCTCCGCAGCAAACGCGATCCACGTCTTCTTCCGGAACAATTTATTTTTCCGCTTTAGCTGATGTGTTTCTTGAAGCACTCGTGGCATTGTTTCAGGTACTGGTCGGGTCCTGGACGCGTGGGTAACCTCTACTCGCCCAATCCAGGAGAAGAAGTGGCTCCGACGGCGTCGGCCGGCTGCGGCGGAGGCGCGGCACATCGTTCCTCCTCGGGCTGGTCGTGGCGCCGGTTGCCGTGGTCGCGCGGGGGCGGCAGCGGCAGCGCTAGCACTGGTGATGCGGGGGCGACGGGGAGCGCGGGGCTGACGGCGAGCGGAGCGGGGGCGGCAGGTGACAGCGGCGGCCGCGCCGTCGCCTTCCGCAACGCCACGGGGAGTCCCGATTCGCAGTACGGCTTCAGCTCCCGTCCGGCGCTGGCTGGCGCCGCGCGCGCCTCTTCCGGTCCCGGCGGAACCGCAGCGGATGCTGGGAATGTTCATCAGGGGCTGTACGGCGAGCCGCGAGACGCCCGCGCAGTCGCCGGTGAGTACTCGAGGAGAGAGGGGGAGGTGCGGTAGCGTTGTGCTCCGGCAACGCCAAAACTCGACTTAAGAGCACGTAAATTCTCATAACTGCTGTACTTGCTACTCACAAATTCTCATAACCCCTTTGACGCCAGCTGTTATTCAATGTTCAACTCTTATTGTTGGAGTAGGGACAAAGAGGAAGGAATGACACAATCATGCGACCAACTCCACCTGATTCAAACCTCTATGAGAAAGTGCGCGTAGTATTTTCCGGAAATATAAAAATTCCGCATTACATTTCCTCCTCTGACTGTTCTCTCTCGACTAAGGTTTTTACCTCTCACAAGCTGAAACGTCGATAGTTCTGTCGACCGAGATGCGTCACGCCCCGAACAGCCAAGAATACGTTGTCTCTGGACTCGCTCGTCTATACTTATGCGGAGTTGCTAAACGCGGCTCGGTACAGGAAGAAATCAGAGGTAAAGTGAGCAAGAAATCTCCTGGGTGCGTGGGTACGACGCTTCAACTAGTGTAGCCGCTGCGAGCGCTACAGGTGAAAACAAATGTGGTTATGTCGCGAAGTGGGGGTTCAGACGTCAAGACGGGGAAGGCAACCAGGTTGAGGAAAGGTCGAGTTCCCTAATTTACACAGAGGGAGGGAAGGAGCTACGAAATAGGGGTAGCAAGTTGTCGCGGGCAGCGGACGTCTCAAAGACTCGAATGGTGCCTCTGTTTGGACAACCACCTTGTTTGAGAGCAGACGGGGAGGGGGAAGAGAGGGGCCCGATCGGGCAAGCAATGATCTGTCGGCACGGAGCCAGAGGTTCGGGAGTTATTTGACCGCCAAGGTCTAACAGCGACAAGTTGGACGAAACGAGGAGAAGTGCTCTCAAGCAATGCACCCTCTCCCCCAAGCGAGATCGCAGCGTGTTTTTATATCACTTTACTGCTCCGTCCTTGTTTCAAGGTTGTGTTCGCTGCAATCTCGAAGCGCGAGTGCGAAGTTGCTTCATCACGACTATTAGATAGATGCCGCAACTTCAACTGCGTTGAGGGAAACTACGAATGTTAATTTTTACATCAATAATGATTTTGTATCGAATAACAATGATTTTTATACACCAATAATGGCCGATAAGCGATACTTATGTGTTTATTAAATAGGCATCCGTTTAAAATCATCTTCCACTGATAATTGTATGAAAATCTACTCTGGAGGTTTTTTGGACTAGAGCTGTCCTAGGAGACCAATGCTGACGTTCTTTGATTATCCACCACCTCAACACAAACATAGTTCATAACTTTGAACAGCTCTTTTGTCATAATAAAACTAAATCTGAAGTCTCTTTACATTTTTCTACAAAATATTATAAGTTAGTTGCCATCAAGGTGATGGTTATTTTCAATTTTTGTTGTACCAGCTGCTTCGAGAAACGCAAGAAAATGTGAAAACTCGTAAGTGCTGTTCTTTTTACGAACGCGGAGTATCTCAGTCGATACATAAATCTCATAAATTGCGGTGAACCTCACAACCAAACAACAGCGCGTGAAGCTGAAAACCCGAGTTCGAATCTCGGTTCCGTCTCCCATTTTCATTCAACATAACATAATTAATCTGTTACCTGGGGGTGAGGTTCACCCCAGTTTAAGAGATTTCTGTATGTTTGTGAACTCCAGAATCGGAAAATACAGATCCACAATCAAGTACTTCCTAAGGGAGTTGCTTCATACGAGGATTCTAAACTTCACGAGATCACCTCGGAGGTCTGTGGGTCTCGCAAGTTGAATGTCAATGTTAGACTGGACCCAGAGATGAACGGGGTGGCGGAGTTGGTAAGCGCATCAGCGCGTCGAGACGGACCCGAGTTCGAATCTCGGCCCCGTCTCCCATTTTCATTCAACGTAACATAATCAATCATTTCCGGTTTTTTTTCGAAACACGCCGTGAGTGACCCTGCGTCACCTCACAAAGCTGCGTTTCTAATTGAGCCGGGCTTTACAGTACATACTCATTTGAAAATTATCTTTAAGAGAACTCATTGCTTCGTAGAGCAAATAGCACCCTTTGGTTAATGATGGTACTTTGCCGTATTTGTGTAGCGTATTCGCTGTATTTGGCGAACTCACAAATATCACAAACATGCCATCCTCACATGGAAATAACTCAATATTGCCAAATGTGTTGTTATACCAATTTGGGTCGGGAAGTATTTGTTATAATTCAATAAATATTTACACTGTTTCGTTTCTCCAACCCATATAAATGTTCCTGTCCAAATTAAAGAAATTGTAGAATAAGAAAAGTTGAAATATAGAATAAAGAACCAGAATATCAACAAATCTCGATCACGCGCGCTCTACTGAGCGAAACACCAAATGTTCACGCAAATGTTTGTCTTATTTGAGTCCTTTGATGTGCGACTAAATACCGACAAGAGGACGGATAGGGGTGTTGCGTATTTGCCACAGTAGAGCAAATACATCGAATAAAGACAAATAGCTCACCTGCAAATGTTGGCAAATACACAAATACACAACGCCAAGTGAAGTGCAGGCGTAACAAAACAATATGCATGACAGATGTGGAAAAATGTAACTATACTCAAAGCCATGTAACCTTTCCTCAAATAAAGCGTAGAACGAATTGCCAACTTCTACAAAACAAACCCTGGAAACTCACCTGCGTGTAGGAAATAAATATTAATGGAAGACACGAAAGCGACTATTTGCTGTACAAAATACAAGTTAATAACAACACAAACTGGTAATATTCATTCCACGCTCTATGCAGAAAGAAAATAATAGTGCTACAAGTGCAAGTGAAATGATGGCTGTTGGCAATAAAATTGAGATTAAAGAAATATGAAAGTACTGCCAACATAACGTATGGTACACTTTTCATTACTGTAATGGACGATGGCAAGTAAAAGCGTTAGCTACACTCTGTACGAGCCCTGTACCGACAACCAGCAAGTTAGATTAGCAATAATTTAATTAATAATTCATTGCCAGAGAGCAGTTACAAACTGCCTGTGACCACGTTAAGGATAATAAAGTAATATACTGCTACTACTTGACAATAAACTAATAAACACAGTGCTTACTACCCTTAGTTAATGTTCTTCTCTTAAATTACATTTTCTCTGAGTAAAGTTCCCTGACGTTGAGTACATCAGCGCCTATTTTGTCGTGATACACTTCTTTACCTCGGTTGTCCGGGTAACACTCCATCTTCGGGATCGAATGCACTTTTTCGGCCCTCGTATCAGGAGGCTGAAACGTAGGATTCGATTTCGAAGATATAAATCGTTTAAGACGTAAATGGAAATAACACTTAAGAAACAATACAATTGTTTTTTAACACTAATGTTTTGTCCGTAGGTCCTCAATCCCAGGCGAGTGCCCCGACGCAATCTCAGCAGACCCAACGCTCCACGGCATTCATGACAGAAAGCAGTATGGCAGCCATCCATATCGAAGGATACCCCCCTTCTGGAGGAGCCGTTCCAGTTGTTGCTGGGCAGCCAGCCAATCAACAGAGGTAGGTACCGACGGGGGGAATTCACCCGCGTACTCGATTAGATTAGCTATATCCATGGAATAGGCCGTGCACCTACTATCAATCTTTGGAAAATATTTCGATTTCGAAATGAATATTATAAAAAGCTCATGCGCAATATTTCTGCTGCTAAGTGTCGTTTCATACAAGTCGGTCGGTCTCGGCGACACGTCGCTCTTTCCAGTTAAACATGGAGTCTTCTTGAATTATTGTTTAATAACATCGTTATAAATGTAAATTATAATTTACTTGGTGTACTTTACTTGTACTCCGAATTGTTAGAAATTTCATTGCGTTCTTGGATTGCGTAGTTATGGTTTCCAACTATATTCACATTGCGCGGATACGTAAGGTTTCTTCCATATTTTCACTCCAAAGCAATGTTCTCTTCATTCTCCCCACTTGTACTCTCACCGTCCCTGAAGATAAAGTTCATTATTCTCCTAGAGATGCGACGTTCGTGAACAAACTAATCCAAAGGAACGAGCACTTTTTATGAGTCGTTCACTCCAATCGTTCCTTTTAGTGAACGGTCGTTCTTCGTTCACCTAAATTTTAAAATTGTTCGTTTGCTTTAGTTGTTCCAGAAAATTGAGTGATAGCGTAGAAAATATATTGGTTCAACAATGGCCAAATCTCTTAATTTGTGGAGTCTATCAGAATAAACATATTAAACACAGCAACATAACAAAATATGAAATGACATTTAAAATAGAACATAAAAACCTAAATATTTATGCGCTGTCAGCTGAAAAACTTTCACAATAAATTGTATGTTCGGGCTATCTAAAGGTGATATATTTAACAATAGTGGTTTTAAGAAATGAATCAAGTTTTTCAAAAACTCTGTTTTTGAATTTTGTGAAATGTTCATTATTTTTTAGAAAATGATCCGAATATCGTTCTTTACCCAATCATTTTCCACAAAATCTCCCAAAATTACCATTCATCGTTGCCATAAATCGTCAAGAACCGATCTTTCATAACGTAAAAAATCCTCTCGGAAAGGATAATTTGTCGGTTCTGTCAGTTCTTTCATCTTCCAAGACCAATCATTTCTGAGTCGGACCGTCGTTCCTTACACCGTTCACGAGTCCGACTCAGTTCAATCGTTCCTTCGTGTCACTGTGCTATAACACACTTCGCTGCGAAGGGGAGTCGCCACTGTAGTCCAGAAGGAAAGTGGCATTTTCAACAAATCGTTTAATCGTCCTCCCAAATAAATAAAGAGATATGAAACATATTAAAGCTCTTCAAATTCACGGCTTAAATCTTTTTTATGCGCCATTATATTTCTGTTGATTAAAGTAAAACATGTACATTAGTTTGGATTACAATTGGTTGAAAGAGTTTATGACATANAACATGTACATTAGTTTGGATTACAATTGGTTGAAAGAGTTTGACATATACCTTTTTTTATTTTCTAGTCCAACTGTTCTTTAGAAACCCACCAGCCCTTTGATTCCTGTCGTTTTAAAACATTTCAATATATTGTGGTACATTACTAATTCAGAAAATTCATCAGTAATGACAATATGTTCTCTTCTGGTAATTATATATTCTCCGTTTTTGTAGTGTTTAGTACTCATATATTTATTAATTTATTACTGTCAACGACAGCGGTGGTCTAGCGTCTGCGCTTCCGTGATCCCGCTGAGTTCTAGAGCGTGGGTTCAAAACCCTGCTCGGCCGAATTAAATGAGGTTTTCAGCTGCGGTTTGTTTCACCAATTCCAGACTGTCCTCCGACAATCCAACATCTCTCCTTCCCAATTCCCTTACCCAAGTCCAACGGATAGGTGGAAGAGCCGGTCTCATGGCCTGAACCCCGCCAAAAGGCATAAAATAGATAATATAAAACATTATCTAGGTACATAAAATTTATATAAATTATTATAGCATTAAAATAAAAGACTATCAAATGAATATAAACTCGAATTCTTTCGTTTCATTCTTAAAATTATGGCGCGAGAATGTGGAACAAGTCACATTTTCCTCTCTTTACATATTACTGATTTGTAATAACCTCTTGTAACTATTTCGAAGTTATATAAATTATCGCTATCAAATAAACATATTAAAAGAAATCGCTGTCAAATAAATATCAACTCTCCCCCTCCACCGCCACCACTTTCAAGTGAGGAAAAACAATGTGAACGATGGAACGACATTAAAGGAACGATTCCGGAGAGGGAGTGAACGGTGAACGACTCGTTCCTTCTTGTGAACGAAATTTCGCATCTCTAGAGCTGAGTACCGGAGGCTTTGCTTGCGTGAATTTTGTAATGTCTGTAACTTAATTCTGTCTTACATTGATATCCATTGAAAAATTTATTCATTAATGGTGGATGTTTGCTAGTATTGGTGCGTATCAATCTCTTATTTTCACTGATGTAATTGAGAAATAGGTTTTTGGAAAACATCAATTTCCCATTTCACCCCCTTAAAAGCGAATCTTCGTTAAATCCTTTCTTACCTGCCTTTTTTCGTGTCATGCTCTTCCCGAACCTCACCTTTAGAGGTGTCGTGCATAATGTACATTATGAAACATAATGTCATTGGAAAAACGATTATTCATCTTAGAATACACAAAAACCATGGACTCGACCCTAATATCGTTTTTTACGTTATTTTTACATCTCACTTTCCCATCCCAGCTCTAAGGATACCGTGCCGCTATGTGATCTTAACTTAAACTTAACGGCATTGGTAGTTTTAAAATCTCATCAACTACTACGGATCCCATGCAATTTTTATATTTCAAAATTAGTTTTCAATACTTTTTATCCATAAACTCGTCTCCACACACCTCCTCCACCCCAGAGATGCGTTTGTTTCATGTGACCCCCCCCCCCCAGGGGACTTACATCTAGTAAGTACGTGTTTGGCAAACACGGGGCCCCGAGCTGAGTCTGGCATTACTTCCACTTACTTGTGCTTGGCTCCTTCCTTTCTCTTTCGTGACATTCCTTGGTCACCTCTTGTTCTTTTCGATCCCGACGCTAATAGGTTGCGAGGGCTAGGGTATCTTTCATTTTCCTAATTTTTTGTAATGTTTTAATATGTTTTGAGATATGTTTTGATATATTGTAATTCAGGAGGGTTTTTAGTGGGTATGGTTGAGTCATTCGGCGAGTTCCACACGCGAGGAGAGTCATGTTGGCTCTCCTTAGTGCGTAACTACATTTTCCTTACCAGTACAGAATGTTAGGGCTCTAATGACCTCGATGTCGACGAGCCGTAAAGCCCCCCCCCAAAAAAAAATGAGGGCTGATTTCAGACTTACACGATATCGAGATTTCACTATCACCTCAGCTACGCTGAAAATTATGAACTTGTCACTGGTATTTTTTTCACGGCATCCCCTACCCTAGGGGTGCTGGAGTTTATATGGGCTGATTTTGAACTTAGACATCTTCAAGAATGTCACTACTAATTTCAGCGGCCCTGAAAACTACAATCTCAACACAAATATTGGTCATTTTTGATTATTCACTCCTCACCCCCACACAAAGAGTGTTTATTCCTTATGGGGGTGATCGTGTACTTATCTGGCAATGAGGGTGTTACTTCACTTCAGGGGTCCCAAAAATGATTTATTCAACACTAATATCGGTCGTTTTTTCATTATGTTTACCTGTCTTTGATTACCATCCCAGGGATGCTAGAGGTGTATTATCTGCAATGTGCAAACTTAAAAAGCATCGGGGACACTCTTAACCATCTCAATGGCACTGAAGAGTATGATTTCAGATCTAATATCAGATTTTTCCATTATTTTTTCATGTCACCCCCTCCCTAGGGGTGCAAGGAATGTCTTACCCCCACAGTGCTTGTTTTCATATAGTCAGTCATCTGTGTAACAACTTTGGTCGAAATAGTTCCAGGCACTCTTGAGTTATGGTGGGGGATTCAAACATATTCCTGTAATGTTGACAATTGGCTAGTTTACTATATCGTTGTAAGCGAGTGTGGCAATTGGTGTATATGCAGTAAGTATGTGTGATGTGATAGTGCTACTCCGATGAATGATTAATATAGGATATTAATTTTAGTGTAATTTTATTGTAATGTTGGTTTAGATACCTGAGTGTTGTTTAGTTTATTAATTTTTTTTGGCTGCTGTGTTTTTTTTGTCTTGGTGATTACATGTGGAATTTTATCATTCTAGCCCTGATGCAGAAAAACTAAATTTTTTGAAACGTTGACTCTATAAATAGTTTAATAACATTTTTTTGACCTTATCTCAATAACTCCAAACTAATATTAATAATTTGTTTCAAGATAGGATTATGGTTGGAAGAGTCCACATTTGGGAAATTTTCTGCCTGGTGTGGTGATAAAAATGTAACTATCATTAATCAACTTTTTACCTGTCAGTCAACTTTTCAACTGTAATAATATTGTTCATGTAGATTATAAGAATATGAAACAAGACATATGCCTAAAACACACATCACAAAATCTCATCCATATTATACATTGTTGAAGATGTGGATTTGAGAAAATTAGTTGGGAGAAGACTCACAAAGAGCTCTCAGTTTTAGGACCTGTTGACCCTATAATCCTGCTGTAAGTCCAAGATAAATAAGTAATTAATTTGAGGATTTTTGAACATATGTTCTTTTGGCTTTCCAAAGTAAAATAAAATAAAATTTTGCCATCAACCTAGTGTTAATAACGAATATACAAAATACTTTTAGATGAGAACATGTCAGCTGTAGAACAAAACTTATTTCAACAAATAAAAGCAAAAAGACAACAATCGTTAGCACAATGATAGCCAAAAGCAATACAATTATAGCATAAAACCCTTTGTTTTTTCTGCAGGTACTACATGTGGGGACCACCACCTCCATATTCTAATCCAAATTCCCCTGCTCGTACGGCTAATCCAAATGCACCCGCAAACCAGCCTCTTCTCAACATTGTAGCCGCCTCTTCTCAAAACATGGCAAGTGTGAATCCAGGCCAAAGTAGCGGGGTGCCTGTTGGCCCTGTGAACCCTCGGTATCACCATTTCCAGCATCATCACCATCTGCACCATCATCATCACCATTGTCAACTACAAGCTCAACAGTTGCAGCCACGAACGACTCCAGCGCTCGGTCAAAGCGAAGTAAGTTAGGTGCATGAGACTAAAACCTTCATTAATAAATGTGATTTATTATCAAATTACTCAGAAACAATGCATGATAATGTATGCAATACTGCTCATAGAAGAATGTAAAATGAGAGTTGTTAAAGCTTAACACCAAAGAAATGAATCATTTTCAGATAGGTTTTGTTTTATACATGTGAAATTGAAGTTTTTTCCCCAATTTTTTTAAATTAAGGAAGGAAAGTTGTTTTCAAAGCTATTCAGTAAGAAACTTGGTAATCAATCTTTTTCTATATATGTTTCTGTCTTATCAAAACATGTGTTACTTGTATTTACTCAGAAATTTTATTGTAGCATTCAGCTTCTTACAGTGTCACAAACTTGATAAACCTCTTTTTAACAATGCTTGTTTCACATGTAAGTGGTTATACTTGGTGAAAATTTTAATGTGTGTGTATAAATTGTGCACTGGTAGGTTTTAGTGGGAGGAACTGAACTCCTGAAACATCTGCAGCAACAGCAGCGCAACCGAACCTGTACTCAAAGAGGATTGCACGGATTTCCAGAGGGTCCAGTTCATTGCTTTGAAGACATGCCATCTTCTTGTGAGGTCGCCACATCTGATCAAAAAAACGTGGCATCATCGACAGAGAATTATATGAATAAGAGTGCGGCAGAATTAGTTCCATCGGATATGTGTGAGAACAATACAGATTCATCTAGTAGTAAAGATCGTGCTTCCAACACATTGCCTGCCAGAAAAGCCAAGAAACGACTTGATATTTCTTCTGTCAAGTCAGTGGCAAATATTCCATATTCACTTGGGCCTGGCACACCAGGAGCTTATCCTAACCCAGGAAACCTGCCAGGGATGTTTCCTTCTGGCCAGCATGATAGCAAAATGAGTATAGAAGAGGTAAGCTCCAAATGTAAATTGAAATATCTTCTTTATTCATATCAGAGAGACAAAATAAATGTATATTTTCTTCAGTTTATCTAACAAACATAGATTTTAAGTATTTGTCATAGTTCTCTCAACTTTCTGATGACTAAGTTTTGATACAAATTTTTATACATGTTCACTTTTGAATAGTATAATCTTATTTTAATATATTTAACTTGAAATTGGTACGTTGGGTGGGAAAAAGGAAATGTCTTCCTACTTTTTGATGTGTAAGAATATTATTTTTGCTTGCTCAACAATATTATTCTGAGTGACAGTATGCAGTGATTTAATGAAATATGAGAAGAGGCCTCATTATGTGGCATTTTCATTGTTTTTTGTGTTTATTTTTCAAAACCATGCACAGTTACAGATGTCCCTTTGCTCCTTTTTCTACAGATATGTTGATTACAGTTTTGTGACAGTATATGAAGATCTTGTGGAAGATGCCAATAAAAATTTTAATTTCCAAGAACTTGAAATAATATTCACCTTAAAAATTGAAATTGATAACTATTTATATAAATGTAATTTTACACTTTTGGGTCTGAAATTCATTGTAAATTAATGTAATTTGAAATTCAGATGATTTCAGAAAAACAGCTCAAGTAGATAGTAATGCTGAAGAAAATGGTTACAAACCCAGTTCCCAACATGCAAGCAAAGATAGATATTCTCACATTTAGATTTGTAATACCTCCTTGTGAAATAAAACGGAATACAATAGAAAAAAATACATCACTGACAGCAATGGCATGGTGTTAGTATTTTTACTCCCAACATACGGTTGAATTAGAGAGCACAATTTCAATCCGGGTGAGGTTTTCAGCTGAGGTTTCCCTCCAGTGGCAGGTCTAGGGGGAGGGGGACACACGGGCATGCATCCCTCCCCCCCCCCACACACAAGAAAAGAGATGGAAATAGCAATAATAAAAGGAAGGAATAATAAAAGGATTCTTTTGTATTTTGAAAGAAATTCAGTATGCCCATTGAAAGTAACTAGATGAACTAATAAAATCTGAGTAAAAATATGACTTCGTAGGACTAATATATGACTTACTTTGTCTGGTTTGCACTTCTACAGAGGGACACGAGCGTAGGGCAACGATATTACACTGTTTTTAGTATACTTGCACTCCAGCGAGATTCTGAGCCTCATATCTAATAGAAAATTACCTCAATAAAATTTACAATAGAAGGATAATTGAAAAAGTGTTAATCATAAATAAGAAAAAGTAAATAATTTGTAATTGGATAAATGTAACTTTATTATTACCATAAATTAATGGTGGATTTGCTTTATTTGTATTCTTGCAAAATGTATAATAATATCCATCATTTCAATCTTATCACTTTTCTCCTTGTTTTTAATACCACTTGAGTATAATTTCATATGTGTTGTAGTTTTAGAGGGAATGCCAAACAGTTTTAATTTCATGTGAATTAACGTTGAAATTGTATTGAGTAAATATGAAGCAGTGAGTAGGTTTGTTAGCAGGAATGACCAAAGTAAAAATTTGGCTAAAAACACGAATTATTTCAAAAGTGCAATTTTTAAGGGTCATTTATGAAAACTGCAATTTAATTTAATGTCTTATTTCTGTGTTGGAATCTTAAATTGCAGTTTCAAGAAGTCAATTTTAAAAGAATTCCAGTGGAGGGACTCGCATACCCTGGTATTTCTCTTTATGGGGCCTTCCCAAAATCTAATCCTGGATCCGCCCCTGTTAACCTCATCTACTCCAAATGAATGTTGATTTGTTGCTTGATGTTCTCCAAAACCCAATACCTCCCCTTCCCAATTCCTTAATCCAAATCATGTGGTTCGATGGAAGAGCAGGTTTCTTCACCTGAACCTCTACATATCAAAAGCAAATTGCTTAGTAAATATACACTATTAGAAATATAAACATTTAGTCAGCACAGCAAAATTAAATGATGTTTTTAAAGAATTTATTGAAGTTAGGTCACATGTTCAGGAGACAATACGATTAGAGATGTAACCACTTAATTGGGAAAAAACACAGGCAATTTAGAAAATTTAATTATCATCCAAGTGGTCAGAAAAATTCCAAATTATCTTCGGAGAACATTAAAAACAGGAAAATTAGAAGCATATGATATTAGTATGATACAAAAGTAAGCATTGACAACTGTTTTCATTGAAAATAATTGAAAGTCTATTCCTATTTTACTAACATGGTAACTATCAAATTAAAATCAATGTCCTTTTCATTCATGTAAGTGTTAATTTTGTAGGTGCTTGCTAATATACAGATAAGTTAGTGTTCTGATGCATCATATATCAATTTCAGTAGTAAAGGTGGAGTTTTGTTTACAAAATGTGATTTAGAAATATTCACTTCAAACGAATGAGGAAATCAGCAGTGACTGTACATTTTTGGCATAATACACATAAACTCTATCATGAGATAAAATTACTATGAGTGGTCTGGATACAAATGGAATTATGTTTCTGCAAAAGAAAATATTTCAAATAATTTGAATCTGAATTGTATTTTCTGAGACCAACAGAAAATAATTTAATCAATAAGTTTGTCTACCCACTGTCAGATTGTCATCAGAACAGAAGTTTTTTACTGTTTTTTTGTTAAATTTATCTGATAATGGTATATAATTTTGATATCATTTATTTTCCCTGTTTGACTTTTTCTATATTTGGTTTAAATTATTCATATCACATGATATGTGCCTCAATGATATCAACAACTCAGTTGTTTATCGCTGTACTACAACTTTTGATGCTCCTTTCGTATTCATATTGACACAATTTTTTACAGGAATATCATGAGAAAGAAGATAGGAATGGCAATCCAACAAATACTCACTCTCACTATATTGCTGGTATCACAAACACCGCATTTCAAGATCAAGAAGGACAAGCGTCTTCCAAAAGTGATCAAACTGAATCGGAAGTTTATTTTGCTGATGTTTCGTCTTGTTGTAATGTATCTGTGCGAAACGATGGGCAAGATTCCTCACTTTATGATGAAGCAGTGGATCCTCAGAAGAGGTATTACAATTTATTATTCTTATTATTATTATTTTCCCGTAAATTCATGATATTTTGTAATTCATATCTTTTCACTTTTTGAAATATAATTTTGCACCCTTTTCAACCCTTACTTCCTGGAACAATTGCTCTAGTTCTTGTGTTTTAGTTATGTCATTTGGTGGAAGTCCTGATCAGACTATAATATTCAATGGTCTTGTTAGAGTTTAATGGCTGCATGTCACACTCGTATCATATAAATATGATACTATATGTTGTTTTAGATGGGACGGATAACGTGAGAATAATTTTCTCTCTCTTTCTCTCTCTATCATATTTATCATTGATCAGGAATAGCTGATAATTAGGGTATCCAATTTGTCCATGTATTATATATTCAACTTCACATTACTATGATTTTCAATTCAATAAATTGTTTATTCAAAAACAATCTCTAGTTTCAATTCTAAATATACGTCATTATTCACATACTTTTGTTCTGTATTAAGGTTTTTTGACAGAAAAAAGTTATGTTGAAACTTGAAATTTCAAATTTATTTTAGTATGTAAAATGTTTAGGAGATGGTAAAAATTATGATGAGGTTATTAAATAAATAAACTTTATTGTCAAAAAAGGAGTTGCAAACTGTGTATGACCGTGTGGGAGATAATAAAGTAAGTTACTAATTAAACTATTAATTTCTTTTTCAGATTAATGATAATGAATCGAGATGGTCGGGGCAGAGTTGTCAATCTTCCAACAGGACAGTATCCCGTGCATCATCTTGAACATCATTCACTTCATCATCCTCTTCTGGGATCAGAAAATACATTAAGTTGTGCAAATACAGAAGAAACTCAAATAACTACTGGTTGCTTTAGTTACGCGCGACAAGGTTCATGTAATCGTATGCCATATGCTCTAATGAGGCATCCAATAGAACCAATGGATGATAGAATGTGCAGTCAGGTGTGTAACAGAGACTACCTCAGCCAAGTAACAAAGGATCCTAGTGTATCTAGTGGAAACGGAACTCCATTGACTGAAACTGCATCGCCCATGTCTGTATCCACTTCTTCACCTTCCCCTTCCCCAGCCAATTATCCTCCAGACAGCATTGTCAATTGTGTGACCTATTACAGGGAAGGGTCGGTTATTATTGGCGAGAAGGACACAAATAATTTGTGCCCCAGAGTGGAAGTGTTTCCTCCAATACATAAGACTATTCAACCGGGACAACCACAACAGAGGAGTGTTGAGTTCAGTGATAATCATTTCCTTGCTCCTGATGCTCAGTATGAAACTATTTCATCTCAACCTCAACAATATCCGTGTCACCTTCAAGAGGTTTTCTCAGGGAGAGAAGATTTCAATGGAAATACTCCTCCAAACAGTCCTGGTCGGACCAAGTTGATCACATCATCTCCGTCCCGAAGGCATTTGAATTTACCTCTTCATATGTCTACAGGGGGGATTAATTCTAATATTATTGAGAACCTTTATCATACTGCCACCTCGACTGAAGAAGAAGAGATGGATCACCAGCAACAATGTTCTGATGCAACAATGGACTCTGGATGTCATTCAGGATCAGAATTCGCAGCCAGACATCATAGAGCTTCAACATCAGGGACTACAGGCGGTTCAGGAACTAAGTTGTCTGATGATGAAGAGGAACAGAAGAGTTCCTGCAGCAATATGCAAGTTACCAACAAGAGGTCAGTAAATGTGTGATATTTTTCTTGGTGTGAATAGAATTTGCTACTTGAGCTTAAGTTAGTTGTTAAAACCAGGATGTATCAGAAGCTATTCATAAACTGTAGAGTAGGCTATTAGAGTGGGCACTGACACATCTATGGAGTTGGTGCAGCTCTCTTAATCTGCAGGAAGCTCTAAAGAAAAAAAACTACTCATGGTGCACTTTGTTTGACATGATTCTGGCCTCCGTTATTTACTGTACTAAAATAATTATGTGTTAGATTCTGTAGTTCATAGTGGAAATCTAAGCTTTTAATCCTATGGCATTTGCAAATAAATAGAAGTATTTTTCCACAGACAGAATTTTTTGTATTGTGATACAATCATGACTGAAAATTCTTAATTCTTGGTACTAAACTCATTGCATTTGATGATCCTTGTTCCTCTCCCTCACAAAAGTATGTTGTAAAAAAGTATTTCTAAATTTCAGTTTTCTTTCTCACATTTTTATGTTCTTAAATGTTCTATAAGTTTGTTACCATGTATGTTCTTCCTAAAGACTTCGTTAGAATATTGTCTTCCTTATAATTTATCTACTGTTCTGCTGTGATTATTCCTTTCCTTGTAGTGTGTGTCATCGCTTTCTCTATATTTTGTCTGTTTGAGAGTCTGTTTGTTAAGCAATCTTCTAATAAACAGGTATCACTTCCTATGTTGTGACCCTATAACTGAGTGTGATGTTAGATTACCTAAGTATCTTTTTCTCTCTCTACCCACCTGTGAAAGAGGAGAATAAAAGGAAGTAGGGATAAATCTGTTTCTCCTGAATAGAAAGAAAGAATGACGATGTGAGTAATTTTTGTTCATTAATTCTTCTTTAAAATTAACATATTTCTATTGTTAAATTTATGGTAAGTGGCAATCTTTTCACCTGTAATATAGCTTTGAAGAGGAGAACGGGAAGCACTTCCCTCTCCTTTAGAAATTAATGCTCACAAGTGTTAGTGAAAATTGTTGTCGTTATTTCTCTTTCATCTAGTGTAAATGTGGCATAAGTCATCTAGAGAATAGAAGGAAATCTGTGTAAACTCATTTCTATAAATACTGAGAACTTCTTTTCTATTGATGTTTAATTGTTGTATTGAAGAATTTGTGGCATATTCATGTTGACTTGTAAAGTATGTGTAACTAATGTCAGTCTCTTCTCAGGACTCGTTCAGATTCAAATTGAAGTTAATAGTTGTAATGCTCACATGTACAGTGTGATGTTTGGAAGTTATTTTGTTTAGTTTATGACAGTTTTGTGAAATTCGTGTGTTCATGTTTGTATGAAGAGTAATTTGCTGTTGATAGATATTTCAAATGATGAAGCACGATAAAAGGAATTTTTTACCTTAAATCCGTTCATTAAAGCAACATCACAGGAATGAAAATATTTTTCAGCTAAATTTACTCATTGTTTTCAGTTAAAATGTCTCTTGCTTCAGAAAAGAAAGAGTATTTTGTAGTGTTTGTTATTTTATAAAAGCTTTATTAAAAAAGTTTTCAAAATATGGGTAAAATGATTATTATAATGTTCAAATTTTTTTCACCTCAATATTGGTGGTCCCCAAAATTTGCTTATAAATTTCAGCATTTACTGAAAAAACAAATTTCAGTTACATAATAATTACAAAAACGAAGAAGAAATACAAGAACTCCTATCCAATAGTCACTTAAATAAATCTACCATGGTAATTATGCCTAAGCACACGAGTTTCACAAAGTGCAATATGTGTGCAAATAATTACAAAAAATTTTACTATGTGAATATTTTTGCTTGAACAATATAGTTACATTTTGGATTTCACCCAATATTTTAAGAAGTGTTTCATTTAATGCAAAATAATGAATGTTTCACAATCGTTTTCTGGTATTGCATAGTTATAGTAATAAAGTGTATTTTTCTTAGGCATAAACTAAAGCTGAGAACATGCCACTTTTGCTCTGGATGATTTGAAATGAATGAAAATCATTGTAATACTGACAAATTAATTAAATATTGGAAGTATCTCTATGTGTGAAGATTGTGATATAGCATAATAAATTGTTTGTATTTACTTTGATCTGGATAGTTAGTATGTAGATTTTGTAAATTTTATATTATTAGGAGGTCAAGACATTAATGTACAATAATTGGTGTAAGTATACATTGTGTGTGGGAAATAATGATGGCTTGTGAAAATGAGATGTATGAACAATTCTCAAAAATATTGCTGTTTTTCAATATAATTAGTAGCCCAGAATTCTGAGCGTGGGTGTGCAATTCCTTGAGGATGACAATATGTGGAGTGTTCTTACCTTAAAGTGCCAGATAGTAGTTTGTCAATATTTTCTTATGTTAAATGTATTAGAATATTTGCAGCCTATTCTGCCAGTCTTTTTCTTCTTTATTACCAGTAAAATGTGGTATTAATGTCAGGAATAACCCCTACAAATCACCCAGTGCAGGATACTACCATATCTTTCAGATCTCGGATGTCATATATCTACATTTTTAAATTTTTGTGTTGTTTCCTTCACATGCTTTGCATTCTAAAATCCTCCCAATTCTTAGTGTCATGGAAATAAGTTTTACAAAAAAGATAAGTGATACCTACTTAAAAAGTATAATATTTTTTAATTGATAAATCCCTTCGTTTTTCTTGCATACAAATTTTCCAACACGTGCCATCAATTTATGGATTCTTTTGTGATGTGGAATCTTAGTAACTGGGGCACCTCAAGGTGAACCAAACAAACAACCTGTACATATTTTTGGCGTATAATTTAATGTTAAGGAAATTTATGGAATTCAATTTGGACACGTGTGCACATTGCTGTATGAATTATAAAGGAACACAACATTTTTTTCTAATATTCAGCAAGTGGAACACGTAATATGATGTAGTTGGTGTTACTATTTTGTACATATTATAACAAATGAATTATTTGATATCAACTAGCTATCTGCGCTAAAAATGTTACAAATGTTCAAATATTTAAAAAGTGTATTGTTAGGATTTTAAGTTGTAGTTTAAAAGAGAAATATGAGTAATACTGTAAACTTGGTATGAATAGTTCTGGAGAAAAATAGAGAAATACACTATTAACATCTGTTGTCAGATTTGTAGATCAGGTTGTAAAGGTTTGTTTATGATGCTCAAAAAACTCCGTTGGAGGAACTCCAAAATGTAGTAGAATGGGGCCTCCAATTTATTGGCTTTTGCTTTAAGGGTCAAAAAAGCTGAACAATCCAAAGCATTTTCCCATATTTCAAATTTGCGAGTTCACTTGCATCAGTTCTACATGGGTAATTAATGAATTTATTACTCAAGTACTGTCTGTCATATGAAATGAATCTTTCTCTTTAATTACTTTTGGAAAAGCAGGTACATTTCAGTTAACAAAATTAGTCTGGCTTGTATCTTGGTTTTCTTTGTTAATAGCTTTGTGTGTAAATTGAGTTGATTTGTTGTTATTCAGGGNGGGGGGGGGGGGGGGGGGGGAGATTCTGGGAGGAATTTACTTGGGAGTGAACTACTGGAGTAAAGAATTACTCCCTGGGGCAAGGTGAGTTCAGGAAAACTTTTTTAATGAAACTTCCCAAACTCCTATTTTATTTAATTCTAGTACTTAAAACTATGATTGAAGTACTGAACTTTTATGGGGTCTCCTTGGCTTTTTATTATTTTATCCATAAAAAAATTGAAAAATTCTTGAAAATACTTTTCTTTAAAAATTCCTTTCACCAAAAACCTCTATTGTAACCTTTGGTGACATTAATGAAAATCCATTATCACTGAAAAAACTACTTTAACTGACATTTCAAACATTCTAAAGTGTATTCAGTAAACTGTACAGTTTAAATGTTTTTCTTGAAAAATACTCTACTAAAATTATTTTGATAGCTTTAAAGTTGAGAGAAAAAATTCCCTGACTAAGTTTCTCAGTGCCCATCTTGCATCATGAACTATCATTGTACTCAACTGTTGGGCACCCCTGTTGTTATGGAAAAGAACCATAATGATATGTTGAATTATAGTTTTCATACATATGTTTTGTATAGTTTAACGAATGGAATGAAAGTGTAATTCATTTATTACTGAATGTATTGATGTGTGGGCTTATTAATGGAATATTAATTGTTTTTATTATTCCTTGTTGTTTTAGGGAAATATAAATTGGAACAGTTTTTAAAAAAACTATAAAAATAGAGGAGTAAAGTAAAAAGATCATATATAAACTTCAGTAAATACATTTATTTCCAGTGTATAGAAAACTATTAAAAAGAACTTATGAATGTTTGAGTTAAATAATATAAATTTACAACACTTTTTAAATCAGAGATAAGAGATTGATTTAATGATGGTGTTGATTGTGATATGTATATATGAACTGGTGTACATGGTACATATTTGCCTGTTTTTATGATTAGAATGTAATTAATGTGCATAGATGTGGATATACATGTGTAGTTCAAGTGTTCAATTCTACTTGGAATAAAGAACACATCACAAAATGTAAGAATTTATTCCTCAGATAGAGGACCAAGTTTTTCTTCTAAACTTTCATCCCTAGGAGCAGATGGGTAGGGATTTTCTCTTCTTACTGCTCTTCTCCATTTTAGATAGGTAGTGCATTTTCAACCTACTGCCAGGTGTTCGATTCAAGTTATGATCAGGAGATTCTATTATGGATAGGTACCAGGAGCCACCAAGCTACTCAGACCACCAAGAAGCTCCCAGTGGTATGACATAGGAAATTAGTGGTGCAAAACCATTGCACATAATTTCTCATACACATTTCTCCATCTGCAGCATAGAGTGAGAAAAAGAATATCTAGTAAAAGGGTCATTTCTGGCATGGTCCTCTATATTTTGGTCATCTTCTAGTGCTCTATTCATGCTCAAAGTCGCTAGATGAATTTATCACTGTCTTTTATTTGAAATTTGAAAGTTAAATAAATTTTACAGAATATTATTTCAGAACACATAGCAACATATCAGTCTTATAAATATTGTAAAAGTGTTATGTAAATGTAATTTCGTTGTAGACAGAAATTGATGTATTTTCGTATCTGCAGTGAGTTCTCTATCCTCCTATGTATTTTATCATTATCATATCTTTCATTTCAGTTTACGAAAAGTGTACTCTACTTCAGCTTAGTCCATTTACACTGCTAAATATTATTCAAGCTTCTTGAAACCGTACACTAATGTGTAAATGTAGCAGACAAATTATTTTACTGCTTCTACACCAAACTTTGCAAAATACTGCTAATGCGGATGTAATGCATACTAATTGCACTTACGGAAATTTAAGCAAAATCGTTGGAGCCGTTTTTGAGAAACATTCAAAAGAGTACTTTGACCTTCATGTGAAGTACCCTTTGTTTTAAAGTTTAAAAAATTAAAGCACATGCATCGACAACAAGTAAATTCTATCGTAAATACGAAATGCCAATTAAATTGATTCATCCATTTATTCCGAATTGCTGCGCTCAGACGGACGGACGTTATGCCAAAAACCACTTTTGGAATCGGGGATCGCCAAAACGGATATTTCTGTCGAAATATCGCTTTCAAATTTTTCCACGGTTACAATACTTTCTTTTCACTGCGTAAATTAAAAGGAGTAGTAAAAAGGTTTTATGAGTAATGTCAGTGCTTTTTGGAAGAGTAAACCAAGCTGATTGCACACCCCTCTCCCTCCGGCGACGAACTACTGGCACTGGGGTCGCCAATTCCCTACGCCATTATTTTTATTATTAACATTATTATTTACCCTTTTTTACTTTTTCAATACTGTTTTGATATATACATTTTTTTAAAATTATTTCGTATTATAGAGATTCACTGATGATGAAGGACATGCTGTCGAGAGCTTGTTCTGAGATTAATAAGACTATTACCTTGGCAAAACAAGGAAGTTCCATTCATTTAGATAGTAAGGGTAACAATGCCTCACCTTCTTGATATTTCAAATGCCTCGATCTGTGTATGATAAGCAATGTAAATTCCGTTATCGTATTTACGGCTACCCTTCGATATTATTTCACACTTTTGACCTGTAATTTTCCTAGAGGTCTCCAGGTTTTGCAAGCGAGGAAGGTTTTGGGGGGTGTTTTTTATTCTTCAATAATTGTCCTACCAATGTGTTTAAACTTCGATCTAATTCTTCACCGTAGTATCTTCCTGTGGGGTTCCTGTGCGTTGCATGAGCTCATTGGCAGCTGAATGCAGTTCATTGAAGATCAGTTGAAGCCAGCAAGTCAGGTGAACGCACCAAACTCAATTTTTCCCCCATTACTAAGTCAAGTAACGAAAATTCCAGGTACAGTTTTTTTAAGATATTTGATGTAACAGAATTGACAAACAAAACCGAGATGTTATCTCAATGATTTCATAAGATATAACCAAAATTATTTACCATCCGATTAGAGTAAGCTGTAAGACAAAAACCAGAAAACATTTTTGTCTCTTTTGCACCCACTGAGAATGAAATTTCGAAAAACGGAGAAACCAGTTTTGAGATATTTTAATAAACTTTTTTCGAACAAAAGCCTTAATTACTTCGTAAGATATAACAAGTTCCCCATAATTTTCCCTTTTAAAATTAGATTTTCTAAATATCCTCATATAAAGCTTCTACAATGCATCACGTCAAAACTTCAGTTTCCTATCTGAAAGTTTATTTCTACATTGATGAGAGTGAGTGAGTGAATGAGTAAGTCCTCACTCATTCAGGATGACGCCACTTTTGTAAAGAGATATTTGAATAAAACATTATGATCTTCTAGTCGTTAATAGGTTTGGGAAAATGTTTAGGCATTTGGAGTTTCGTTACAAGATTCGAATTATGCGCTTCGTCCTCCTTTATTACTCGATCTGTCGGTAGAGCGCTGCGGTAGTGGTGACTAAATGTGATGCAAATGGGATTTGCCCTATACGGCGTTTATCAGCGTTTATTTCGTAATGGTTATTGATTGATATTAGTGTATACCTTGTAAACCACAGAGTTAGTTAGGATGGTTATTCCAACTCCATAAAATTAATCAATGATGTGAACGCATATCCGAGGGCTCCCTGTCCTCTTTCTATCGTGGACGATTGTAGGTCTGAAATTACTTAATGGCGTGAAGGGTGTGAAAGTGTGTATTGGTCAATTTAGTTAATTAAATTTAATTAGAGGTAAATTAAGGGGAAGGCAGTCCTGATCGAGGTGCACTTGTATCGAGTGTGAGATTCTATTACAGAAGAAACACAATTGTATTATGGAGATTGTGCATTCTCTGATGATCTGCTACACAAGCATAGTTTGTGTTGTCAATTCTTATCTTAAGTGCTCAGATAATTATGTACTTTTATACATACTATAAATCGAGGACTATGACTGATGATCAGTCTAGGAATATTCAGTCATAAATTGTCCGTTGAAGACGTGTTATCTTCCTAATGCTAAGGAGCTTGAGTGATTTATGGGACAAGCTCTTTGGTGTTATAGTGTTGATTTGGAGAAACTTGGGTTTCACATTTATGTATTTCTTGTGTGTGGAGTTGACCAGAGAAAATTGCTGTAGTGTTAGGAACTCAGATTATTCCTCAGTGTTGTACATCAAATCTTGGTAATATACTCGATAATAATGCATCTCTTATCTGCATAAGCTCTTTAATAAGACTGTTTCAATGAGTACCATGGTTTTAAAAAGTATTATTGATTAGGGTTGGGGATTATGTGAAGTCGTAATGACCCAGAGTTTTATTAAAATTTTGTTTAATTTTCAATTGCCTATCCTATACCTTTTAAACTCCGTGAATAAATGCTACGATATGTTTGTCATTTTATATTACAAAGACCAGTTTATTACATTTGTTAAATTTTATTCACTGATTGATCTCTTCTGCTACTGTATCATGAATTAAGTGATCATATTAATTAGTGTTTACTTGCATTTTTTTCTTTGAAATATTTTAGCTGTCCAAAACTGCATTTATTTTATTTCATAATACATTAATGAAATTATCAGAAAAAATTATTACAGTTTGACCAATTATTTATTATTACTTTGCAAATGTTTTGGTAACAAACGTCACCTTCATTAGGGCTTAGTAAAGTTTATACAGCCCAGTAGTGTCCAGGAATTTAATAGTGAGGTTTGAGGTGTACCCAAGTTAAATGTAGATTATATGTTCATTTAATACAAGCGTTGTCTTGTAACTTGCTCTTTACAATGTGATTGGTTGGAAGATGTGTGTCTAATTCATGGGGAGTGGTAAGTGTTTTTTAAAATCTAAGTGTTAGTAGCTGGAGAGAATGTGTGTGACTATATAAACTTGACTAAGCCCTGATGAAGGTGACATTCATTACCAAAACATTGGCAAAGTAATAATAAATAATTGGCCAAACCGCAAGAAATTTTCTGGTAATTTCCAATGGCTGATATCATTACAGACAAACAACAAAATTATTTATTATTTATTTCATGTCTTTCTTTACGATGTGGTGAGGTTCAGCTTGCTGTACCACCTTGTCTTATGATTCGTCCCAAGGGAATATAAGGTATTGAACCGTTACTGGTCTGGAGTTTGAGAGGGGAAACCCTTGCTGAAAACCTCACCAGTTTGGCCGAGCGGAGGATCACACCTGTGCTCTTCCGCTACTTAGTGTATAGGAAGTGAACTTTGCCACAACTGTCGGTGGTAGAGTTCATTATTTTGGTCAATGGAGCACAGAAAATGACTGGATGTTATAGTCTAGATATTTGGGTAGCATGTCGAGTTTTCTCATTACTCATACAATGATGCTGGAAAACACTAAGGTAATAACCTACAAGATAGTTCCACAAAATGACGAGAAATTTCAAAGGAATTCAATCCCATAATTAATTTCACCAAACACTGAAGTGTTCTCCAACAGCATGTAAACACATGCATTGCCAAATTAAACCAACCTATACATAGATACAGGAATGTTCTACATTGGACTGCAGATGCCTCCTAATTACTAGGAAATTTCCTAGTACTTTTTGGGAGAAGCATTCTGCAAGGAAAGGAGATGTTTACGATGTCTGAAAAATCCTTTTGTCAGTAACTGAATGAAGGTACCGCTTGCACAGTTCCCTTCTTTTACCTGTTTTTTTTTTTGGTTTGACACATATTCCAGAGTTAATTGTAACTGACTTTTTTGAGAACATATTCATGGAGACAGCCCTGATTACTGTTCTTCGCAGTATATTTTCTATAATTGTTTGGAGTTCTTTTGTCCTGTTCCTTTCTCCAAGTAGTGGGAGATGAAGGACGAGGAGTGTTAATGAGGATGACGTAAAGTGCAAATGGAGTCTGATTAATGTGCTGGAATGGATGTTAAAGGAAAGAGGAGTATTCTTCATAAAGCTGTACCATAACATTCCTGGTTTATTATTATTATTTTGGTCAAATTCTTGGTTTGATGTAAAGTGTCAGGAGATTCTGAAATTTAAACCAGTGATATGATTAACCATGTGCCACGCAAGAGGGAATGTAACTGATCACAGAGACTAATGTGTTATTCACAAATACAACCGTACTTTTGATAGGACTTATATTTATCTGTGCAGTAAATTCCCTTTATTTAGTGATGGTACCTTACAAATTATAAATTTATGCAGACTGTCCTAATGAATGCAAAAAAAATTGAATTCACGCCTCTTCCCCCCCCCTCCCCGGAGGTAAGTTGTCAGGAGTTAGTATTAGAAACTTCAAGATTGAGCTTCTAGCAGTTGTTTTATTGTGAACATTTTTTGGTCAAAAAGCCAAGTGGTGACGCTTATTTTATGTATCTACCATGTCATTCCAAGGAAAAAACCCGTATACCATGTTCAGTGTTTGTTTCTTCAAAGACAATTTATCTTGCACTTTACAACAAAAAGCAACATTTACGCCAACATCAAAAAAGTATTGGGGGGTCTAAAACTTCGAGTTTTGTAATTGAAAATTGCCTTTTTGCTTCAACTTTGGTTAAGTTGTCTTTTACCTTTGATTTGATCAAGTCACTTTCTGTGAGTTCCCTTTATATTGTACTTCAGTAGTGTATATAATCAATGTTAAATTATAACGATAACAAATGTCACTGGGTATTTATACAGCTAATGTTAACTAGGATGGTCAAGTTAAGTGAGGCCATATCTCTGCCAGCTAAGTAAACTCACAGCAGCAGAAGTAAGAATCAAATATCACATTTTTAACCTCTTGGTCCTTCTTGCAAATGAGACCTGTAGCTACAAAAACAGACTCATGATTAATAAGGCATCATCTTCAACCAGAATGTTGTTGGTAGAAATGACAAAATAAAAGCTACATGAAGATAAAACTGCACAATGTCAAATTTGTGTTAAATTCCCCATTTTTAATGGGTAAGATCAGATGAAGAATTAAGAACAATATTAATTTGTGCAGCAGTTGTTCATTTTATTATTTAAAAAATATATTTTGAGGACATTTTACTATTCAAAAAAAATATATAATGGTGACAGTGGATAAGTAGGTCCAAGACTATTTTTTGTCACAGGAACTGGATCCCCTCCAATCCTTACAAATTGGTGCCAGGGAAAACCAGTAAAAATGAAGTATGTGTGCGAGTGAATAGCCAGTACTACATAAAACATATTTCCTATTTTTGCCAAAATTCATTTTAAGCATTTTCCCCCATTTACAAGAAATTCTGGAAAAGACTTGATGCCATCAAATGTGTAACCAATAGTACAGTGTGTGTGAAATTTTTTTAAGGTATTTGTTGTTGTAAATTCAGTTATGTGCTTGAGATAGGCTTGATATGTTTTAGCTAGGAAACATGAATTGGGGGTGGGTTAACACTACTCAGCATTACAATTTTTCAATCTCTTGTCATAGGCCTACTTTTTATGCTACCAGTACTATTAAAATTACACAATATTCGATAACCCAGCATTGCCCTGGATTTTTCTCAGACCTGTCTTATTTTACCCAGGATAAAATTAAATCTACCTATATGGTAAGATCAAAATACTTAACAAAAAACATGTGCAGCATCCTAATTTTACAAATTCATAATGATACAAATTTAATACAAAAGTTGATTTATACTCCATTTTGAGTTTTACCTTCAGCAGCAAGAATATAAATTGCATGGATGAAACTGCCCTCGAGCAAACAACGTTTAGATGTCCGTGAGGGTAACAAATTGTCGAAATGTCATCAATTGGCTTGGCTCACCACTTCACCTCCATGTGTGCTGACCTTGCATCACTGCTTATCTGAAAGGTCCCAAAATCTATGGATTGAGCCAGTATCTTTCAATTAAACATAAGTTGTTTGAAAAATGTTATAAATCAGAAACATGTCAGTAAATGGTAGAGTAAATAACAGTCTTCAAAATATTTAAAGTTACTCTAACTTCTTAACAACTTTTCATACCCCATTGTTACATCCACATGATCAAATGGATTGCTCAGTACTCCATGTCCTTGAGTTTTTATGACCAGCTGCAATAAGATTCTCCAAATCCAAATGAGAAAAAAAATCAATGGTTGGGTAGCACAATATTTTTATATAGCAGACAATATTGCTATTAAATATTTTTTAATTGGTGCTTCAGAACCCTTAAAACATTTTTCGCTGTAGCTCCACCATAAAATGTTGATATATTTGCCTGTCATAAGACAACTGAAGCTCAGATTTAAGTGTCCAAATTCAGAATGTTGTAAATAATGGCGGAACTTTATTTACTCTTAACAAAGTATGCAGTAATTTTAAATGCAATTTCACATTTGTCATGAAGTCATACCAATTATAAAAACCAAAGAAGGAAAGAGAAAAGTATGTCAACCAGAATGACTTACTATCATTCTTAAGAAATGAGGTATAAGCTCTGGTAATTTCACCTTTGAGATTCTCCAATGAGTGGGTAAGCATGTGATATTTACATCTTATGAACTTACAAATTTAAAGCTTGAAATACCAACTATTAATTACATAACACCATCACATAATTATGCTGCTAATCAAAATCTTCAATTCTTTGAGAATCAATTAATATGCTCCATAATTAAAGTCCCTTGTTCCAGAATTCTCTCTCAAGAGAAATATCTGAAATTTTCCAATGGCCCCATGCTCAGATAATTATAAACTTCAAAAATTTTTTTTCCATAAATAATATAAGATTACTATAAGCATCATCCCCCAATTGTAAATAACTGAAGACTTCCAGTGTGTTCCTGATAAACACCAATTAAATACATTTACATCAATTGACCCTTATGCTCACCTAATGACTATGAAATTGGATCAGAGTAGCTCACTTAACCATCTTTGCAAATGGACTTGAGTTACTTACAGTAGAACCCCTGTACGCTGTTCTGGTTGGGACAGAGACCCTGACCAGTTAATCAGAGGTTCTCGTTTAATATCTATTTTAGTTCAAATAGAACCTATAATTGCATCAGGTCATCACAAATAAACAAGCAAATGAGACTACATTGCAACTCATTTTGTGTGTATACATACATAAATGAACACAAAAAATTGATTCATAGAACAAAAAAAGACTTGAAGCAACGGGGGAATCAAACTGGTGAACTTCCTCATTGTCTGCCATGACACAAATACATTGCACATCTATTGTCATGTTATCCGGTTTTACTTGCAACAAACATTCCAGCAAATGATCTTCAAACAATCAAGGTTTAAGTCACTACCAGCTATTCTACACTGAAAAAGGAGGGAAATAAACTGTTCCACAGGATAGACTGGTTGACCAGAGGGTGGTTAAGAGGCCAATAGGAACAGCAGGGTATTCAATAAATACACATAATTGGATAAACAAATTTAATGTTTTATTTTGTTACACTTAATACGTTATTTACAAGCTGTTTTCAGTCAACAAATAGTCCCATATTGAATTCTTGTTCAAGAACTACTACTATAAAAAGGAAAAGAGCACCTGAAAAAGAAAATCAAGAGTCAAACATGATCGTATTCACCAAACAATCTAATTAAATAGTAATTAACTTGAGGAGTATAAGTATTTCACACATTTTCATCTTTGCAACTTAAGAAGAATTAAATTCTCACTTAATCTGAAATTACATACCATCTATTGCTTTAGAAGTTGATGCCTCACAACAAAAAATGGTGCACTCAATCCAGATCCAAAGAATACAATAAACAATGCAGTCAACTTGATTCGGTTGTTAATGTTGAAAGGCAAGTTCTGGAAAAACAAATCATAGTATTCTCAAAACATTAAACAATGAAAATTCTTTTTATGAAAACTAATAAGAATAACAGAATTATTTGCCTCATCAGTAACACTAGGGCTTTTGCTCCAGTTTAATATAATTAGTGGAGGCAATAACATTTTAAAAGGTGAGGTTAGTTGAGATTAATTTGTTTAAATGCTACTTTAAAACAAATTAATCATTCTAACAGACTTAAATGACAAAACAAGAGTCAAAATGATGATAAAAGGTAAAAAGCAACCTCAATGAAGCTCAACTTACTGTACCAAAATGCCCAAGTTCACTGAGTAACTTCATAGGGGCAGAACGATGCTTAGTTCCGGTATTTATAATAAAATGTTAAGAACCCCAAGCAAGTTCAGAGATCATTTAATAATAACTAAGTTGCACCTGTATTAACCTAAAAATTCAAGGCATAACCTGAATACAAAGGTCAGAAAAAAATTCAACAATTCTTTTTTTCGGAGGACGTAGAACAATTTTATTTTATTCAAGAAAAAATAAGTCAAGTTCCTTAAAGGAGAAATACAACGTAAAAAAAATATTTTATGAAATACCTCGCCTGGGATTCCACCATGGTGATGTCCACTGCGTCGAACAGCAGACGTAACAAACGTTCTTGCAGAATTAGATAGCCTGGCGAAAACCATGATTAAAATTTATAAATAAGTGATGACCTCACACAAATATCGCGGGGTACCACTAAGTAACTTTCTAATAAATCCCAGTCGTATCGCAGGCCAACTGAACAAACTGAGCAGTGGAAGATGGCCGGTTGAGGATTTGGCTCCCTAATCATTTGAATGTTGTACATGGTCAAAAACATCATTTAAACATTCTAAAGGAATAAAAATATTATAAAAACAAATTAAAGGGGTTACTGTAAAATTCTTTGAAATAAATAAATTCTTTCAAATACGGAAAAGACTTTAAATTTGTAGACTTCACGTAGTAACTCATTGCCTCTCCGGTGACAGGGGCTCACGGGTGACCTTTGTATCGATTCGAGAACATGACGTCATATACGTCATAAAAATTACATAGCGAGAGTAATGGCGGGAGGTTTAACTGAACATCTCGGAATCTCGTGCCAACTTCATGCTATTTCTAAGTATCTTTAAAATTAACTTCGAATTTAGAAAATGGTTTCATGTTATTTAAAATCTTTATTAGCAGGAGGTGTATGCGTCAGTTAGTGCGTTTCTTTTCACTTGTGAAGTAAAATGATGAGATAGATATTTCGCAAAGCTGATTTCATTTGAGAAGTAGAAAGATAAGGTAGATACAAATCGTGAAAGCTGTTATTTGTATGTACGTTCCCTTGATATTGTCCCCAAAATCGATGTACCACGTTTGCCTTAGTCCATTATCCCAAATGTGTTTTTAGCTGAACTGACAAGTGAATTATGAGTAAATTAGTGGATAGTGTGGCATCAAACTCCGATGATGACGATTTGCTTCCAAATTGTAAACATGTGAGTTGTTTACTTGCTTTTAATTAAAACATTATTTTAATTAAATGAGTTTAGATTAGATTGATTATGAACATGTAATAATATTTTAGAGAGTGGTGCCTTGTAAATGTTGACAAAACAATAATTGCTATTTGAACTCCTATTTCTCTCTACACCTCTTAAATAATCTGTTCATTGGTTAATTTGACGGTGACAATGTAATTCAAGTTAAGCATACATGAAATTAAAATTTCAATATATTTCGTAGCAAATTCCCACTTAACGATGTTTCCAAAGACAATGAGGCTTCCTAGGTGCAACAGTAATTACATACAAGCTTAAAATCAGTGATGAAACCCGACTGCATGTTTATAATAGCATATTTTGTAGTGAATACTTCGAGAGCAACATAACGCACTTCTGCCACAAAGCTCCGGATATAAGAAAACTTAGGGGTCATTCTGAGGAAAGACGCCTCAATTACTGGAAACGCGGTTCGAAGCTCGTTTGTCACTGGTTGGCGAAGGAAAGTCGAGTATTGTCTTCGCATATGAGAACGTTCGCGGTCGTTGGTACCTTTATCCATTACTCGAAAAATTCTGAATGATAGGAACTGTTTGAAATTGTTCAATGACGAATAAGATAACTAATATTGTTGCAAAACATGTTATGCCTAGTTCCTTGATTCATGAATTTAATTTCGTGATAAGAAAAGTCTTAAGTCGGTGATAAGAAAAGTTTGGCATATATAAGTAATTCAACAGTTGTGTAATATGTAAAATGAAATTGTAGATTGACAATCGTAACAAAAACAATAATTATATCCTCTATTAATCAATTTTTTTACCATTTAAATCGCTGTGAAGCTATACTAACAAAAGACAATGACCTGATTGATTGGCAATCAATGCCCATCAACAAGAGATTTAAACATTTTTTTTTCCAAAATCTTATTTTAAAGGGGTGAATCTGGGTAAAATATTATTATTAAAACCTCCTAAATATCTCGCAGACTAAATGAGATATCAAGTTGGTTTTTGTAGTAAAATATTGCTAATTTAAATATCTAATATGAATTATTATTACTTTCTGTATCTTATTTGTAACGGGTGTCAAGAGGAAATATTTTCTTGTTCTTATCATTAGCACTATCTCCCTACTATATTATTTTCGCTTCATTTCACGAACTAATTGAGATTTTTCTTGGATTTTCTTTAAAATACTGTTACATCAAATAAAAATCAATTAATGAAATTTTTTGTTTCCATAAGTCTTTGACAATTTTGTTTCTTGTTTTTAAAGTTTTACTTGCTCTTGGTTTTAAATAAGAAATCATGGAATTTGGCAGGGTCACGGAATGTAGTTGGTTTACCTCATGTCTTAATTTCTCTATCTGTATTTGCTCCATGTTGTCTTTCTTAAAATTAGTATTCTTTTTGTAATATATTTCTGAACAAATTTTAGTGGATGAGTATATTTTAATTGTATTCAAGTTTCAGTTCAGTTGTACGAGTTGTTCGTATGTTTCATTTGTGAAGTAGTGAATTATACTTCCTTTTTTGTGCTGTATTATCAAAATAAAAATGTACGAGTTGTTTGTATGTTTCATTTGTGAAGTAGTGAATTATACTTCCTTTTTTGTGCTGTATTATCAAAATAAAAATGTATTAATCTACCTGAATCTGTTGCTTTTGTAAACTGATTGAAATATTATTTATTAAGAGGGTCTTTAAATTGTTTGTTATTTATTTCCAACATAACAAATATATGACAGCAATTAAAAACATCTTTCATGTGTAGAATTTTGTTTTGTGCTACAATGCAAAATATGTAGTCCACATATCTTGTGCATAATTTGGTATCTACAGTAAAATCTAATTTTATCAATCTACTTTCTGTAAATCTCTTTAAACCAATTCGGATAAATATATTTCAATACTTAGATGTTAGTAAATAATTTATGGCTCTTACATAATAAATATTAAAAATATCAGATCATACAAAATAATTGAACACAGATACAATATAGTTTAAAATACGGAAAAAGCTCGCATTTTGCATGAAAAAAAGGATGTGTTTTTTTAGCTATATAAAATTTGGAGGTACTCGTATTTCTATTAATTTTATGGCTGTTTCATTACATTAGGCCAACCCGTGATAGCGTAAACTCGAGTCTAATTTCAGCGCCGAGTTTTAGGTAATTTCGTACGCATGAAACGTTTTCTGAATAGGCGACGGGCTCTTGAAAGTCCCTTGGTCATGGGTGAAATGTGAGATGCTTTCCGGAGGAGTCGGCAACACCGCCGTCGTCTTCTTCCTCTTAAATCGGCGCCCTGGTCAAAACCTGTGACGTTCACTAAACAAACACTTGGGGCAGTAGTCAAATATCACTTAAACCCTGTGCTTCACTCGAAATCCGATAGATGGCAGTACACTCGGACAATTTTTGTCTTCAAGTCTTACCATGGAAATAGGATCTCTATTATGGTACGCACTCAATGGTATGACCGAGCTGCAGCGGGAGCGCTGCTGAACGCGTGCAGGGCTGGCACAACGGAGGATAGCAGGCGGACAACGTGGATGTCATTTGAGGAGGGCACATGTTAAATAAAGTGGATCTATTCTATAGGTATTTTTCACTGATAAAGATACTTATTTATCTTATGACATCTTAATTCGTCCTTCAACAAACTTAATATTTGTAATGGTCTTGTCTTAGTTCAATCACCTAGAGGAATAAAAAACAGACCATTTAACCAAACAGTAATATACACACATTTGGGAGAAAGTCATTTAAATTCAAAGGACTTTTTGAAGCTGATAATATAAAATATTAACGAATTTCTTCTGTGACAGCAGTGTCCTGATATCAATGTGAAACATATTTATAATTTTGATACTCAAGAGTGGAGTGATAATTCATTGTTTCTGTGAAGCTTCATCTAAGATGGTAGAGTTTGTTTCGACAAATATTGTAATAATGAGTAAGACCCCTTGGAAGTCAAATTACACTGGTTTCTTTTCTGAGAAATAAGAACTAACTAAGCTTTGTATTTTGTAAGATTAATGCTTTTATTAAAAAGGGTTTACTATGTTCTAGAAAATACTTCCACTGCCACGCATGTTCATTTTTGAAACTTTGAACTTTATATAAAAGGATCTAGTAGACAAAGGACCACTACTGATTTAATTCCACTGTTCATGTTCACAATACTAGACAGACCAAAAATATCCATCAACCACAGATAACATCCACTCTTAGCCATAAATGCATTCACAATAGAGGTGGTCAGCTATATAATGCATTACCTCTTAACCTCAAAAACATCAATACACTGAACCCATTCAAAACAATTCTTACAACAGAAACTCTACTACAGTGTACAAGAATTCCTCACTGACAATAACTAATGTATGACATACAATCTGTTGTAGATAATCATTAGAACAAAAGTGCAGAAGGTGACCCATGATGCAGAAAAAGATCTAACAACATTACACCGTTTTAGCATAAATATAGACATTGCCATAAATTAATAAAATAGAAGTAAAATAATAGAACTCCTACCATAGATACCTAATAACCCTAGCCTAAATAAATATTAATATTCTGTAATAGAAAATAATTGTATTTATGTTAACTTCTACTTTGCCCAAGTTAAATCAATATGGTTAAATGTATCAAAATTATTATATTGTTATTCTTATATGTAATATTATTGTTATTGTTGTTAGTACTATGACTCGCCATACATCAGTTATGATTTATATGGTTCAATGAAATATATTATTTAAAAAAAATGAGAGTTTGTTAAAATCATTAGTCCCCCTTTTTTTGTAGGACCAAAACATTTTCTGTGCCAACAGTTATCGTGTATCTTTGATTACTATTGAAAAAATTAAAGTAGTGAAAAGATATGTGTTTCCTTTACTGAATTAATTAGTGGGAGTTTAATTAGAGTTGTAACTTAGTTATTGCTCTGTTATTTTATGACTTGTGAAGAACATTAGTTCTAATCAACATTCTAGATTATGATCTTCCTTATTTTTCAGATTAAAGGCTCCGCTTCCGCACCCGTTAAAACTATGGTTGTTGAAAACTCAGTTCCGGGACCTACCGGGTATGTAGTTTTTGCCATTATTTTCAATTACATAAATTATTTTCTTCTTTAGGTAAGATTTAACTAATGTGTAATGTATGATTTGATAATAGAAGAAATGAAACTTCGTCTTCATATCAAAAATGCTAATTTGGTTGAATATATATGTAGCGCTTAGTATTCTTCTTCTTTGGTTCTAACTTGTTGTTGTGCCTTGGCCTTCCAATCCATTCTGTATGTTGTCACTCATCTCTTCCTTGGGACCTGCTGCAGAGCTGTTCTCTTCTCAAACCATATCATCGTGTTCTCTCTGCCTTCTTAATAAATTTCTTGGTGTCCTTTCCTCCTCCATTCTTATCACATGACCAGCCTCATTCTCACAACATTAGAGACTTGAATTTCATTGTATAAGATTACAATTCTGTATTGTTCCTTTTTTGCTGTGTACCATTCTCTTGCATTGGACCGAATGTGCACGTCAACACTTTCCTTTTGAATATATTATTTATATAGTTGAAGGTATTGTGAAGATATTATCAGACTGTTTCCTTCTCCTTCAGAGTGTGCGAGTCGGATTGTGTAGTTGATTTGTGTTAGTAACTATTGCCATAAGAAGTTTCTTAAGTGTCTCAGACACTGAGAATAAATTTTTTCTGTTAATTTTTGGTGACTTATAATCTGTTTAGATTGACATTTACGTCTCTCTCTGAGTTGAGTATATTTTTGTAGGGAGGAGGTTAAGTCCAAGAAAGCCTTGAAAAAGGAGATGAAGGACGCAGTCAAAAATGCTAGAAAAGAAGAGAAAAAACAGCAAAATGTGAGATATTCTGAAAAATATTATTTTATTGTTGAGACATTGAATTTTTAATATTGTATATTCTTTTTATTCAAAATAGTTGTGTGTTCAGATGACAACTTTTAATTTTGTCCCATTTTCCACATATTACAAAG
Source organism: Laupala kohalensis (assembly GCA_002313205.1). Classification (NCBI taxonomy): domain Eukaryota; kingdom Metazoa; phylum Arthropoda; class Insecta; order Orthoptera; family Trigonidiidae; genus Laupala; species Laupala kohalensis. The sequence continues at coordinate 55,958 of NNCF01135511.1, read as the reverse complement.
CTTTACTATTCATGTTCGTTGATATTTAAATAAGGATTTATTTTTACTTAAGAAAATCTTGTTTCACAGGGTTATCTTCATTGAGATATTGTTACAGGTATTGGTTACTTTCAGTGAGTCACATGAACAGCACGGGCTAGTGTTGTTGATAAAATACTATTTGTGAGCTTCTTTGTTCAAGTTTTGGATATTGTATACACAGATTGCCGTTTCATGTATTTTTTCATGCTAAAAATAATTCAGGAGAGCTATTGATAAAGTAAATTCTTGGGCTATTTGGAACTCCTATTGAACATTTTAGTATTCAATTCTAGCAAGTGCTTTTCTTCCAGTTACAAATGTCTATCCTTAGTTAGCCCTACCAAGATGAGAAACAGTGGGAAATGTCCCTAAAGATTTGTATTTACTTTTATGAATGGTAGTGTTTCTTTTTCCCAGTATAAAATATAAAAATTATAAAATAATTGTACCACCACTAAGCTGTGCAGAAATTAAGTGTGGTGATACACAATTCTCATCAGGTAGTAAGTGTTGAGCAATGCAAAAATTGTTTGTTACAGTAGTAATCTATGCTCATATTGAATAGATTTGAGTATTGATATGTGCCTCATGCTTTTATTTTCAACACCATTTAATGGTGATAAAATTATTTTATACTTCTAGGTGCATTTCAAGTGTCTCCTTATAACAACATGCAATAATATTTATGATTTCTTACTTTTCATTGCTTTGATATGTTAGTTCATGTTAAATATAAGCATTTTCTTGAAAAACAGTTTTTGATAATTTGTATTGTCCATGTGGAAAACAAATGTTTTTAAGAAGAAAAAATTGTTATTTTGTTCGTGATATTGGACTGAGTTAAAAACTCTACACATTGTATTACATACTTCAGTAACAAAATGAGTACTAAAATGTTAAGTATGTGTTTTATACTAATGTAAAATATTTAATCAGCATTTGAACAAATTTCAGTCAACTCTTACTCTATGCATTGAGAGAACTAATAAGTTTCCTAATATCTTAAGATTTGACACTATTTTAACACACCAAGATAAATTAAAGTATATATTTATTTAGCTAGTCCAAAGCATAGGAAAAGTTCAATGGGAATCAAAATAATGAAAATCTTCTGTCTATTTTGATTTTGTGTAAAGTGCAGAAGGTGTGAGTATAGTAGACTGGAAGGTAGCGGGGGAGTCGAGCTGACCTGGCCGCCGCAGAGGGAGGGGCACAGTCAGATATATTTGATTCTGGTGCCCCAACCCCCAGAGACAGGAGTATGTTATTGACAGGTCACCCTTTTTATCCTATATCATTTTTGTATGGAAAGCGTCAGTTATATTAAATGGGTTGAATTGCAAATTTTTAAACAGATTAATTGTTCAATTAGACTTGATTAGATAGAATGTATAGTTTTAAAAGTTAGCATGTGACAAAGAAAAGGAGTTATCAGAAAAGTAATATTAAATGTATCAGAACTCTGAATGTAAACAGACAGAAAAATAGCAGAAGTAGCAAAGTTTTGGTGAGAAAAACATTAACTTAATGAGGAAAATGGAGGCTGGTCCTCCAATAAATTAAAATTAACATTTGGTTAAGAATTTACTTAGGTTGGGTTAAGAAATTTACATTCTGATTTGTTGTATTTTGAAATACCAATGAAGAAAAATTTATTGGAAGGTATGTCTACCCAACTCCAGGTTGTTGGTAGTGTGTGAGTATTCATTCGTGCTCAGTTGATGGGATTAAGGTCCCAAAAGTCATGTTCCCAACTGATAGATTAAACTAATTTAGTGAAGAAGTGTGTTAAAGAGACATTTTACATTTTATATTATAAGGAATTTCTGAAGAGGAGCATTAACATTTGAAGTTTTGCGGAGTAAGAGAAAGCTTTACACTAAAAAATGGAAATCATAAAAACTTTTCTCATCCTTTTATCTTTCAAAATTTGTTGGATATTTGAGGAATGATGAAGTAAGATGTTATTTCTCATGCTGATTTAGCATTTGACTCTTATAGCATTTTCATTCTTTTCAAAAAAATTTCTTCTGAAGACACATTTCAAATTTTATGTCTATGTTCTCTCATTACTTTAGTTCTTTTCTGTAATTTTTCTTAATTGATTTTTGCAAAATTTCATTCATTCAACATATTAAAAGATAATTGTTACAGATCTTTGCAGTTTTTGTTGTTGTTATTATTTTTATCATTATTATTATTATTATTTTGAAATAAAAAGGATAATATTAAGATTGTGAATTCATTCACAAAAAATTCTTTTTAAAGCTTGCAGGAATTTTGAAAGCAATATTTGCAACACTTTTTGCTAGTTTATTGTTATGTGATATGAGAATCATGGAGAGAAAGTAATTAAATTCTAGTTTTTGGTATTATGTGCCTTGCATTTTCAGGCTGGAAATCAAGATGAAGAAGAAGTTGATTACTCCTCTGATCGTTATGGAAATCTACGTATGATCCAAAGTGGTGAAGTGATTTCTCGGCAATTCACTTCTGTCCATGAACTGACCACAACTTTTGCTGGAAGTAATGTGTGGGTCCGTGCACGCCTTCATACAAGTCGTGCTAAAGGTATTCATGTGTTTAGTAATATTATATATGTATTTTAGCATCCTTTTTAACAATTGTCTTAAGAAGATACATTTAATTGAAATTCTTTTCATAATACAGCAAAAACTCATTATAAAGACAAAATCATTTTTTTAAGAATTTATTTATTTATTTTGGAAAGTCAGTTGGTGATACAAGAACCCATTATCAAAAAAATTATTATTATCAGAGGAACATGGGAGCAGTGCAGGAGGGAATGAACAACTATTCAGGAAATAAGGCACAAGGCACTAAACGAAGGAGAATTTAGAAAATGGCTGCTGAAAGGCACAAAGGGACATTTCTCGGTAAATTTCCCTAAGTTTGCAAAAGTTTATTATGACAATATGAAATAAAATTTAAAAATATATTATTCAAAAATATTATCTGTTAAGAGATTATGTTGGATATTAACACAATTAGTAGGATAGTTCTCAGAATTACAAGCAATGATGAGGGATCAGTTCCCCTTTACTGAGATTTGTATGATATATAAAATACCATGAGAGAGAACAATAATGCAACACTACCTTTTGGCACTTTCTTGGCTAACAGGACGTATTTGGTGTTAAAAAATGTCTAACTTTGATGTGTGAAAATAATTTATTTGTGATTAGAGACTAAATGCATGTTGTCATGAATATCTACTCAATCATCATATGGAGGTCTGTGAAGGATCATTCAGGTGTTACATTAATGTTATTTTTAAGAAATAAAATAGGTTAGCACAGTAATGATTTTTGAAATATAATTTCTCTAGTATGAACTTCAGTCTAACATTTACTGATGATGAGATAATTATGCAGCTTTGCTATTTGTGTATGAATTAATTCATGAAAGGTTAATACTAATATATTTGTTTGTATAATTTTCTATGTTGTTCCATTTTCTTCTGCAGCTTTTCTTGTGACAGCATTCAGCTGTGCTCGTGACCTTGCTCTGCCAGGAACAAAAGATTTTACAGTGGGGAGCAACTGGGAAATCCAGAAATTTTGTTTCAGGAAAAGTCAGGAAATTTGTCACTGCTTAGGGAAAAAAATTAAGTGATAACAAAGATAGTCAAATACAAAAAAATAAACAAAAAATTCTATAAACAATCTGTTTTATCTTGAGTTAGATTTAAGGTGGCTTGGTCAACACTATAACCCCTTCTGTGAGTTCTTTCATTGAAAGGCAGAATCACTGTCTCACTGATAGTATGAGTAACCTGTTGTTTTGTCTTGATGGGATGTGATGAGAGATGTCTCACAGTACCATTGGCAGAGCAGTTGTAACTATTCCGGGACAGCTGTGAAGCAGTTCAATCCATTGGTCAGGGAAAGTCGAGGAATTTTGAGATGGAGAATCATTAGCCACCCAATTTTAGCTTGGTTTAAATGACATTGTTTCATTATCACTCATTTGTGGCTTTGAATACAACAATAGAATCTAAAAAAAACTGCTTGTACATAAGTTGTAAAGGATTATAGTTGACCATTTAGAATATTTTATATTTCGTTATGTAATTTTAAAAAATCGATAGTGTTTATTTTTATAGTTTGCGAAAAAGTTGCTCTTTTTTGTTGTTGTATTTTTGTGACCAGTCAAGTGAATGGGAAAATTGCACCTAATGAAATGAGCTATTTCTTTTACTTTAAGACTTCTGTATGGATTCTAGTTTTTCTGTATATCATGGTTGAATCTGAGACAAAGTTATGCTAATGGCAGCAAGGAGCGTACCCATGATGCCTGTGATTTACAGACATGCTGGTTTACAATTCATAGTTCTTATACAAATGAATTAGTTTTATTTTAATTACTTTATAACATAAATAGTTAAATAAAAATGTATTAAAATTTACAACATAAAAATTTGAGTAATTACAGAAATAGCCAAGTCCACGTGAAAACCCTATCAATAAAATGCAATGTTTAAGTGTACTCAATGGAAATTCATATCACAAGGAAGGAACTCCTCAAAATAATGCTTTCTGTAAACTGAGAAAGCAAAGTTAGTGTGAAGTAGAGACCTTAATAGAAAGAGAACAGTCAGCCGTGTCCACAACTTTGGAGCACATAATTTCTCATAACAGTTATATTTACTACGAACGAATTCTCTTATACCCCTTGGTTCCAGCTGTCATTTGATGGTGGAGATTGGAGAAAGGGAGGGAGACAAGACAATCATGTGACAGACTACAGCTGATTCAGACCACTACGAGAAACTGCGTATTGTATTTTCCGGAGAGAATGAAAAATTCCGCATTATAATTCCACTCCTGGCTGTTTTCTTATTTTGAGGGCTGATTTAGGAAGTTGAGAGTAGTAAATTATCAAGAATGAACAATAATGCAAGAACAAATATTCTTCTCTAGTAAAGCTAACAATTGAGGTTTATTAAATTTTGAACACCTATTTTCATTTATTATTCTGTTATATTCATGTGATCAAGCGTTTGCATGAACAATATATGTTGCATTTATGAAAAGATGTGTCTTGCAAATGAAGAAAATGAATCCTTCTGCATCCTGTTGACATTAATATTAGTCAATATTATATTATTGGATAATATTGTTCTTAAAAAACTTTTTACTGAAATTTTGTATTTTAATCCCTTAATTTTTTTTACCCTTTCTTGATAAGGATAATTGTGTTTCTTCATGTTGTCAGGCAAACAGTGCTTTGCTGTATTGAGACAACAAGCAGCCACAGTCCAGGCAGTCATTGCAGTTGGAGAAACAACTAGTAAAGCGATGGTTAAATTTGCATCCAAGTTAGTATTTTGTATAACTTGAGGTGGTTTGAGTATTTTTCTTGGGAAATAGTATAACCTTGAAAATTGTATACCTCATTCAAGTCAACAAGTTAAAAATTAAACTATACTTTTTTGAACATAGTTTAAACCTGTAGATGATTTTAAGTATCTTTGAGGCATAACATCAGCATAACACGAAACATTGAAGTATAATCATGGAGGTACAATGTGGATATTTAACTTGTGTAATAGTTTGATTTGTGATTATATTGTACACTCACTTACCTATTGTAATAATATTTATGAGGTTTATTTGCCTGTTTCTTCACTGTTCAAACCTAAGCGAGGACTAACAGTTAATCTTAATTTCAAATATTTAAAGAGACTTAGGGTCTTTGATACCAAATTAGGTAGCTGGGAGAAATAGTAAGGCTTCTACATATGGAACTTACAAAGTGAGGAATGATTGAAACTCTTATTCTCGTGCCTTGCACTATTTGTCAGCTTTAACCATGTAGCATTGCTTCATCTGAGGCCTGTCCACCTCTACAGCCTTAATGATGGCATCGGTCATTCATTTGTGTATGCTACTAGGTTCTTTCACTACTTGCTTTTTCCCAGCCTTATTGTGTTATGCTGGAGTTAGTTGGTTTTATTTTTTATTCATGTTGAAATGGAATTAGACCCACAAAACAAGTGCTGTTAAATAAGCAATAATACTAATGTTCAGTAATTTAGCCAGCAATCTACTATTACATAATTACTTATTGTATTTGTGTATTGGTGCAATTATAATTGGATTAACTAAGTAATTTATAATGGTACAACCATTACTTAAAACCAGTGCACTGATGACTTTGTAATATTTAGTATCTTATTTTTGAATTTCATTTAACACACTACCTGTTGAGCAATGAGTATGAAGTTACTGTGTCCTTACAATGTTTTTACTTTTACAAATTTTGAGTTAAATTTTAAAGCAATATAAAAAACACTTGGAGTATATTAACTGTTTTAATTCTAGGAGTGGGACTTTAGTTGTACTCTATGAAACAGGAAATAGTGCAATCATTATTTATGTTCTTTAAAATAAGTTTCATTATTATTTATTTATGAAGTAACAGAACCCAAGTGAATAATACCCTTGCATAATTCAAGAAGGGAAACTATCAAGAGAGTTTAAATGTACCAAAGTGTTAGTTAACTTTTGTTTACAATTAACTTCTCTTCCTCAATGCTCAACAATATCCACTTTCTTCCAGAAAGTAGTCTTTGTAAAGGTACCTCATTTGAGGCAATTGCTTAAGTATGAAGAGAGACACAATGATCTTTACTAAAAATTACCTTCTACAAATAAGATGTTGCTATGAATTTGTTTAGTTCTGAGCTGTAATTTTGTGTGTGTATTGTTTGGTTTCAGCATTAGTAAAGAATCTATTGTGGATGTGGAAGCTGCAGTTGTTGAAGTTCCGAAGCCTGTACTTGGATGTTCTCAACAGGATGTTGAGCTTCATGTAGGACGTCTTTATGTTGTCAGTTCAGCACGTCCTCAACTGCCTTTGCAGATTGAAGATGCAGCGCGTCGTGAGGAGGTATGATATACAATGTAAAATCACTTGTTACTTTGGAGAATTATTCTGTAGTTGCGGAAAATTATACATTAATTTGGTCAATAAGCGTTATTAATTAATGCAGTCTAATTAGTGGTGTTGGTGCATTCTGACTGTAGTTTCTAATACCATCAGTATTAAATTGTTTGTATCTTTTTAGTTTCTTTGAAATTCCTCATGAACGTTTTTTTTTTTGCTATTAAAAAAGTCTGTGCTCCTGCATTGGACCCAAATGAATTCTTGGGGTATATGGAGAATAGAGTCCTGTGGTTTCTTGGCTTAGGCAGAAGGATATATTCTTGCCAGCATCATGCTCCAGGTGCTTTGACCCCAGGTGCTTTGACCCTGGCACTAATTTAATAGCAGACAGATGGCTTGAGAGTATGTTTGGACAATGAGGCATAAGTAATCCTGATCACCTTGGCAGGATTTGTACAGCCCTGTAGTCAGCAGTTCATTGTTTTTCTCACTTGTGCTATTACTCTGTTAAATTGTTGGTTTTGAGCATTGAAATCCTTAACACTTTCAAGACAGTGACTGTAGGTCCCTGAGGAATACAGTGAACTTGTGTGCTGATATTCTAATTTTTGTAGAGCTAGTTGTATTTTATTGTACCTTCAATATTTTTTCTGCATTGGAATCTGTAATTCTTGTACAGCCAAACTCTTGCCAAGTTTGCTTTGCCAGGTTTTTTGGCAATATATTGAAGAAAGAGGGGAAAAAATGTACAGAAAAAATATTTTCTTCCTAGTTTTGTCTTTTTGAAGTACTATCAATGCATTTTCTGAAGAATTATTATTAGAATGTAATAAATTTTATTTATTTTATTGGAATGAAATCATATTAACATGTCTAACAAGAAACAATGGACCTAGGTACCTTAATACTACCATCGATTGTCTAAAAATGCTCTCTATATTTTTGTATGAACTAGAAGACCCACATAGGGCTCTCCTGCTGGTGTGAGATGCACATTTGGAGAACAAAGAATGTACCAGGTACATTGCTAGTATTCTTCACAGACTGTGACAAGAGTCTTATGGTGTTGTGCAGTGCTTGTCCTGAAACTGGTAACACTATGTATGAAGAGTTATTTGGTTATGTGGATTTGAATGTTTTATCTGTAAAGAAATGTATATTTTAAAATGTAATATTTGAAATTTTGAGTTCGAAGGTAATTAGCTTATTAAGGTTCTTGGTAACATAAAAAGAACATAACTTTTTTCAAAGTTAAATATTTGAATTAATTGGAGAAATCTAGAAAATGAAGAACCATTTATGAAAAAAGGTGGATAAACTGAAATCTGGAGCTTCCCTAAGAGGGTTGGAACTAACAAAAGAGAGTTGGATCCATTCTCTTAGAGAACTAATAAGGGGAGGTCGTGAATTGAAAATTTTATTTCTAAGTGAGACTCCGTAGGATTGTAGTATCCCTCAAGGGTCATCGATTGTGAAAGTAAGAAAGTGCAATAACCTACCAATTTCAAGAAGAAAGCTATCAAAGTTCTCATTTGCGGTGTATATTGAACGCTCAACCTTCTTTTTCAATGTCGCTGTAGCGTAATCAGTAGCATGTTTACCCACGATGCACATTGTACGGATTGTTTTCCTTTAGGGCAGGATTTTTCTAAAATAATTTTTAATAAAATTAACTATTTCATAAAAAATAATTCTTTCAGAATATTATAAATAATAGTAATACTTTGATAGTTAATAATGAATGAGTTCTTCTCACACAATTGCTTCTCAGCCAGCATGTTGGTAGAACTTTTGTAAAGGTCTTCTCCCATCTACATTTCTTCCTGCAATTGAAGCAGAAGATTCTGATGCAGTCAAATTATTTTCTTCTAGTAATCTTTGAAATTAACATCTGCATCTTTCAACCTCAACTTTGAGAAATTGCTATAAAGTCATCAGAAATTTCTTCTTCATCTCCTCAAACACTTTCAATTCCTATATCTGCAGACGATACAATAATATTTAACTATTACTATTTTAGACATTTTTAATAACACCAGAGTATGTTTCTCTCTTGTTCCCTCAACAATGCTGACTGCATTGAACAACTCCAAATCAAGAACTCGATCCTTCCAGAATGGCCAATCTTCTGCTCCCTTTAGTGGTTTGATTCCTTTTGTGTATTCCATTTTGAAGCTGGACGAAGTTGAATGCGCACACGAGAGAAATCCGGAAATCACACACAAGGACGCTCAGAGCAGATCAATTTAGGTGACAACTTATCACGTTTTTTTTTTTTAACAAAAATAGGGCAGTTGGGCAAACTGGGCCCATAACCTGCTGATTTTTTTAGTTGCAGAGCGAATAAATCGAGTTGAAATTTGATGGAATTTTATTAAGCAGGAAAAAAAATTGAAAGACAATACACAATGATGAGTGAAGAAGGAAAAACAAAACAAAATTAACTTTTCACCACAGTTATTCCGGGTTTTTAATTTTCTTTTCAATCTACTCTTTTCATGCATTTCATTTCCACTTTGGTGAACGCTGAAAGGCATAAGGGAAAGGAGGAGATGAAGAAAACATTTCTACATTGAAAGTTATCATGCTGTTTATTTTGTTACAGGATGGAGAGGGATTGCATATAAGGGTGAATCAAGACACCAGATTGGATAATCGTGTACTAGATTTGCGAACTCCATCAAACCACGCAATCTTTCGGATTGAAGCAGGCGTATGTCGCCTCTTCCGTGAAATTCTTTCATCTCAGGTATATTGTTATGATAATTTTTTTAATTAAATATTTAAGTTTGGAAGAAGGTAATTGTTTATTCGTGAAAGCTTTGTTATTGTGTGTTGGTATCCAAACTTTTTCAATTCTCAACGTACTGTAAAATTAGAATATTGAATGACGCTAGGCAAATTGTTTCCAAAAATTTATAAATAACAGTCCCCTGGGGTATGCCAGAATACATCTTAAGGTGCTGGTTCAACATCTTTGGTTCTTATAATCTGTTTTCTGTGAGTAAGGTAGGAATTGATCCAAAGAAATAATTTAACTTGTATACCAAAATTGTGTAATGTATGTAATGAAGGAGAGTGATTAACTGGGTCAAAAGTTTTTTGAAATCCATGTAAACATCATCAGTTTGTATTCTCTTGTTGAGATTTTCATAAACATTATTGCAGAAAATAAGAAAATCGGTTAAAATGTTTTTTTTTTTACAAAACAATGTTGTTCTAAGATGACATTAGATGAAAGAATATCCAAGAGTTTGTTTGTGATAAGAGCATCCGGAACTTAAATGATGGAACTTATGATTGTAATATGTCTAGTTTTTAATACGATTTTTACTTCTATTGTTTTGAATAGGTGTTATGAAGGAATGCTTCTATTTTGAGGAAATTAGCAATCATCTAAAGACCATTGGAATTGATAATGAAGGGGTTTGATAAGTGAGTTGGAACATTCTTTTAACAGACAGCGGAATGAGATCAGAACCAATGTTCGTGCTATTACTGGCATCTTTAATTACTTGTAATATGTCGTCTTCAGATAAAGATAAATTTTCAATTAGTGTTATGAGTGAAAAATTATAATAAGCATCCAAGTTATGAGAGCTTTGTAATAAATGATTACTATAAGCACAAGCAAAAGTGTGGGCAAATAAATTTGCCATTGAGGTGTAGTCTGATTTAAAGCTGCCGTAAGACTTTTTATTTGTTTTTACTTAAGGAATTTGCAAAGAACCAAATACTTTTTAAATTTTTCTTAGAGCATAGTTCAATTTTACCAACATATTCCTTATAATGTTCCTTCGATAACGTTGTGCTCTTATTAAAAAAAAACAATATCATTTAGTAGATTGGTAGATATCCATATTCTATGAGCTAATTTCTTTTCAATTATTAATTTCTTCAAGTCAAAAGAGTACCAATGGGGATAGGTATTAGTATTTGAACTTAACATCATAGATGGAACATGCTTAGAAATAATTTTGTTAATGGAATTATAGAAGTTATCTATCAGTATGAATATCAGTTCCATGTATCTAAAACCCTATAAAAAAAAGAAAGTTCCATGTAGAGTGGTGTTCCAATCAATGCTATCCAGAACAGCTGTATAATTTGCTTGATTATGGTCTAGCTAAGTATATTGATACTGTAATTCGGAATGATGATTACTACAGTTAAATTGAAAATATTTAGGAGGATGATGCAAACCTGGATTTATCAGAAAGTCATCTGGGTCATTACAAGTATTCTCTTTCAAGGTATATTGTCGTTCTTGTTCCTGAATTCTGAGAAACCGGAAATTTTTGATACACGCCTAAGAATGAAAGGTTATCCTTGAAAATCTGTGCATAATTTTGATTTTGAGAATCAACATAGTTAAGGACATCATAACTTGGATGAGGTGTGTTAGACTAAAATATACATCGATTATTATAATCACCAACTAGAAGAATTTCATAGTCTTTATACATATCTTTAAGGTTACCCGCAGTAGAAACATACTGCAAATACTCATGGTCGCCTGAGAGTTGGGGTATATACGTTGCACCAAACGAGTTTCTTATTGCAGGATTTGATCTTGACAAAAACTTGGTTTCATTTCTGGAATGGAATATTGCACATAGGAGATGGAATCCTTTTATTGATAGGTATTATGACACTACCCCCGAAGTCCGTAATATCAGAATCTTCGTATATCTTCGTATATCTTCTCTATAAATGTAGTTATCCAAGCCAATCTCTATATCTATTATACCATAATGCAATCAGGTTTCAGTCAATATCAAAATGTCAGGAGTTAAGATCAATTGATTAATGTTGTTTTTGAGATCAAATAGCTTTCTCCTGGTGCTACTGACATTTTGGTAGTAAACGGTTATATTAAAAAAATATATTTTTTAATGAATAATGTTTTTTGAAATTATGAAATGAATAATTTTAATAATGTAGAAATATTTTGATATTATATCACTCATACACGCTTTGGTATTGATATTTTCCGATGTCCCTCATGACCAAATATCATCCTTTCCACGATAGCAGGTGATAAAATCATATTTATGAAAAAAAGGAACAATAAATTTATTATTATTATCATTATTATTATTGAACTGTTCAAAAAGTGTTCAAGTTCATGTTCAAATGTAATTTTGACTTCTGATTCGCTCTTGAAGTACAGAAATCATGCAGAAACGACTCCAAGATCTGTAGCTTGAAAAAGTATTGTTAGGAAAATTGTGGAAAACCACCTCTGCTTCACATGTTATCATCTCTGATGTGATGTAAAGAAATGAATCGTACAAAGAGTCTTAAGGAAACGGGGCACGAGTGCCATTTTCTGTGAAATTGACTTATTAATGTTTTTGGCATCATTTGAATGTAATACATAACAATACATTTTTGTTTTGATTTTTTAAGTTGTTTTTGAGTGATAAGCGAAAGTAATCAAAATAGCATTTTTAATAGGTCATTTATTGCACCTTAATTTTGTTATTTTTAAATTTAGAAATATTTGTGATGAATATAAAAAACTAGTATGGCATAATTTAAGGTTTTTCACTAGTTATATTGATTGTTTTATAAAAGTCAAGTCATATTTTCTCTCTCCAGTAAAGTTAGTCACTGGTGCCTATGCCTCTTTTCCTTGAAACTCTATATGTTTGAATACAGTACATTACACTCATTCAAATAAATTGAAGTGTCAGAAATTTGAGACCCTCAGAAAAGAAAAACATTTTATTTTCAATTCTTAACTTCTATTGATAACTCAGTGATTTTCGTGTGCAAATATCTGAAGAACTTTGCTAATGTGCGTATTAGTTTAACTACAATATGGTGATTGCATGTTCGTATTTTAAGAGATGATTTGAAATTGGATCTGTGTAAACTATAGCCCGGATGAAGATGTCAAATCAGACATTGAAACATTGACAATAATGCATTATTTAAAATTGACCTACATCAATTGACCTACGATCTAAATGAAATAACAGATATTGTTGATAGTCTATTAAATAATACACAAATAATTTAATTTAATAATAAAAAAATAGATGACAATCAGAAAAGGAGACATTATTGATAAAATGTATTTTATCAATATTAATTAATTAATTTGAGAAATTTTAGACTGACTTTTGGAATCAGTGAAGTCGGGGGTTTTGTGTATTTGGCATGATAAACATCTTCCTTATCTAACAATTATTTAGATGACTCGAGTTTATTGATATCCTGACAAGTTTTGAGAAACAAACTTAAATGGTCTGTTTTCAAACAAAGTGCTTAAAACCAGTGTTCATAAATTACATCACACATTTGTGGATTTCTCCTTGTGTTCTCTCTATCTTCACCTATTTTATTGACCATTGCTTTTCGTTTATTTGCATAGGAGAGACCATTGCATTACTACAAATAAAAATGTGACAGAATCACATAGGTGTGTAAAAAGTGAATGTTTTGGGGGTGAGTCGCCAACATCACAACTTGAATTGACTGTATTTGCAGTTGTTTGGTAGTTGTTTTATTTGGTTTGCTTATTTACAGTACAGTATTGGATTATGATTTTTTGATACTTCTAATTGAATACTCCTTTCCTTTATTGTAGGGCTTTGTGGAAATTCATACACCTAAAATTATACCTGCCGCTAGTGAGGGCGGTGCAAATGTTTTTACTGTGTCATATTTCAAGGGCTCCGCTTATTTGGCTCAGAGTCCGCAACTCTACAAGCAAATGGCAATAGCTGCAGATTTTGATCGTGTGTTTACTGTTGGAGCTGGTAAGTCATGCAAATATTCTTTTCCAAGTTTAAATGGGGGAGTCATATAGAGACTAAAAGGCACATTTTAGCCATATTAAATTTGGTAAGATATGAAAGTCCGCTGTAGCTGTGCATGTATGGAACGAAAAACATGATATCAAGAATGACATGATGTTATTAAAACATATTACGAATCGTTTTGAACTACTAGCTTAGGTAGAGGAGTATTTTATTCACCTCTTTAAGAATAGATTTCTCAATTTCAATGTTCCACTAGAAAATAGTTTACTTTCAAAATTTGTACATCCACTGGCCACCTCAGCGCAACATGAATTGATAGAAGCTGAGGATAGAAACAACAATTTATTTCGTAATTTATACTTAATATATTTCAATCTTTAACTGTGTTTGTAATTGATTTGCACAAGTTCAGCTCTAGTTCAATAGCTATCAGTAATACACATTTTTAACCTTTCTTCTGGTATGTCCTTAGTTCTTCATTAGATGATAGTTCTGTTACATATGGTCTCTGGCAATTTTTGAAATGTATTTTGATTGTTCTTTTGCTTCTGATTTGTTCTGTTGTTTTGTTTTATGTTTGTCTAACAGTGGTCTGTATTAATTAACATTTTTTATTTTGAATATTTGAAGTATTTAGAGCTGAAGATAGTAATACCCATCGACATCTTACTGAATTTGTTGGATTAGATATGGAAATGGCTTTTAAATATCATTATCATGAAGTTGTGGACACTATTGGTAATTTATTCACTCAACTTTTTCGAAGACTTCAAAAAGAGTAAGTGTCTAATGATACATAGTTTGTATGTAGTTTTGTTCACTAATTCACTGTAAACTTCTGAAACCAATCTGATGTAAAAATTTTCTTCTTACTTGCTGTAAGTTTTTATTATTAAATGTTAGAAGTTGCCTATTCTATGAAGTTATTCAGATTATCATTTAAAGCATTGGGTGACAGATTTTAACAATGGAATTATTTCTTGCTTGTAAGAACATTCTGTAAACCTTTACAGAAATCAAAGATATGTGGGCATAATTGTCCATAATTTGAAATGTAGGCATAATTTTCCATTCCTTCTGAGCTTTTGACTTTCAGCACAATGAAGAATGGAATGTATGAAGTTTGTTCTTTTTATTTAATGTGTTAGTCAGTAGTATGTGATAGCTTCTCTTTCTGGTGAACTTATCTGTCAGTTTATGATATTTTGCTACAAATTTTGTTTGTCATTAAACTTGAACAACTAGCTTGAAATGTTTCTCTCTCATGTGAAATATATTGCAATATTTTAAAATACATAAGTTTAAAGAAGTCCTTCCTATAAGAAGTCTCGGAATTAAAGAAAGAGTATGTTGTCCTGGAATTGAAGAAGTTGAGCTGTTTATTTTTTACAATTTCAACTGTGGCTTAAACTGTAAACAATGTTTTGAGGAAATTATTTGTGTTGGTAACTTGTTGTGCTTCTTAGTGCTATAGGGCATTGTTTCTGTGAGTTTCATTGTGATTAACTCACATTAAATGAAATTTTTTAGCTCCTAATCCGAAAACTGCTGTAACCGAGGGGATGGAAGGGGACTGACATGTTCCTGTAAAGGGTTTGGAAGCAACTTCAAAGATTGATGTGAAAGGACTCCCAAGGGAACTTTCAACAAGTGCAGGTTGAAATTGGTCCTGAATTTAAAAAAAACTGAAACATATTGAGTAATAGTATGTCCTGTCAAAATATTAGCAACAATGGCACACTGGAAGACACTGAAAAAAATCGACAAGTTTGGCAATTTTTGGCGTCTTCTTTCCGCTCACACTTTGGTCAATCATGAGGAAAGGCAACCCTTTCCAGTACAGGCTGAAACAGTTGCTGTGGTGAACGGTCACCGACTGCAGCCAAAGTTTTGCATTGCGTTTTGTGATAACACCTTGGTATTCTCCAATACTGAATCCTCTTTATATTACAAAAGGTGAATATCTATCGCTTTCTAATTAGGATCTTTCACACATTTGTTCAACCCTAATTATAAACTATTTCTCTGTTTTTGGTATTAAAATATAGAAACAATTTTTTTATAGTATCATTTTGTTACTTTACAAACGAAACATATTTGGTTAATTGTTCAGTTTGTTTTGATCAAAATGTTTCAGATGTACAATGAATATGCATTTTCTACAATAAAATTCACAAGCAAAGACATACTAGAAGTCCACACAAAGACACATAATATAATATTGAACAACAGGTGAATTTTTAGGGAAACCGAAAATAATTTATTTCTTTTGTATCTGCCAAAATGAAAAAAGTTGAAATGAATTGTGATGCACCCTTTCATTTCCTCCTATATGTTTCTTATATTATGATCATTTTTTAAAGAATGTAACATTTAGCACTGTCAGTATGTAAATAAAATATTCATCTAATTTTAGATCTAACATTTTACTTGAATACAAAGATAGTGAAAGGAAATTTGAACATGATTAACATACTTAGTTGAATTTACATATATAGTTTAACTATTTGACTTGACTGGATGTATTACGATTCTTAAATGTGGGAGTAACAGCATTTTTGTTTGCATTTGCTTTTCTTCCTTGAATGGTGAAGACACCTAGAAATAGTATGAATCAAAGCTCAGCCATGTGATACGGCTGTTGATGCTTGTCAGCTTCGTAGTTGATGGTTGTACAAGACCCACAAAAATGGCTCTTCGGTGTGCAAAAAGAATAAGTTTTTCGTAATTTTTTTCTGTGCCTTTTAGTGTGCCATCATCGCTAATATTTTGACATGACATACTAATAGTCTATATGTTTCAGGATGAAAAAAATCAGGACCTCTTTCGACCTGCAGTTGTTGAAAGTTCCCTTGTCAGTATCTTTTATTCATTGTTCTTGTGGATTCATTTTGACTCCTGTTGGAAATGTAGGCTGTGTGAGATAGTGTAGATACTAGATCAATTTGACTATGGATCATCTAATCTAGTGGACTATATCATTGCTGACAATGAAACTTGGTTATATTGCTATGACCCAGTGAAAAAGCAGTGACAGCTGTGTCTGTCTTTTAAAACAAGTTGGTTCCAACTTAAATGAAACAAGATTTTCAATTAAAAAAAGACAATATAAAAAGATACTTATCACATTTTTTGTAGTTTCTAATCATATTTCCAATATGCTGGATTCAGTTGATGCTGAATGATGCAGTGCAGCTTCAAAATGTTCATGAAAAGCATCCAAGAGGACTCATATGTCTGCTTGAATTATTGTATATTTATATACCCAGAACAAAAACCAGACAAGGAATGGTTGAATAAAATTTGTGGGAGATTTTATTTCTTAGATGCAAAAACTGCATTGACTTTGGAGGGTAATACTTGGAAATATTATAAATAAATAAATAAATACATTTTGTTGAGAAATTGCATATTTGTTTTCTGGACTCAGAAGAAAAAGAACACCCATTGTGACTAGAAATAAAAAAAGGTTGGAATTATTTTCAATTCATTAACAAGTAAATAAATATGTATTATTTATAAATATGTGAAATTACAATAAACTCGTAAATATAAAATAATGTATGGATCATACTCAATTGGAAGAACATTCCAGCATCAGCAATTGTAATTCTGATGTCTAGTTTTTTAATTAAACAAAAATATTGGTATCCAACTTGACTTGTATGTAGGAATGTTTCAAGTACATTTCAAGTGCATAAATGCCTTGAAGAGACTGGAACAGTTATTTTATTGTAACAAAATTCCTGAAAAAGATTCTTGGAATTTTGTATTATTTCTCTCAATTTTTTGAAGTTGTCCTTCAAATTTGTGCTCTGTACTTATCATTGTGTGTAGTAATTTAAATCATCTTTTAGGTGTGCTGCAGATATAAGTACTGTGAATCAACAGTACCCTGTGGAACCATTTGAATTTCTAGATCCCCCTTTGAAACTGGAATTTCCTACTGCAGTAGCTATGCTCCATGAAGCAGGAGTCGAGATTGGTGATGAAGATGATCTTTCTACCCCTGATGAGAAACTTCTGGGAAGACTTGTCAAGAAGAAAGTAAATATGAAGAAATTTTTTTATAAAGCTTATTTCCCCATCATTAAATTAATCTCATTAAATTGGGATTGATTGGTGATGAATTAAAGTTTTGTTTTGCTCTTCTTGGAGTTGATATAAAGGTTAGGGATTTGTGGTTATTCATCATACTAAAATAGCAGTAATCTGTCATTGGTGTAACTGACGGGACCCAAACTTCCTTCAATTATTTGTTTCGCAAGTCAAATGCAGTAAAGTATGATGGCTGGCTGGGTAACACAATGAGCAGCACCAGACCCGGAAATGTTGTCACTTCTTCTTTATTCTTTCTGGAGATTGTGATGGATGTTAGATTGGGTTGCTTATTTCTATGATTTGTGGTTAATTGCTCTCTGAATTGCCATTGAATTTCAATACAAATATGTTTTTAGTGAGCAAAATCGGGCAGAAAAACTTTATTCTTCTAATCATTAATTAACAAAATTAACATTTTGTTAAACTTTTTAAATTTTTTTTCTTCTAAAATCACTATTGGTTTTATTAACTTCTGTTACATTTATCTTGTGTGAACTTAAACCCATTAATATGTTTATAAGTATTGATCCCTTGGTGAGTGACGTGGTGCACCTGGTAAGAAATAAGTCTTATCTCATATCGTTGGAATGAACAATCTGCTATCATTGAATGCCATCTAGGGGGTGTGTTCTTTCCGGTGGAATGCTGGTAAATGCTGAGTGTGCTTTCGGCTTGATTCAGTACAACTCAATATCTCAGTATGGTCTGAGGTTCCCTCACTGTATGTCATCAGAAGGATGTGAAATTGAAAATGAACAGTCCTCAAAGGCTTATAGAAGAGTATCAGGTGACACAACATTGTGGAACGAGGCTTACTTAGATCAGGTGAAATGTGCCGTGGCCATGTAATTAAGTTTACTCTAGGATCAGGAATTCCAATTCGGGAGTACTATACAGAAAGTGTGAAGGTTCACTCCCCTTACCTCTGCTCCTACCCTCGGACTCTTGGACTGACGTTGAATTCAAAATTCACCAAGTGAGCTGAACTGAATAGAAAAAGAATAAATATTATGTAGTTGACGATCTTGATGTATTTGCTTTCAGTGGTTTTGTTGTTCTTACGATGTAACTTCATGTTACGTTCAAGAAAACATAACTACTGTTTCACAGCTCCCACTGGATAAGATATTTTGCTGGGTAAATATTAATTTCCCTTGTATGAAAATTTTAATGTTTATGTTCATGAAGGGAAACTTGCCCCTTATGCAAGATGATCTCTGCATGAGGAACATATTACCTTACTATGTCAAATACAACAAAGAAAGAAATACAATAAACATTACTTATAATTTTATTTACCTCCTCTACTCAGCCTACACTTCCTACACCTATGTTACAATGAAATACTTGTGTCTTTGACTAACTATAGAATACTTGACTATTTGACTGATTTAACAGCTATAATATTCAATTACCTTATACAGTATACTTTAACTTCTGTTAGATTTGTTTACAAAATCTAATGCTTTAACAATTAATGAAGTTAACTTTTTGAGTAACTGTTTATGAAGTTAAATTTTTTATTTACTTTGCCCACCTCTGATAGTGAGTGACGCAAATGCCCTGTGTGGGTTTTTTAAAAGATTTTTTATCTTCATGTTTTCATCCGTGCTTTTTCGGTGCCACTGAAGGATACCCAAAATTGTTCTTTGAAGACTAGTATTTAACATGTGATTGAGTTGTTTCTGGTCTCTGGCTCTTCAAACTCAATTGTGGTCCTAATAAAGTTGACATCTGCTTTTTACATAAGGGTAGCAAGGATAGCTTGGGTGTTTTTAGTCTGTTGGCAGAATACCTGTGTCAGTTGCTTTGACTTAACTTGGATTCCCCTATTTTCAAACTTATTTCCATTTCTTCTACTATTACTTTGTACTTTAACTGTCCCTTTCTTTGCAATAATGCTGTAAAAACTTTTTTGTTGAACCCATTGGCTCTGTATTGCAAATGACTGTTAATACCTACAAGACCCAGTGTGTTCTTACTCGATACTCATTTTTTCTTAGAGCGCTGTTGTGACTGGCAAGTCTTTGTTACAAGGCTAATGACCTGATGAGGTATCTTCACTTGTACAGAGGGTAAGGACGGCAAACTGGCCACAAATCTCAAGAAAATTCATTTTTGCCTCTAATCTTGTTATGATTAGTGCGCTCGTGGGGGGTGGGGTGAGGAAACAAAATCCTTTTTATTTTTTTTTTGGTTTTGAAAGAATCCTAACCAAAATTTTCCCTTTTTTAGTATGATACTGATTTCTACATACTTGACAAGTACCCACTTGCAGTGAGACCATTTTACACGATGCCAGATCCAAATGATCCGGTAAGTACATGAAGTTATAAATAATGCTCTTAGTATTCTTTATAACTTAATAAACAATAAATAATTAATAATTGTTTTTGCAAAAGAAAAACTGAATTGAAATCCTAATTATTTTTTTCCCTCTTGAACATAATCAAAGATGAAACCTCAGAAAAGTTCCACTATTCAGTGAAAATTTTCTATACAGAAAAAAGAAATAACAAAATGTCTTCCTCATTGTTAATGAACTTGAAATCAGCTCTTACACTTCATCTGTGACCATCTTGGTTTTGTTTTATTTATCATTTTAATTTCCTGCTTTGATTATTTTTCACTTTGAAACCACCTTAGTAAATAAAGTTGTGGTTTTTCTCAGAAACGATCGAACTCTTATGATATGTTTATGCGGGGAGAAGAGATCTTAAGTGGTGCCCAACGAATCCATGATCCAGATTTCCTAGCAGAAAGGGCAAAGTTTCATGGAATAGGTGAGTGAATAAGTCTGTGCACATTTTCTATGAAATGATGGAACTCTTGTCCTAAGAAGGTTCATCAGGGTAGTTGTGCTTTGACATCAGTAACTCAAGAGGAAAGGTTTTGATTATAACAACAGAAATTATTGTATATATGAATTTCCTGTGCTCGTATAAGTAAAGATCTTTCTTCAGAATATGATAATTACTGCCTTATCTTCCTGTTGTTTCTTAATGAATAACTTTTCATTTGTTTGTAAAACTTTTTAATGTGTTACCTTTGTAATGTATTTACCCTACTAAAAGACTAGGGTTTCTCCAACAAGACTAGTCATTACTGTTTAGGATTTAAATTGAGTTTAATAATAATAATAATAATAAATTTATTGTCAAAAAACAGTACAAACTGCGTATGACCACGTAGAGGACAACAAACTAATTTTCTCTCCAGAAGCAAGCAAGGGACCATCCCATCAATTCCGATCAAGGGCCCTAAGGCAGAGGCTGATTCAAAAAATTCAGCAAAAATTCCTAGATAAGATAAAAAGTTAGCTGCGAGTTATAATACTAATAGAATGTCAATATGTTTGTAATTTTAAGCAAAAATTACATATAAGTTATTATCGAACTATAGATTATTCTGAGTATAGTGCTTAAAAATCAAAAGAATTGAAATAACACTAAATTCACGATTTATTGTTACAATAGACCCGCCCCTAGACAAAGCCTAGAGAACCTGTATGATAAATCCGCCTCTACCCGAAGGAAAACCGGAGAAAAACCCGAGCCAGGATGAGTTTCATTTTCTGTCATTTATTAAGTGGTAATTTTGCAATGATAATGTTCTTAGAAGTAACTACAGAATTTAGTTTTTGTTAATTGTCAAAGCTGTAAGTATGCTACGTTATAGCAATGTATACCGAATGCAAATCATAGTAGTGATTTAACAGTATTGTTCACTATCATATCAAGATAATATTTTATACCATAAAATCAATTTGTTATTTTGGTAAGTTAAAAGTTGTTAAAAATGATAATTTTCCAGAAAAATCTCCTCAATATGGGAATTGTCTTATAATCTGGTAAATATGGTATACTTGAAAAATATTGTTTGCGGCTCTGTTTTCCTTTATTTTATCTGTTTGTGTGTTGCAAAATCCCCTTCTTTCCTGTAAATAATGATAGAGTGCACAATGTAATACATTACTGGAATTACTGCCTTGTGCAGTCTCCATATGAATATGTTGAACGAATAGATAAATATTTCTTGGGGTTCATTGTGAATGTACCATTCTGTTATTCATGAACATTTAGTACCTCTCCTTTCAAGTTTATGTTGTATGTGGCTAATTTTCTGCCCTCGTTATGGGAATTTTTTTCCCTCTCTCTTGTCCTTGACAATTCAATTGCATGTGTTGGTTTATTTTTCTTTTCAATGTACAACTTATTCCATGAAAATAAAAAAAATGCTTATTGCATCATTGCCTCTACAATATAAAAGAATTTATTGATTTTAATAATAGTTAATTTTGTCCTGTACTTTATTATGCCATCGCTATAGTACTTTCAAAATAACTGTTAAAAATTTCCAAACTATTTTCTTGCATGCTTGTGCTGTTTTGTAAGTTTAGTTTTATCTGTACCTAACCTCAGCCCGGTTGTGTACATGAATTCTGTAGCCCCATCTGGCTCAGGTTTTTCTCTGGTTTTCCTTCGGATGATATAGGCGAATTTTATGTATAGGCTCTCACCTGGAAGCAGTGGTCTATTGAAATAATTAATCTCAAATGTAGAATTATTTTTATATTTACGATTTATAAATAATGTTTTGATAATAATACATACTTGTAAAATAACCCTTTTATGTTATATTAAATTCAAAATTGTTGATGTTATGTTAATATTATTTAGGAGTGTGCTGAAATGTCAAATCCCCCTCTGCCTTAGGGTCCTTGATTGGCATTGATGAAATACGTCCCTTGCTTGCTTCCGGAAAGTAAATTAGTTTATTGTCCTCCACGTGGTCATACGCAGTTTGTACTGTCTTTTTGCCAATTTTACAATTTATATACTGAAATATGCAAATTTTATGACATACCTTTTTTTCAGATCTGGAGAAAATTAAGTCTTACATTGATGCATTTAGATATGGTTGCCCTCCGCATGCCGGTGGTGGCATTGGTCTAGAACGAGTTGTAATGCTGTTCTTAGGCCTTGATAACATCAGGAAGACATCAATGTTTCCTCGGGATCCTAAGCGAATTTCTCCGTGAACTTGTATTTGTTTTATTGACATTGAATCAATTACTGTTGTAAAAACTCCCCTGTATTTTTCTTTGATGTAATACAGATCTAAATCGGGACTCATAATGTGGTTTTCATTTCTGAAAGAGCTCTAGTTTAATCTGATAGTGGTATGAAAAATATAATTTTTCATAATACTGTTCTCCTTGTAGCCCGCACCTTTCAATCATGCAGTGATGATTGAATATAAGATCTTGAGTACAGCTAAAATATAAATTATGTGAAGAAACTACAACAATACTTATTTGACTAGAATATTACAAAGAACCCTTTGTTATTTGACCTTTTACTCTTGAGATATATCTAAAAGTTTGAATGCAATATCACCTTTTTGCAGCAACTGTCAGTATCTATAAAAATGAATAATTGGAGAAAGAAAAACTGTAAGGAAGATACTTTTCTCAAATATGTCGCCATTGTAATGACCTAAACACATAATTACTGCGTACAATTTATTAAAAAAAGAAAACAAATTGAAAAGATGACGAATGAAAAGTTTGGTATGTTGTCCCACTGGAAAATTTTAAAAATGTACTTCATCTGAAAGTGTATCAATGGAAAGTGCAGTAATTGATGTTCTTATAATTGCTTTCAACCCCAAGAAGCCACCTTAAAATGGGGCCTAGCTATTGGGGAAAACAAACAGAACATTTTTGGTCCTAGAGGAACTGGACAGTAAACTTTTGAGTAACTTTTTTTTGACGGATAAAACCACCTTACCACCTCACCAGTCTGGCCAGCTGAGCACCAGAGGGTTGGGTGTAAGTTAACTCCTTAGGGAGAGTTTGGTGTGGACACACTATTGGGTTGGTAGGTGGTGGAACTAAAATTTTCTGTTTTGAGTTTTGCTAACACAAATGATCTCAAATGAAATGGCCCTTCTGTGATTATGAAAGGGATATTCTTTCATTTCCGCCAAGGATTTGAATATTTTGACATTTTTCAACATTAATATTTGTGAATTGCATGGATTTCAAAGATGTCACGATGAATTGTGATATTGGACTCTAAAATGTCTCTCATTGAACACATCAAGTACACCACAAATAAATCTAGTCAACTGTTAGGTTTTGTTAGGAGAACACTTAGAGAATATAATTAAATTCATTTAATTCCTTGGAAAAAGTATATCAAATGCACATTTAACCTGCATTGTTGCTTTTGTACATTGTTTGGACACCTGCCACATATTGTCACACAATGACATCACATAAATTGGAAACAATTCAACGCAATTTTTTTTAGAATCACAGCCTTTCATGTATACCTGACATATTTGTAGATCATGAGTGAAGTAGGTTAGTAGTGGAACTTTGTGTATTTTATTTCTATTAGTGGAGAAAAAATGTGTGAAATTTATTTATAAACATGCAAACGGACATGGCGAATGTTTAGTTTTGCTGGGTCATTGAATTTTAGAGTTCCATCTGTAATTTCCAGATGTTATATTTTTCAGCCATAGATAGAAACGTGCAAGAGTAAATTTTATGATGAAGCAATATGAAAATTCCATGTATACATGTGATCAGAGAGAATGTGAAGAGTTTCGGTTGACACTAATGAACGATAATATAATATTTGTGTAGTTTTATTATTATTTTGAATGTTGTGTAGCTTTTGTTTAAATGGGCATTATTGTTTGTAAATGAATATGACTTGATTTGTACATTACATCTATGGAAAGTCGAGGCCCCCATGAGCAAAATGAGTAATAAATTTATACACCCAGTAATAACTAAAAAAATATCCAATTTTATGTAAAAGGAAAATAAGAGGTTGTTAACCTTGGCAATGAGTGTTATGTTAGTTGTGTGTTTTGGTGCACCTGAGGAGTGAATACTGTATAGGCTGTGTGCAGATGTTAATATTAGTTTAAGAAATACTACTTATACAAAATTATAAAATTCACATGAGCAATGCTGTGGGTTTTTATCTTATCATTATATTCTCATCAGTCTCCTCGGAAAAAATTGTATTGTATCAAGTATCGTTACTTTCTCCAAAAATATCCTTTATCTCTTCTAGCTATTCATATACTTCGAGAAATAATGGAGCATTTTGATGTTCACAATGCCGTAGTGATCATTCAAATGAATATTGGGAAGATGAATACAATGAGTTCCCAAATCAGATAATTAAGTTTATAGATCCTCTTATTTTGAACTTGAAGCTCTTCAAAATTATTCTATGAAATACTACTATTTAAGATAGACTCATAAAATCTGTCTCCTATGTATTGTATACAAAGGACATTTTTAGGAAGTAGAACTGATGGCATTTTCTATTCCAGAAACCACTAGGGCTACCTGCTTTAAACCAGCTTTTCTTTACTTTTTATTGTTTTAAGTTAGTTTTTTGTTACTTTTTATTGTTACTACAGTCGAATCTCATTACTAGAACAAACTATGACTTCAACTCAACGCATACTAAAAATAGAAATGTGACAGATTATTGGTAACTGTTTTTGTTAGACCAGTTTCCTGTGTGAGTTGCACTATTTCACGTGTTTGCTTGTGAACTGACAATAAGAGAGCATACAAATGGAAGACAGTGTGGCTATTTTTCAATGAGATTATAAATGGAATTTTTCCACTATATTAAGACATTTTTCTTTGTATGTTGTCCGGAATATTCTTTGGCAATTTATGTTGGAATTCCGGATATGATTACAAGATGGTATGCAAGAAAGTTATTTAATGATATACATTTTTATTAACTTTCTCGTAATTTCATTCAAGCTTTCTAATTCAGAAATTAAAATTTCTCTGTATTCATTGTGTCATTAGCAAGATCATTTTTTTGTTTCATACTAGTACAGATACTATTATATTTATTGGACATCATATTGTGGAGAAGTAATTCAGGTCGCACTCAATTCTGTCAAACCAAATGCAGAATATATTTTCTGTGGTGAATTTGTTCTGTTTGATAAACAAGTTCAGAGAAATAAACTTTTTTGTTTTATGGAAAATTTTTGTATACATGTATAATTTGACAAGATATCTTTTAGATGTATACTTATTTGTAAATAGGTCATTGCATGTCAACTATGGATGTAGCTTGACTATTTGAAATATTTCTTATATTTTGCATACATTTTGCTACGTGTTTGTACTGTTCAAAAGTGCAATGTTTTCATTTTTTACAATTTAAGTTTTTTGAATTACGAATTTATCGTTATGTAACACAGTCTATTTTTGCCAAAAACAGAAGTTTGGGCCTTTTGCATTATCTCTGGATTGAATTACTTTAGATACTTGATATTGAATTCATAAAATTAATCCTGAAATGAATTTGTCGTATGGTTAAATTCCTATCTCAATTTTTTGTTAGATAATGGACACTAAATTTCATCAATTCACGTGAAGAAATGCCAATTTTTGGAAGTTTTTTTATCTTATTAGTCAATCTATTTCAAAGTTAATTTTTTCCTATTATTGACAGGTCAGTAGAGAGTTTACTACAATGTTTTGAGACTGATATGTGAATATTTTAAAACTTATCATTTTTCATAATTGTGTTGTGTTTAAAAAATTGTGTTTCTATGTCATTATGGGGAAGGTCCAAGAAATATGAGAATTGGAGTTTTTAGAGTTCTTTAAATTGAAAATATGTGGTAAATGATATTGTATCACTTCATGAATGACCGTTGCTTGAAAATGGCCGAAAATCATTTCAGATTCGGTATAAAATATTGCCACTTTGATGGAGTTAACGTAAAGAATTAACATAAAGTAGTAATTAAACAGTATATACGTATTCTTAGATATTATGTTCAATGAAGGTAGTAATAGAACAAACAATATATATTTTATTTGTAAATTTTATCCCCAGATTTTAGACTAATTTTTACCTCTTAATTCTGGGAAAATTTATCACAATTTGTTAGTTTATTAAAGAGATAAGAGATATGATGTTTGTGTGAGATGACGTGTAAGTTAAGACTTGATTAACTTCTAAGTATTATACACGTACTGCAACATATCACTTAATTGTCTGGGTATTTATAATAGTACTCAAAGATGTAATGTGGCTTCTCTATTGACTTGGTGAAAGCTTTGAATTTCACCTTGGACAGTAAATCTAATTTTCAATAAATTCTGAAAGTACAGAGCATTTATTTTGGCCAAAAGTTTCCATTTTTCATTGTAACTACTAAAATGGTTATTTTGAAAGGAAATCATGTCCCTTTAGAATTTTCAATTTGTCAACCAATTTTCTGGATGGGATATGAGATGTGATGTTTGTGAGACATGATATGCAAGTTATGACCTGCTCTACGTCTAACGAGATCGGTCTGGGCAATTGTCACACTGATTTGTATTTCAAGCAAACTGTTACACTGATTTGTATTTCAAGCAGCTCAAAAATAATATGATTGTTTGTCCACAAAGTTTTAAGACAATTATGAAAACACTTTAAATTTTATTATGTATCAAAAATGCTGTTTTGTTAAAAAAATTATGTCAATAACTAGTGTTTCCTTTTTTTTTTCTTTTTTGCAAAAGTTAAGTTAAGCCAATTTTGAAGCAAAAGGCTGATGAATTGAGCACACTACATGCAACTCTCTACTGGCATGTCAGTAATCAGGAAAGAATTATCTTTCAAATAGATTTAATAATAATATATTAATCTGCAAGTGAGCAATGCTCAGTGGCAGGTGGAAAACAATAGACATAATCTTCAAAAGATACATTGTGACCCGTACCACGAGGTGTTTGGAATTCCTATCCACTAAAACCACCTCCATATACTCCGTCACACCTTCTACGAGACCTCCATCTAACATTTCTTCACGAGATGTGGCACATGTTTTCATCTAATTATTTCTTCTTATTTTCTTCTGTAGTCGCAGGGTACTAATCACGAGTAGTTGACCACTGCCTTCCCTGCTTCTCTCTGGCCTAGCATCAGGGTGACTAATCCTTCAGGTTCAGGTCTTCCTTCCACTAGAAGATGCCCATCTTCTGTCGTTCTGGAAGCGAGGACATACGAAGAATACGTGCTCTGCATCTTCCACAACTTCAGGAGCACGCAAGACACGTCGGAACGTCATCCAGTTTAAGCCGTGTTTATACGACCGGATAAAACCATGGCTTGTTAGGATTTGAGTGACGTAGTGGCCTACTTCACCATGACGTCTGCTGGTCCACTCTCTTACGTTTGGGATGAGTCTGTGAGTCCACCGTCCCTCATCCACTTTATCCCACCGAGTCTGCCACTTGGCCATAGTGGTTTCTCTTTCTTCAGCTAGAGACCCTGCAACGCCTCGGTGTCCTGACGTCGTCTCTTGTACATCCTCTTCCGCTCATCCGCCAGCAGTTGGATGGGAGTCATAGGTAGGTTGAGACTTTCTCGTTGCAGTTGTCAATATTTACTGCATCGGCCCATATTCGAGCAGCATACAATAAGATTGACGTGCCGTCGAAGTGAGGTGGTTCACGTGCTGACGGTGGGATACAGAGAAAAAGTATTTTTCTATTATTTACTTAGTTTCCATTTTTATCTTCTCTACTGGCGTTCTCTATGCTGAACGCTCACCCATGTGTTTGCCGTGCAAGGCGCCCGTGTCGGAGGGAATGGGGGTCCTGGCGAGTTGAGGGTCCATGCAACCCTAGAAGAACTTCCTTGTGTGTGTCATCCAATAGGCTTGCTTTGGCCTCGGACTCTTCTAGACGGACGAACGGGGGCTAACCCACCCCCGACCAATCGGTTCGGACTAGGTCTTCGACTGAACTCCATGGTGAGGGGGTGGTAGGGGTACTTCCCGCTGGTCAGCGGCGTTGGAGCAACCCTGCTTAAGAGAACCCTGTGTGCCCCCGCTATATCCCCGTGTTTACCCTGGCACTCCAGTGGGATGTCTCCTTGGTGGACTCCGTGGACACGGGATGAAAAGTAAGTCCATTCTTATGGCTACTATAACCCCTTTGCCAACTTCCTCTAGGAAGCGGTGACTTGTTGCAGAAACTGTTGATTAAACAGTTTTTTTGGAAGTATAGCGGCCGGCCGACAAAGTCTTGCTTCCTCTTAATGCGAAGTATTGAGGAAGGAGCGACTTTCAAGTCAGTTAGTTCTGTACGCCTTGCGAAAGCAATCGACGACAAAATTGAAATGCTGCAGTCTGTCGTGCGCCAGCGGAATGGTGAAATTCTGCTGGCGGCACGTACAGACAAGCAGGTAAATACCATCATGGCGCTGAAGGAAATTGCTAATCTGAAAATTAACGTTTCTACTCAACCCTGCCTGAACGTGTGCAAAGGAGTGGTGAACCACGATTACTTTTACAAGAATCAGATGACCTTATGGCATTCTTTGAGCCGGAAAGCGTTGTCCACATCCACAGAATTAAGAAGTTGCAGGGGAAGTTCGTCTTTGATTCCGACTTTTGATCGGCCCTCTCTCCCGGAAACCGTTTCTTGTGGGTACTATACTTTGCATGTTCGCCATTTTGTGCCGAACCCTCTGCGCTGCATTGAGGGTGAGATTCGATCACACATTCGACCGCTGTAATTCATCCTGCGAAATGTGCATTATTTGCGGTCAGCCATCTCACGAGTCATCACCATGCCCGTCGCCTCCGTGCTGTGTATGTTGTTAGGTAAGTCATTCTTCCAATTCAAACACATGCACAACATTTATCATGGAGGACATTCAAAAAATCCGCGTTACGAATATGGTGTCTTTCCCCGAGGCCAGACGTCGGTACCTCATCAAGAATCCCGTAATGGCAAAGTCCTTGGCAACAGCGGTCAGCTCACCGAAACCACCTAGTTTCCTTTGGTTGTCGGGTAGTGTTAGAGGAACTACAGAGAACATAAATGTGCTTGGACGATCCTTTTACCCTCAAAGAGGAAATTCAGAGGTGTAAAATAAATTATACCAACCATCTCTAAAGTAATTGTTTCAAATTCTACATGTCTCTCTCTCTACATCCACGTCCACCTAGGTATCAAAGTCTTCCGGGTAACGAACTCCCCGAAATCCATCTCGTAGTCGTCCCCGGCAGAAATATTTTCGTTCACCCAGGTCCCGTAAAGCTGCACCAGTTAAGTCAGAATCCTCTTCCCATAGTCGCTCACGTATTTTCTCACTTTCTCGCACACTATGAAGCGGGAACACTAGGCTCTAGGAGCTGTTTTCCACTCCATTGTGCCACCCGATATTTTCGCCTCCTTTCCTTTTGCGGCGTGTGCACTGGGAAATATGCAATCCTTGAGGCGCTGAAGTTCATTCAGCTATCTTCAATACGGCTTGTGGTTCTATGCATTGGCTATTAGGGCTCTGTGGTCAGTGTCTTCTTTCTACACATGTGGCATCCTGACACTGACTATTCAGAATCTAATAAGCCGTCTAGTAGTTCAAAATTTTGAAATAGTCCTTTGTAGATTTCCTGGGCATGAGGGTATTTTTGGGAACGAAGAAGCTGATGAGGCAGTAAAGCGGACAACGCAGAAAGCTGTTTTTGATATTTCAACTATTCCCACGTCAGATTCAAAGCTTACCATTAGAACGTCTGTTCATAAGACATGGTAAGCCGAATAGAAAAATAGCGCCTTTAACCTGAGGAAGGTTAAAGATTCCGTTAAGACCTGGTTGTCTTCATTCCGTGTGAACAGACGTTAAGAAGTGATCCTTACACATCTTCCTATTGGCCACTGCTATCTTACCCATACGCTATCTTACGCAGTGAACCTCCACCGTCTGTGAGTCTTGCAACACAATACTTTCCGTGGAACACTTTCTTCTGGAGTGTCTCAAATATAGTACCACCCGACGGAGACAGAATTTACCCAACATATTTCACATGCTTTGGCAAAATGAACCAATTGTGATATGTCTTTAGATTCCTTCAGAAATGTGCCTTTCTCACAGTGTGTGATCTTTATTTATATGTCGTGACTTCTATATATTAAGTGATCGGGGTTCCTCCCTTTAGTTCTCGGGAGGGTTTAAATTTAAATCCTTCTTTCTTTTTCCTTTTCTTTAAATTTACATCTCTTTAATTTTACTTTTTGTTTGTTTTATATAATGTTTTAAGCAACTGCTGTGTCTTTTCCTATCCTCTTTATGTTTAGATATATGGTAATTCAGGAGAGGTTTTAGTGGATATGGTCGAGTCATTCGGCGAGTCCCACACATGGGGAGAGTCTTGTGTTGGCTCTCCCTAGTACGTAACAGCATTTTCTCTACCTGTCCAAAAATGTGAGGTCTCTAATGACCTCGATGTCGGCGACCCCTAAAGCTCCCCCTCAAAAAACAAGATTGACGTGCTCAGAGATCCTAAAAGCTTCCTCCGATTTTGCCTAGGACCACGAATGTGCGGCATTACACGTGACAGGGATGTCACAACGTTAGTGGCTTTTCTACTCACATTGTGCAAGTGTTCCTTGAGTTAATCGTGAGTTGATCAGTACATCAAGGTATCTCACTGAGGTTTGGGAAGGAATATCTGAATCTCACACTGTCAGAGTGATGGACTAAGTGACATTTCGGCTACAGACGAGTACCACTTCGGTCTTACGGTCTGCGAGAGTTAGGCCAACAGTGGAAAGCCATCCGTGAATGATCGGAACAGCCTCATCCACTATGCATTTCACTTCCTCCAGGATCTTGGCTACGACCACCATTGCAACATCAACCGCGAAGCCAATCACCTTCGCACCTTTTGGCAGCACAAACTCGAGGATGGCTCCATATATAACGTTCCACAATATAGGGCGGGGTGCTGATCCCTGTCGCACACCACCTGTGACTTTATTTTAGTTTTTATTACAATCTCTTTGGACAATATCCGTCGTCTTTTCCTGTTTATATCTTCACAACGTGTACTTCGTTTGCAACGTTTCGGGCATCAATATTTCTTTAATAACAAAAGCGCGGAGGACGCTCTCAATAAATTTATGAGAATTGTGGAAAACAACCAAAAAGTACATGGCGTATGTTATGGATATCAAAGGGGCTTACGACTCTGTGAGGTGGCCAATATTAGGAATATTGCAAGAAATGGATTTGCATGTGTAACTGTATAATACTTATATAATTTACATATCATACAACATGGCTTACAGGTGCCATTCCGCGTTACGTGGAATTTCCTTGAACCTATTACCACAAACTCAGATAACCGTGCTAATACCAACATCGGGCATGCATGTCCTTCGAAATCTTGATGGTGCAAATCCTGTGCTGCTTCACGGTGGTTTATTTTTATTTATATGAAGCTATCACGATTTCGCCATTTGGGCTTTTTGTACACGTGGACTGTGGAAACAGACAGAAGCGTTGTAATTTTAATCCGTGCAAAGCAGTTCGGAGGTTTATTGCATCCTTTGGTAAAGTGCCCCTGTTCACAGCATGTGGAGCAGTTTTAGAACCTGACAGTGACCTTAGACATAATCCCGTGCTCCATTCAGACCTCGGTAAGTGTGACGTAGCACATTACCTGTGGGTTGAAAACAAGCATTTGTAGCATCTGGTGATTGAGACATTTTCCCGGATGCATCTTATACAACAGACCCTTATCTGGCCAATCTGGATAGCTCTCGTTCCTCGATCTGTGAAAATCACGACTGCCGTCTAGGTATCTCCATACGTCTTTCGAACAGATCGGACAGATATTTTACTACCATGGGTTCCTAGAAAGCTGTTGTTGGGGGGTTTAGGCATATATAGTCAAACTGTCCAAGAACATGCCCCGAAAGTGTCCAAGGGGTTGGCGGAGGGTAGAGCACAGCAATTTTTTGGCCTCGGCACTAGGAGGAGGAGATGAGGCCAAAATCTCGCTCCGGCCGGTTTGACCCCAGGACACACCCTGGTACTCATTTTACAGCAAGTTGAGTAGGTCTGGGAGTCAGTTTGGATGTTCGGGTGTGATTAAAAATCCCCACCCCGCAGGCTTATATACGATCATTAATCAGCTTTTCGGGTTCTTTGAGCCTAATCAGGATTACTACCGACCTTATTTCTACCTCTGCTGTTTCTTTTAAACTGATGGATACTTTCGTCTGAACTTCCAGAGTTTCATTGTCAACTGATTCCCTTGTAGCTTAGGTCTCCAAAAGCTCTCTCTACTTTTGACTACATTGTGACCCAATTCAGAATCCTGTTTCATTTTCATGTGGCGTTCAGTTTTCCATACGCTGTCTTGTGGAGTCTGCATCGCGGGTCCAGACTCTGGGATGGCAAGTGACTCCAGTGCCTCAACGAACTCCTGTCCTACTGCCCGAACTTCGATTGGTTTTGTATTCCCGACTGGAATTTTTTCAGCCTTCTTTTCTCATTACGTACTTGTGAATCACTTTTGGTCTCCATAAACCGGGTGATTTCTGCATATTCTGTTCCCTCGTCGCCTCAAGATCCGCTTGGTGGTTTGAGCAATCGCGATTTTCATTCGCAAATTACTTTCTCGCACCATGCGGGTTCATATATTCAAAGAGCTCCGAGGTTTTTGCCTAGTGGTAGCGTCTTCTCTTCCACGATTCCCCTGAGCGGTAGAACGTGTGTTCAAACCTTGCTCGGCCGAACTAGATGAGGTTTTCGGCAGGGGTTTACCTCATCTACTCCAGACAAATGTCAATTTGGTACCATAAGTTCCCCGGCAACCCAACATCTCTCCTTCCCAATTCCCTCTCCCACGTCCAACTGTTAGGTGGAAGAGAGTCAGTACCTCACGACTTGAACCTCCTTTTGCCTAAAGACATTTATTATTTATTTTAACTTCTACATTTACACTTTTCTCTCGTCATTTGCTGCATTTGGAGTCACGGTAGAACAACTAACGTTTCACTTCGGTCACATAATGACCGAGTTTCCTTCAATGTCGTTACCATATCATTTGTTTGTGTGATCAATCTCCATTGTGGCCCCACAAAGAACTAGGGGATTAACGTACATCTGGGAGAACTCCGCGCAACATAACTCCCACCCTCGCCCAGCAACTACTAACCAGCGTACAAAGTACGGTTATTTCTGCTCATGGGATGGGATGGTCCCACTTTCCAAGAAAACGGCTTCACCAACCCTTCCACGTACACTGCCCTTCGTCGCACTTTGTTGGTCGGTGGGGAAATCTGGAAGGTGTTCGCCATATTAGTAGTCCCTTCGCACTAAATGACAAATGTTTTCCTTCTCTTTCACCCCCGCACCCTCTCTTTCGGCTCTGCAGCCAGAGTGGGAGTTACATTGCGCAGTTTCTATACTTCTCACCTTGGGAGGTCGTCGGTATCCCGGATGAGGCCTCACCACGGGACGCGGTACGCCTTACCTCGGTGTTGAAGAATGAAGGTTCAGGAGCAGTAACGTCGGGGTCGAAGACGGTCGTGGCCACCGAGAGAGCACCTGAGAACCGGGGTCAATCGCTCTCATTTTCTTTTCTTTCTCAAAGTTTCATTTACTCCTCTGATATATTTAAATATTACTAAACTTAAAAAAAACCAACAAGCGTTATTTTCCGAAGTATTTGTTGTGCCTTTTAAATATTTAACTTCGTTTACCTAGTCTGTGCTAACAGCCACTTAGCATCCCTCGCCGAATTCGCTGCACGTGATTTCAATCTCATTTTCTTACATATCTTGATAATTGCGCAAAGTGAGTATTTGTCTCGGATTTCTTTCCGGTACGTGTATCTTGATGTCAGGTTTGCAACCAACACGTCGATTATCTTGTAAAAAACGTATATTTTAAATCTCTAACCCTGTTCTCTCCTCGATGATGTTTCTTCATGAAACCGCTTAATTTTCCTTACTCGCACATCAGGAAATCCTGCTTGTATACCATAAGCCGTTGCGACAAGTTTTACTTCTTCCAAAATCTTATTCCTTATGCCTTTGTGTAAATTAGTCAGTTTTTGTTCATTCTTTGCGTTCAGTTTATGAAAAAGTCTCAATAAAATACATGACTTTGAGCCACCGGGCCCCTCTGTACATTCCCCCCCTCCCTGCCACCCCTTTCGACGGAGCGGGAGATGGTGAAGGAAGGCTTGATAACGAAGGTAAAGTGGAGAAAAAAATTTATTGTAAAAAACGCCTTATTATTGACATTCTCAATTTGTCAACTTCGCCTTTCAATTATTTCCTAACTTCTATCGTTTTGAACAAATTAACTCTGGTGCTCAGAAATGACGGTGACTTCATTTTGTATCATTTTACTTTTTCGTCGAGGTAAGAACACTTTGAATGTGTTAGTTCTTGTTTGTTTTAATGTGTGTAAAAAGAAAACGCCTTCATATCGTATCAACAGACGTTTTCGACTCGTCTTCTAAAATTCAAAAAATTAACTTCATTATCTGCTGCAGCGGAAACAGATAACATACAAAATTTCGCTTCTAGGGGATTCATGTTGAAATGGCGCGGTCGGTGCGGAATGACTACGCAACAATGGGTTTGATGTGTTTTTCCGGACGTTTAATCTACTAACCAAAGAAATAATTTTGACGTTACACAGATAGCCATCTTAATATGCTGGACTGCATAATGTTGTTATAGTGCGAGAAATAAGATGTTTTATGTGTCTTGTCAATTCGTTGGTGAGTTCGCCCATGTTTAAGAAGTTTTACTATCACTCGAAATTTGTTGAGAAATAACTGAAATATGAGCAGTACTGTCATTGTAAAAACTGTTCAATGTTTTTCGCTTTCATAAAAAGTAAGGACATCGCAAATTGTATCATTACGGAGGTATCAATCATCTTATTGTTTCTTCCAGATAGTTTCATCCATTTTACGAATAGGTCAAAATTTTGTGACGAATATAATGATTGTTATGAAACCTTGTTTGAATCGGCGTGCGTCGTGTTGAATCCCAAATAGATGACTCTTATTCTAGAATCAGTCGAAATTCTTGTCCATGTGTTGGAATAACTATATGACTTGCGTTTTTTTAACATTGTAACCTAAACTCAAGATTTTATATTAATTTAAGAAGAAAAAGTTAAGATATTGTGATATGAACCCTTGTCTAGTATCAGACTTGGATATTATGGGAAACACTTTGAATGATTCCAATGGAAAATGATGCAGCAGGAACTCTGCGGAATGTATGTAATTAAGTTAATTTGTCTAATTTGAGAGATACATTCTTAACTACTACTTTTATTGAACATCCTCTGTAGGATATTTATATAAATACATTTTATGCTGTACTTGCTGATATTTATATACATTTAGTATGTTAGTAATTTATAATATTGATAGCACAAGTCTGCAATGGAAAAATTGTTCTAAAAGTAATAAGTGAATTTCATAGGTTTAATGCTACTGAACACAAAAAATAATTTAAAAATTCTGTCATGTAAGGTTTTCTCACAAATGTTATATCATATTTTGGAATAATTGCTTAATAAGCAAAGAAATGCACGCTATGAGGCGTAATTTAAATTTTCTTTGTATTTGCGAGTGAAAGATGGTAATTAAAAATATCTGTAGTGGTTTAATCTGTTGAATATTTCATTCGATAGTGAAATATTTGTGCTATCCAGTCTGGTTTGAACAAAATTATTTTCATGCAGTGTAATCTGGTTCAAACCAGATCTTTTACTTGTTTTTCATGGGTGTTCCGTAATATGAACTGAGAGGTTGTATGTATTCTCCATTCTGTATTACAAACTATGTTCGAGATGTTGTAATTTTACTGTAAAGAGAAACAAAGAAATATTTAAGGTTTTGTTAAAAAAGTAAATTTTGCTTCTTTTGATTACAATTAGCAGACCAACACAAGTTTTGACCCCCTCTCAAAGTTTGTTCTGTTATGTAGAAACTTAGACAGTAGTTTCAAGGAAAGAAGAATTCCTTCCATTTTGGAATACCAATGATTTTGAGGGAGCCTAAAAACCATTATGGTGACTGTTACTTTTGCTTGCGTGATGTGCAATGATTTCATTTACAAAAGAGATTTCTCATCCTAGCATTCAGTCAGCAAACAACCCAGTTCCCCATGAGCTAGACATACCTGTTACTCTCCGCCCATCTTCACAGGACTGAAGCAAAGAAAATCAACTAATCAGAAGCAAAGCTGAAGGAGGGTATTTTGGTTGGCCCAGTAAGAGAATATGTATGAAAGAAGAAAGTTTTGAGAAATGGAAGAAAATGAAAAACAGACCTGAAGGGCATTCAAAGTTGTTGTAACCGACTTTCTGGGGAAAAAGAAGTGCCAAGATTACAAAAATACTGTGTGAAATTGTTTGTTAGTTCAAGTGCAACATGAGCTTGGAGGTATACTTTTTTCACTCCAATACGGACTACTTTCCAGAAAATCTTGATGTGGGTAATGAGAACCAGGTAAGAAGTCCCGTGAAAACAGATAAGAGATGGAAAGGCGTTACCAGGGTAGGTGAAATGTTCAGATAACAGCCGAGTACAATGTGGAAAAAATTTAATCCTCAGCAAATTTACAAAGAAAGTGGTTCTGGACATTTTGAGGAGAAAAGAATGTGTGTTAAGAAGGATTTTTGACACACTTCGCAAACAGTTTGTACAAATTACTTTAAAAATTGTTTTATTTGTACATTTTATATAGCAATAAACAATGAAGTATACCCTGTTTTAAATTTTAAATTAACTATTTCTGTACAAATTTCAAACTGTTTTTTGTGAGAGAACAATACTTGAAACAAAAACTAACATAATTTTTGGAATCAGAAATGAAAGATACATAAAAATCAGTTGTCAAAACAAAAGTTATTTACAACAATTATCTTTTTACAGGTTTTTGTAATATTCAAGATATATTTAAAATATCCCTATGGACAATAAAATTTGGTGTTTAACACTAATGCCATTCTGCTAAGACTCTTGCATTATACTAGAGCAAAACCAGGACAACATTGACACTGTAAGTGGCACATTTAAATATTGTACTTAGAATATATGTTTGAGAAAGATTTTTCTTGTTTTTCTTCTTTTGTGTGTAAATACCATTATTCATTAGCAGTGGATTTGAGGGTAAAAACTTGTAATTATTTCCCTCATTCTTCCAATCCTTATGTGACTCAAACAGCACATTGTTGAAGGTAGTTGATCATGGGAGAGTTTGGGCGAAAGATGTATCACTCAAAATATGGCTAGGTGGTTTGCTTAAATTATTTATGGTATGCAAAAATTCAATGATTGAAGAAAAGTTTATCTGATATTTATAGTTATAAAAAATAAATGAATCAGATGAGGTTTTCAGCTGGGGTTCCCTTTATCTATGCTAATTCATACTAATATTGGTATGTTATGCTCTCCAGCAACCTGGCAACTATCACTCTCATTTGCTTCACCCAAATCATATGATGAGCTGTAAGAAAGACCTAGTGACCTGGAGCTCTCTTCTAAAATCTGTTTGTGTGTATATATCTGTTATTGATTACTTGTGTGTATATCTATTATTTTTTGTCAATGCTCAACTTGAACAAACACTTTTTCTATTCACCATGCCTTTTGCAAAGAAATAAGTTTTCATTACATGTTGAGTATTTTTATTAAAATATATGGCTCTTTTCAGAAAGTTGTAATGTACATTTCTGATGTACTGAGAGAAAAAGGTTATTGAACAGCACAATCTGTTTGTGGTTGATATGACAATCATTCCATGAGCACTCTACTTGCATTGTTCAAGAAGACAAGTGATTCTAAAACTTTTTAAGTATTGAAATAAAAAATAAAAATTGTTTTATGATGTCACATAATTGTATTTTGAAGTACACTTTTCTCTTCTGCTCTTTCTTTGCTTAAGTTGTTCATAAGTTTCTGTTAAAATGTAAATGTGATTGAAAATACTTATTGAGTAAACCGATAGTTTTCTTTCCTTCTGATAGATAGTTGGATGAAATGTAGTGTTTTAAATTTATTACATACTTATTGAGTTGTAAAATCTACCACTCCATTATCAGGTTTTCTGGACCTATGAATAATGCCTGCTACAATAATCGGCACAAAGTAAATGATTTAATATCTACATTCACTGGTCAGGACATTATTACTTATTTCTTACATACATTTCTTATTCTATTCATGGATGGTTTTATATCCCTCCCAATGAAGTTTCACATTCGTCTCTGAAATTATAAAAGTGGTGGGTTTTAAACACATGGGTTTTGGGAGGCTGAATTTTAGTATTTTATAAAAAAAACATGGTTTCAAGAAATTGTACATTGATATCTATCTCTATGTACTGTCGATATTTCTTGAATGATATTGCATTCCACAGCTCTGCAGGCAAGGAAACTAATTTCCTATGGCAAGGATAATAATGGATTTCAATTCAAAATTATTAATTAATTTTATTCCTACTTAAATATTAACGTACATTTTTTCTTATCACAGAATAATTTTTTGGTTGAGGTTCGTGATGGACAGGCTAAAACCTCTATTCAGAGGACTCTTTTCATCATAGTATGAGTTACAGAATGAAAAATTTGGCACAAGAATAAAACAAACCCAAAATCTCACTACTTAATATTATACTAAAGACCACTACATTAACAGACAGGTTGTTTTCCTCGTGTAAATTTTCAATTAGGTTTACAGCTGTGTTGAAAATTTTAAAGCAACTCATTTTAATCCTATTTTCTGAAAATACACAAAAATCGTATGAAAATAGATCATTGTGGAGTGAAAAGTAAATGTCAGATGGATTCCGTAATGTTCCCGGTAGGTCTTGAAACCAACAAACAATTTAGTTGTATGTCAATACTTTTAAGATGTGATAATACTTATTATGTTATCCAAAACAATATAAAGAGGTAACTCCAATTTCTACTGCCTGGCATGGGAGGTTGGATAGCCAACTAAAATGAAATTTTCAAATACTACCAATATTGGATGGTAATTCATGAGAGATTAAGCAATTTTGCCATCCTTTCATTCAAAAACCATATTGCTCCTCATATAGACTATGCTGACATTATCAAAAAGTTCGCCCAAATTGGGGCTACAAAAGTTCAATTTTAAGAAGTTATTAAGATACTTTCAAAAATGTTTAAATAATTTTATATGCTAATTTTTAACCTGAATTTTTATATTCTATATAATCTATGATCTGAATTTTTATAATTAATTAATAAGTAATTGCATTTTCTTATAATTAGGTACAGAAAAACCTATTTGTTGTAGCCATTTATGTATACTGGTAGAAACATGCTGCAAATACTCTTGATCGTCTTGATCGAGTTAGGGTAAATACATTGCACCAAATGAATTTCTTATTGCAGGATTTGATCTTGACAAAAACTTGGTATCATCTGGAATGAAATATTACGCGTAGAAGATGGAATCCTGTCATTGATAGGTAATAGTAGGAATGTTGTTGCAATACCTTATGGCCAAATTTTTTTCAGTTTTTTTTCCTCGATTGAAGTAACTGAGAGAACAAGCTGGTATTGATCTTGTTGACCCTTAGTCTTATCATAACCAATGTTAGGTGTGCCAAGTATTTTGGGCCCATTTCTTTTTGCAGTATGCACATCACATTTGCTGTTCAGCACTGCCTCTATTAGTTGAATTATATTAGCTTCCCAAGGCCCAATTCTAAAACAGGATATGTTAATAGTTGATATTTAGACCATTAAGCCATTCACTTATCATTATTAAGTCACCATTGCTAGTATCATCTTTGTTTTCTAGAATATCTGGAATACAATTATTTACAATTCTCTTTTTCCTCAATTAATGTTAATATGAGGAAAAGGAGTGTATTACTTCTGATCATCAAGAAAACTTTATACAAAAAATTGCAGGGTATTCTCACACTCTAATCATTGCAGTGGATTTTAACGCTTGGGCTGTCGAATGGGGAAGCAGGATAACCAACTGACGAGGCGAAACACTTCTGGACGTCTTCGCTCCCATGAACATCGCCGCAGCTAACAGGGGGACTATTCCTACTTTTTGTAGAAATGGGAAAAGTTCCATTGTAGATGTCACGTTTATGAGTGAGTGCCTTGACAGAAAACTCCACACACACGCGCGCACGCGCACTATTGAAGATAATATTTTTATTTTTATCTACCCTTTCTTGGACCTCACGATTGAATTCTTCACTAGAAATGGGAGATGCAAATGGCTATCTCATAACATTATCAATATTGGTTTGCATTGATTTGATTTGGCCTAAATGACAAAAATTTTATTTACCTCTTCTTTAACCCATTAACAACCAGTAGTACATGAACATACCTTTGCAAAAAGTATTTTTTTATCGGGTTTTCAATTATCCGTTGAATCATTTTAAGGGCTAAGATATTCCTAATAACATCCTAATTCCTAATATTCCTAATTTGGTGAATGTTTTTTAAACTTCCGTGTACTGTTATTACTTAAATTGTTTGTTTTTCAAAATGCATGAATTTCTGTTTATTTTCGATTATTTCGTTCAGAAATTCTTCATATTCGTCTATTCTTCATATTTTAAAATATTCTTGGTGTTCTTATTTTCCCCATTTTGTCATTTGGCTGATTATTGCACTTCTACTTCCTGGGTGCGCTGGCGAACCGCTGACCTGGAGGGGGGGAGTGGGTTTTTCCTCGAAAAGAGGATCAGCGATAATTACGATTGGGGCGCACTTCCCTCAACACTAGAAGTAAACTCCTTTCGAGAAAGGCAGTACTTTTAGATGTATATGTGTTAAGTGTGGTAATATGTACTTGAACAGAAAATATTTCTGGTGTATTGCAGCTTTGGTATGTATACTCTTAAAATTTATCTTATTAGTATAAGGCAATGTTCTTATTAGTATAAGGCAATGTGTATTCATTTGCAGAGCGTCCTCATCTTAGATTCCAGTTACTCAGCTTTTGTAAGGTCGTAACAAATAATTATTCGTGACCGTGGCATACATCAAAATTCCGAGATCTTATTTCAAAAAAGGTGAACTGTGTCAGACATATTCGTCGTATTTCTCATAAAAAGCAAAATTTATTAAGATTTTAGATTTTTACATTTTTTTCTTTCAGATGTTTACATTCCGTGCATTGACGACTTCTCAATTATTAGATGAATTAGAAACTATTGAAACTGACTGCTCAGACATAATCGTTCTTCCACGAACTGACGGATGAAGAACAAGTAGATGACAATCTAACAGGGGGCAATTTCCTTGATGAAACATTACCGAGTGATGTCACTTACCATTGGTACTCCATGCTGAGAAAA
The DNA here is from genome assembly GCA_002313205.1 of Laupala kohalensis. NCBI lineage: Eukaryota > Metazoa > Arthropoda > Insecta > Orthoptera > Trigonidiidae > Laupala > Laupala kohalensis. The sequence goes on along the minus strand of NNCF01135511.1, from coordinate 13,952 downwards.
ACACGGATGTTTTATTTTCTTCAGACTTGTTAGATACGAATTCTGAGTCTTGTTCTTCGAGTAGGGAGAGTAACTGTTCGCAAAAAAGCGAAGTTATGTTTTGACGCTCCGTTGTGGAAGGAAACTCGACCGGTATACAGATTTGAAGCGAAGTCTGTAGAAGATAAAATATGAAAAGATCTGAAGGAAAGTTGCAATAATTTTACTCCTTTGGATTTTTTCAATTTAATTTTTAATTGCCAAGTGTGGTCCATACTTGGAGAGGAAAGTAAGAGATACGCCAAGCAATGCATCCGCCATTATTTCTTTCTGACCGTGATTGATTTGAAGCGATTTGTAGGTATTCTCATTCTCACAGGTTACATCACTTTGAAACAAATGGACACGTATTGGTCATTAGATGAGGACAAGGAAGTCCCTTTAGTAAAAAAAATCGATGAGTAAAAACCGTTACTGTACCATAAAAAGAAATATACACTGCGCGGACGATAAGAACCTTGATGCATATGACAGATTCACTAAACTATGATCTCTGTTCAATATTCTCAACAAAAGTTTCTTACAGTTTGGAGTATTTTCCCATCATTTGTCCATTGATGAGTAAATGGTGCCTTACTTTGGACGTCATTCCGCGATGATGTTCATGAAGAGAAAACCGGTACGATTTGGATTCAAAATTTGGTGTATGACATCCAGTAAAGGATATTTATTTCAATTCAAACCGTGTGGAGGATCAAAATCACACATTGAAAGTTCCGATTTAGGACTCTGTGGTGACGTTGTGCTTCACATGTTATCATTTATTCAACATCCCAACCAACACAAAAGTTTGTTTGATAACTTTTTTACATCTTTTAATCTTTTAACAGAACTGAAAAAGCAAGGTTTCTTTGCAACCGGTACTGTATGTGACAGAAAAATTGCTAACTGTCCCTTGGCAGGATCATAAGTTGTGCAAAAGAAAGAGAAAGGATATTATCATTTTTCATTTGACAGCAGGCATGATTCTGTCGTGACCGTTGTGACAAATAATGGGAAGATTCTGCCAAGTTGTACTACGAAAAGATACAAGAAAAAGGAAAAGAATGAACTGCAAATCCAGCAACCTCATGTTGCAATCTTCCTGTGTTGTTGGGGAGTTAATGTATGCAGGTTTGGTCTTTATTGGGGTATTTGTGTTAATATTTAACAGTTTCTGAGGATCTTCGCAGTTCAAAAGTTTATTGAATGCCTCTGCCATGATTTCCGCATTTTCTTAGTTACTAAGCGCCATTTATTTAAATCCAGCTTAAATACAAGTTAATATATAATTTTATGAATATTAAATATAGCAACCTGCATCTCACAGAGGTAAGCGAGGTTACCTGTGTATGATAACTAAACTTACAAACTAAAATACAGAGTTATAAAATAAAAATAGAGTAAAATAAAATGAATGTAGGAGAGAAATATATACATAAATAGCAGAATTGTATGAAGGTACTTAATATTTATTTTGTATTTCAATCTTTAGTATTCTGTCTATTTCTGCAGTTTTAAAAATAGTTTCACTTGCATGTGTTATTTCTGGTTGTGTAGCTGTTTTGTAGTGCTTTAATTTTGTGGCAATTGAGAGACATTGTTTTGTTATATGTGTTCTTTCTGATATATTGTACTTTGGTTAATTTATTTATTCTATTACACCTATTCTGTTTCTCGTTGAGATTATATGTTAAGATTTCTCCTAAATGTTTAAATTTGTGTACAATTTTGATTTGCTGTTCTTCTATCATGATTTTGTTTACAAGTGGAGGGTCAGTTAACATGATTTCTGTTTTTTTTAAAGGATATTGTGAGGCCTATTTTCTGTGCTAATACCTTTCTGCCAAGTTTATGCATTTAATGCCAAGTTTCTTGAATGCTACTAGACAGAAGAGCAAGGTTATCAACAAATCACGGACAGTTTATATTGTCTTAATATGTTCCAATTTTTACGTTTTTTCGGTTATCATTGTGAATCTCTCTCATTATATATTCCAAAGCACAGTTGAACAGCATTGGCGACAAGCCATTTCCCTGTCCTTAACCTGTTTTTATAGGAATGGTTCAGAAAATGACCCTCTTAACTGTAGGTCATGTGTTGGTTAAAGTGAGCTCTTATCATTTTGATTAAGTGAAGGGTGGAGTCTGAAATTTCTTAAAATTTTTAACATTGAAGGTCTGTGGATACTGTCATATGCCTTCTTGAAGTCTACAAAGGTTATTGCAAGAGGCTTGTTTCGTTTCCTGTAGTATGCCGTGACTAATTTCAAAGTGATGATCTGTTCTGCGCAGCTCCTTCATGATCTGAAGTTCCTCCCTGGTATGCTCCCAGTTCTCGCACTAGCTGTTCTTTAATTCTACCCTTCAGGATTTTGGAGAAACTTTTGTTGTTGTTATTTTCAAGAGAGATATACCTCTGTAATTATCCGGATTACTCTAATCTCCTTTTTTGTGTAATGGGTGGATTATAGCTGTGGTGCAAAGTAAGGGGAATTTTTCCATTATCCAAATTGTTGATGGAGCCATGTGTAAGGAGGTCTGAACTGTTCTGCCAGCATTCTTCCACACTTCTGTGAAAAACCGGTCTTCTCCACACGCTTTGTAGTTTTTCAACTCCTAGAGTACTGCTTCCACCTCCTGTGGTGTTGGGGTTTTTTACTTTTCATGTTTGGTCTTTATTTGGGTAAAATTAAAAGTTTCTGAGGTTCTTTGCAGTTCAAAAGTTTATTGAATGCCTCTGCCATGATTTCAGCGTTTTCTTTGTTACTATGCGGCGTTTCTCCATCCTCATTTTCCAGAATTAACGTAGGGGCACTGTATTTTTGTAGTTGTCTTCCAAAGGTTTTGTAATAGCCTCTAGAATTGGTTTTGTGGTAGTTTTTTTCTATTGAGTTGATTAGGTCTTTCTGCGACTTTTGGAAGAATTTTTTTCTGATGTTTTTGACGTTGATGGCATTTTCTTCAGTTTTGTGGGTGTGAAATTTTAATCATGCTTGGTGCCTTTCTTTGGGTATTTTATCACATTCTGAACTCTCTTACATGGATTTAAAGAGCCAAGTTTTCACCTTGTTGTTTAAGAATTGGTATCAGTTCATTTTATGATGTGTGTTATTTCTTTATATTTTTCATTCCTGGTTAACTGATTGGGGTCATAATCCCTCTTTTCTTTGTTGATTTTAGACTTTTCTTTCTTTAGTGGTGTGAATTTAATTTTGATTTTGAGTAAATAGTGGTCTGAATCCTAATCTATTCCTCTTAATACTTTAACATTGTGGATTTCTCTGTGAAATGATTTGTCCATACATATGTAATCCAATTGTCATTCCCCTTTCCTCCAGTCAGAATGTTTCAAGTTGGTCTCCTTTTGAAGTGTGGATTTGGAAATGAAGTTGTGCTATTTATAAAGTTCAACAAGTCTTTGGCCACCGTTACTGTTTGTAAATTTCTATGAAGTCCATTTCCCAATTATATCTCTGTATTTCTTTTCTTTTCCCAGTTGGGCATTGAAGTCTCCTAATAAGGTCTTAATTATGTTTTTATTCAGTTGGTTTATTATCTGTTTGAGGAGATCCCAAAACTTTCCACTTCTTCCCAGGTCTTTGTTAAAAAATTTATTCCATTAGTAGGGACATGGGCGTTTATGATGGTATAAATTTTGTTTGTTGTTTTAAAGGTCAAAGTTGCTATTCTTGGTGAGATGTGGCTTTAAAATCAATTATAGAATCCATTATTTTTGTATTCACCTTGTTCTCAATTGGGACAATGTTTCATGACCCTTTGTCCAGGTTTTCTGTTGTAAATACTATATCTTTGAGATTCGAAAGGTTCTTCTGTTGTATTTCTCATCTCCTGAAGCTCAACTATTAAAATATTTTGTTTTTCTAATATATCTGTAAAGCTCTTGAGTTTTCCAATTTTTGGTAGAGAATTAATATTGTGTATTGATTTGGTTGTTTGATCCTGTTCTTGTGTGTTTGTGAATATTTGGGTGATTGGAAATACTCTGACTTGTTGCTGCTTTCTAGGTGGCTACCCACCTAGACATGGAATATGATGTAACCTTCTCCTGCTCTCTTTTTAGATAGGACGGTGGAATTTTTTACCTAAAATACCTTTCTGTATTTGACTTATGAAGGTAGTTAACCTTAAGTGTAGCAAGCTCCAATTTACAACTAGGGTTGTTAACTGCAGAGGGGTATTGGTAATTTGTATTAGTCATTTTTATCATGAAGATTATTTATCATGAAGCTATGATATTTTTGAGTGATTTCGAATCATGTTTGTTATATATCTTGCATTGTTTTTCATGATAAGCTAGACCAATGCTTTTGAATGATAGATCCATATCATTTGTTTTATGTTTTAAACAATTCTCTTTGTTGGAAATTTACAATTTTCTATTTTTCTATTTGGCTTGCATTACCAAAGTATACTCTAAATATTCTTCATAATAAATTTCATTTTTTATTATAATTTTTTATTTTGCCCTATTTTTGATTTGCATTGTGATAATTATTATATATTTTCAATAAATTACTATCTGTAATCCGGGGCCTTAGTGTCGTATTTATGGGGGCTAGCACTAAGCATTTTAGATTTTCATTCAAAACAGGTATGTCTCTCTCATAATAAGTGTAATGCCTTTGTTACCACACTTTGAGTGGAAGAATCAGGAAGGACAGATTTTGGGTTGTGAGGGAACTTATGGAATCAAACCTATTTGGGTTTGGAGTAGGTGAGAGAAACCATAACAGAAAATGACATATAATTTGGCTGAGTGGATTATCCAACTTGTGCTCTCCTGCTCAGCAGTATGGTTAAAGCAAAGTTTTTTCCCACTACCCTGCTGTCCATTGAAATCTGTGATGCAAGAGTTGTTGTTGTGTAATGAATTTTTCAGTGTTAAACATTTGTCTCCCAAATTATGGGTAACTTCAGGTGTGCTACAAAATGGAATTATGATAAAATATCTTTGTATTTTTAATTGTGTGATTTAGCATCTCCAATGCTGAAACTTTCTTTACTAGATACTGTTAACAAGCAGTACAGCAGACTTACATTATTTATTTTGAAAAATATGATTGACAATATTGCTTAGTGTTTATGAGTTTGTTACGTCTCCAGAAATTCTTATTTCAAAGGATGGAATGAACAAACCTTTTTCCCATTCTTTGAGAATTGATGTTAAAATTTTTGTTATTGGGATTAGAATCATAATTAATACTTTTCTTCTGCATCAGCTTTAAAATATTTGAAAGGACTTTAATGATTGTGGGTGTTAAATATATTGTATTTTTTTCTTATTCTCAGGCCTGTGTTGGAAAATGTGTTCCACTAGAATGAAATACTAGTATAGTGCAAAATTAGTGGTTTAAGCTAAATCACTTTCGTGCAGTGTTCAATTCATTTCAAACAGGATATTTTTTCATGACTGCCTGTCTATCTTCCTACTGTGTCTTTTCAGCTTGTGATGTACACATTACTGTGTTTCAAACAGTGCTTTCTGTTTGTTTTGTTGCCAAAATTTTGCGTGTGGTTTCTTGTTGTTTTTGTGTGTGTTTCCTTATGTGAAATGATTTCCAAAGGTTTTGTGTATTCCCCAAACAAATTCTGTAGTTTTTTACCTTGAATGAGGGTGTTTTGGTTGGGCCTGATATGAGAAAGCTAACAAAATAAGAAAATTTTGAGGATGGAAGAAAATGAAAACCTGGTCCGAAAAGCTTTTAAACTTGGTGAAACTGACTTTCTGGGGAAAAGGAAGGGCTCAGATATGATTCATTTAAGGTAAAAATTATCATGGCTTTGAGTTGGAATATTATCATATTTATTTATTAATTTAAATGTACAAGGGATTAATTCTTTAAACTTGAGGGCTAGTAACATCTTTGCCAGAGATAGAAAAACAACCTCTCAAGTAGTTGGCCTGTCCAAATGTGTTGAGCAGATGCTAATTGTAACTGTCTGCAAATTAAGAGAAATGCTATCTGCTAGTTCATATTCCATTAAAGTTAATAATATTAATAATAATAATATTAATAATAATATTTTATTGAACCACATAGATCATAACAATGATGTATCATGAGTCATAGTACTGACAACAATAACAATAATATTTCCTTATAAGAATAACAACATTATAATAATTTTGATACATTTAACCATATTCATTTAACTTAGGCCAAGTAGGAATTAACATAAAATACAATTATTTTCTACTATTACAGAATATTAATATTTATTTAGGCTAGGGTTATTAGATATCTATGGTAGGAATTCTATTATTTTACTTTTATTTTATTAATTTATGTCAAGGTCTATATTTATGGTAAAACAATGTAATTTAATGTTGTTATATCTTTTCCTGCATTATGGGTCACCTTCTGCACCCTTGTTCCAATGATTACCTGCAACAGATTGTATGTTGTTAACTTCTTACCTTACATTACAACAGTGATGGCTCATTTCTCTTGTCTCATAGGCCAATAAAATAAAATTTGATCCACAGTTGTGCAATATTCTGTTACCAAGTTAGTAACTTACCAAAGTGTATGAGCACCCTTGTTATGTTTAATATTTGAATTATGTACTTATGTGAGTAGCTATCTCAATATCAGGAAGTGGTAGAAGCATGATTCAAATTGTGGTTTATTCATCTACCTTTGATCAGAAAATTAGTTGTCATACCGTAATGTAAGATAAGTGGTTAAATTTATCATTAATTTATTTGTGAAGGATTTCTGAGGATTTAAATTAGGGGAGATCAGTAACAAATGGTTTTCCAGCTTAATTGAAGAGTGGCCATTCAACATATTAGGACACGTCACTTACCTAAGTGGCTGTTTTTCTATCTTTGGTGAAGACATTACTTGTGTTTGTCTTTCCACAACAATATTAATAGTTAGTGTCAAATGAATTCTGACACTTAAAAATATCATTATATTTAAACCCATTATAATACATTAAATTTAGTTTCTAGTTTGTTTTGATTGCAATTACAATACTTGATCTAAAACTTTTTATATATACTTTGTGTGCAACAAAATAATCTTAGTTTCATTTATGGTGTTGAAAGGCTTTTATACATCTTAGCTTCATCCCTACTCATGTTTTTCTTTGGTTCATTTCAGATACTGAGATCAAATCGATTGTTTTGCTATTTTTTAGCTGCTGTCGAGTGAAAAAAAGATCAGTTCTTCACTTTTGTTTTACCAGGATGTGGTTCCTCTGCTTCTTGGTTCCTATTTCTGATAATTGAGAATCATACGATTCAAAATGGTATAATATCTTACCCTCTACAAAATTGCAATTAATATACCATTCATACTGTTAAACAGCATGTGCAAAGAGGTATCTATTATTGGATATTCTTATGGTGTAAGATTAAATCAAAATTCTTTAATATAATTGCTTGTATCCATATTTTTTTAGAAATTTGTAAGTGAAATTTTTCACCTTTGTTAGATTTTGTGAAGTTTAAGAATGGTAAATAACTGAATATATCAAGTTGAATAGGTAATTTTATCATTTGTTTTTACTAATTGAGGAATTCCAATCTGCAACATATTTTGAAAAAAATCATGGTTTCACATAATTTCTGAACATCTATATCAGATTTTTTTAAATTCTGAAATATATTTGTGGATGAAGAGGAAATTGTTTCACTGATTGCTAGTCCAAATGTGTGTATATACAAATAAGATCCTATAAAAAGAGATTCGTATGTAATATTTAATATATTTAAATTCTCAAAATTCTTCTTCTTCTTCGGATGCATATCCACTAATGGATGTTCGCGATCACATGGTCCATTGTCTCTCTGTCACGCGCAGCCTGCATAAGCGATTGCATGCTCCGTAACTCTGTCCATTGCCTAATGTTTCGAAGCCAGGACATCTTCTTTCTGCCAGTTCTTCTTTTGCCGTCGATCTTTCCTTCGATCATCAGATGTAAAAAATTATACTTTTCGTTCCGCATAATGTGTCCCAAATAGGCGGTTTTCCTCTTCCTGATTACATTGAAGAGTTCACGTTCTCTGTTTACGCGTCTTAGAACTTCTTCATTTGTAATTCTCGCCGTCCAAGGTATTTTCAGAATTCGGCGATATACCCACATCTCGAAAGCTTCCAGGTTTTTGATAGCATTCTTTTTAAGGGTCCAACCTTCCATACCGTAAAGAAGCACAGACCAGATGTAACACTTTACAAACCTTATCTTCAGGTCAATGTCAAAATCCGTGCATGTAAGCACATTTCGGATCTTCACGAACGCCTGTCGAGCCTGTTCGATACGCCATTTTATTTCTTTGTCCGAGGACCAGTCTTCGAATAGCCAAGTACCTAGGTACTTGAACTTGTCTACTCTTTCTATGGGCATTGCATCGAATGTTATTCTGGGGTTTTCATATGCATTCAAATTTTTGGAGATGATCATAAATTTTGTCTTTTTAGGGTTAATATTCAGCCCCATGGACTTACCGTGTTCTCCAACCATATCTAGCATTCGTTGTAAATCGTCCAAATTGTCAGCTATCAAGACCGCATCGTCGGCATAGCGAATGTTGTTGATCCAGACTCCATTAACCCTGATACCAATCTCGACATCTTCCAGAGCCTCTCGAAAAATTACTTCCGAGTACATGTTGAATAAAAGTGGAGACAGCACGCATCCCTGTCGTACTCCTCTCCTAATTGGGATGGTGTTTGATACATCGGTGCCTAGTTTTACCTGTGCGATTTGGTCCCAGTACAAATTTTCAATGCATCGAATGTCTTTCTGGTCTACATCAAGTTTTTTGAGGAGCTGCATCAATTTGTGATGTTGTACTCGATCAAATGCCTTTTCGTAGTCTATGAAACATAGACATGCATCTTTATTCTGGTCGTAACAATTCTGGACGAGTACTTGAGTTGCCACTATCGCCTCTCTGGTACCCAACCCCTCTCTGAATCCGAATTGTGAGTTGCTTATGTCTCTTTCACATTTTTTGTATAACCTTTGGTGTATTATTTTTAAGAATATTTTTAGGGTATGACACATTAGACTGATGAGTCTATGTTCTCCACATTTTCTTGAATTGGTGCTCTTAGGTAAGGGAATAAAAGTAGAGCACAACCATTGTTTAGGGTATTGTCCAGTATCATAGATGACGTTGAATATTCTATGGAGTGCTGTGATACCTCTTTCATCCAGAAGCTTGAGTATCTCTGCTGGGACTTCGTCTGGACCACTTGCTTTATTGTCTTTCGAATTCTTGATGGCTTTTTCTATCTCTTCCTTGGTGATCTCAAAATTCAGCCAATTAAATTTGCCAGAAAACTAAATATTTTCAGAAAAATCCAATAATTTAACTTGAGTATTCTTGGAAGTAAAGTTACTGCATATAATTAAACTAAACCATTATCTTCACAAGAATAAAACTGATGTGAAATGAAAACAATAGGCTTCTAGTCTGTTGTCAGAAAAATTATTAAGTAATATTAATAAACAAGTTTAAAGCATGGATAAGATTTTTTTTTTCTTTGTTGGGGATTTACGGCTCACCAACATTGAGGTCATTAGAGCCCATAGATGAGATATGTTTCCCTATGTTTTTGATTTGTTTTCTCCTAAATACTTCTCATACAGGTACCCCTTTATTTTTCTTTGCAATGGTATGAAATAACTTTGGCACAACACAAGCTTTCATTCAAATCAAAAATCCAAAACCCAATACGCGGTAGTAATCAAATAAACTTTTGGAATCCTCATGTGCCCCTGAAGATCTTTTTCTTCCCTTGCTTTTGTAAAAAATATTTCTGTGAGTTTATTATTGGTTGTACGCTATGTTTATTTGAAACTTTGTTAAGTTTACCGCTCTCATACCTTTATTTTCAACTTTTTTTATCCGTTTTCATTCGATTACATTACACAACCATTTGCATTATTTTTATTCATTTCGTCGCGACTGCATTTTCAGAAGGTAACACATGCCAAGCCATCAGAACGTAACCGCATGGCATTGAAATCTTCAGGCCGACTGAGTTCTGTGACGTCAATACGATTCGTGAATGTTCGTGAAGACTCGGCGGGGTCCGTTCGGATTGCCTACGCAACAATGGGTTTGTAAGTCTTTTTCAGGGATTGGCTTAAACTGACCAATGGGATAATTTTATGTCGGAGAGATTGTTGGGAATTCGTTAAATCCGGCAGACATTCGTTGCTGTTTGGTAGATATTTCTAGAAGGAAATGGTGGTGCGTTTTCACGAAAATACAGGAAAAATATTTGAGGAAAAACTCCATTACAGGGTATGAGCTCATACGTATGTAGTATCTCGTGTTCACGTCAAAAATTTTGACAAATCAATTTAGTGATTGAAACATTTATAAGAATGAGTGTGGTTCCTTGTGAAACTAATTTAGATGAGTACAGTTCCAAAGCAAATATCGGAGAATGTGGTTCTTCAAGTAAATCATATCTGAAATCAGTAACAGTATCTTTGTCACTGAAAAGACTCAAAAGAATATGCCATGGTGAAAACTTGTAATATGGGGAACTCCTAGATCTTCGAAAATTGTGCATTTTTTTGAAAGTGAACTGAAATAAATGTTTGTGTATATCCCATATTAATGTTCTTTTTGGCTTGATATAAAACCATAAGATAGACTAAAGAAATGATATGTTGTTTCAGAATGTTGTGAGATCCCTATGAGAAGAGTTGAAGGAAAGTAGTAATTGAACTCTACATATTTTTTGCGGTTGAAGATTATACCATGCACGCTCCTTGTGTATCGGTATATGATTACCAGACTCACGGCAGCAGAATGTGAGTTCTGTCTTTGACTATAATGTTAATTTAATAGTGTATCACGAGTGAGTGCAAAAAATAATATATCATGTCCCATTTCTTAGATTCCCAGAAAAATGAATGTTGAAATAAGTTTTGTTTTTTATGTATTCAGTTCAATGATAATATTCCTAAGATTATTTTACTTTCTCAAAGGTAAACAATCATTATTTGAGAGTGTGTATATATGTATATATAAATAAAATATTCGCAATTTTCTCCTGGCTGTTGACGTTGCAAACACTCCTCCACGAGTAGGTACTCATAAGTTGTGCATTCAAATTATTGTTCTTATTGTACAGCATTTTGTGTAGCATTGTGTGACATTTTTGTTCTGTTGACTTTGTGAAGTTCTGTTGGCTTTGCCGTATTGGGTGTTTAAGGTTTGTATATTGAGTTTTGAGCAAATGAATTCGATTTTTTGAAATGAAATTTGTAGACCTACTTTTTCTGCACACTCTTGAAGGATTTCTATTTGTTTGACAGCTATAGTCTCATTATCTGCTAATACTGCTAAATCATCTGCGAAGCCAATACATGAAATTTTGAGGTCATCTTTAGGTCGTCCAAGCTGTATTGGTTTCCAATAATTTTGATTCCTTAGTTCATTTTCCCATTCCTGTATCACCTTGTCAAGGACAATATTGAAAAGTATCGGGGACAAACCATCACCATGTCGAACACCAGTTTTTATCAGGAATGGTTCGGAAATTTCGCCCATAAATTTGACTTTTGAGACAGTATCCGTGAGTGTTTGTTTGATTAGACTCAAGAGTTTTTGGATCAAATCCTCGTTCTTTAAGTATACTCAGTAGAGATTGACGGTCAAGGGAGTCACATGCCTTTTTAAAATCTATTAAGGTACAAATTATTGGACTATTTCTGACTGCTATATATTTTAGAATGGTTTTGAAATTAAAAATTTTGTTCTGTGCAGGATCGGCCGGGGCGGAAACCTGCCCGATATTCACCTATTATATTCTCTAGTTGTTCTTGGATTCTTTGAAGAAGACATGCTGAGAAAATTTTGTATGTGGCTTGCAAAAGAGAAATCCCTCTATAATTGTTCACATCTGATCTGTCTCCCTTTTTATGAAGTGGGTGAATAAGAGCAAATTTTCATTTTTCAGGATGTTTTTCTGTCTTCCAAATACCCTCAATAATCTGTGTCAATTCTTTGAGAGAGTTGAGGCCTAGGTTCTTTAATAGTTTGGCAATGATGCCATCTTCTCCAGATGTTCTATTGTTTTATAATTTATGAATATGTCTGTATTTCCTTTTTTGTGGGTGGAGCAGAAGCCGAATTCGTATATGACGCGATGTGTTCTGGAAACCTTGCTCGCTGTTCGGGGCAGTTAAGAAGTTGGTCAAAATAAAGGGCTAGTTCCCCACAATTTTCTTGATTGTTAAGAGCAAGTTTCCCATTCTGTTTTCTAAAGCATAAATTTCTTGGAGTATATCCACGAATTTTGCTTGCGAAAGTCTTGTAAAAATCCCGCATGTTGTAGTTTTGGAAATCATTCTTGATGGAGACTAATTGATCTTTCAAATATATCCTTTTGGTTTGTCTGATAGTCTTTGCTACTTGTTTTCTGATTTCGTTGAAGTGCAGTTGATTTTCAGGAAACTTATTGCTGTTATAATTCAAGAAGACCCTATTCTCTCTCTTCCATTGCTCTGTCACAGGTATTATCCCACCAAGAGTGTTTCGTATTATTCTTGCGAGGGTATAGTTCTTTTGCTTTTTCGAATAATTTTCTTTTGAAATGTTTCCCACGTGTTTGCTTGAATGTTTTCCAATTCCTCCTTAAAATTACTTTCTTTTATGCTTTTAGTGTCAAAATGATGTAGATGCGTTCTCTTATGCTGTATTTTCCGTGAAGTGAATATAATTTTGACACGCACCAAATAATGATCTGAATCTATGTTTGCCCCATGACGAACCTGAATATTGTGTATTTCTTTCTGTACTGGGTATGATATTGCCACATGGTCTATGTGGAATTCTCCAAATTCCTGAGTAGGTGACCTCCAAGTCTTCATTTTTTCGGCTGGTTTTCTTAAGGAAGTGGACATGATTTTAAGATTATTTCGTTGGCATAGTTCAACAACCCTCATACCATCTTTGTTTGTGAATTTGTGTGCTGGATACCTACCGACTGTTTTCGATACACTTTTTCCTTACCAATTTGCGCGTTAAAGTCACCTAATAAAATTTTTGTATCCTCTTGGGGTATTTTCGATGTAACTTTCTCTAGTTTCGTCAAAATGCTTCATTTTTAGCAAGTCTTTCTTGTTGGATATATTAGTAGGAGAATGAACGTTGATTAGGGTACATTTCTTGTTGGCGCACTGTATACGAAGAGTCATTAATCATTCACTAATAGGGGTTACTTCTAAAATCGAGCCAATTATTTTCCTGTGTATGATAAAACCCATTCCTAAAATTGGAGCTCCAATCGCTACACGTTTTTCCATTTTGCTCTTGAATATGTCAATATACATGCATACGAGCACCAAGTTTCATTTGGCTAAGACCTGGGTGACCCACAAGTAAAAGTTCTAAGACTTTGCCCTGAAGAGATGGGGGAATTATGACTTTGTCTCCATACAACAAGCAGTCACCTTCAAGGAATAACCCTAACCACAGTTTAAAATATGGGGCTACTGGATCCCCTTTGGAAATATGCGTTGGCCAGCATTGGTGTACATACNTTAAAATATGGGGCTACTGGATCCCCTTTGGATATATGCATTGGCCATCCCTGGTGTACATAATTACTAACTGGCATAAGCACTGGACATCTGGATGTTTCCACTGCAATTATAGAATGATTGAGAGGGAAGTTTTTTAGATGAAAATTAATGAAATTTACTACTTCACCAATAGAATTGTCTGAAGGAAGGCGAGAGAACATATCTGCAGGTTCCATTTGGGTTGATGAGCTAAATTCAGGGGTATACTTGAACCCTGACAATTTTATTACCCATCTTTGGATACGTGCTGCAGCCATTGTCTCGAGACAGAATATACTTCAAGTGCAAATTATCAGTGACAAGGACAAACTCTCTGCCTAATAAGTACTTAGCAAAAACTGTAACAC
>NNCF01135502.1:160139-203812 GCA_002313205.1 Laupala kohalensis | reverse complement strand
TATATATATATATATATAAGAGTAGTTCCCTCCCTCCTTCAAATACTGGTCTCAGTTTCCTTCGCTCATTCTAAATAGATGTCCAAGCCAACCAAGTGCGTTCGTCTCATCTGCTTTGATTAATGGGGTCTGTTTTAATTCCACTCGGATCGTAACATTTCTGATTCAGTCTCTTGTTTCTTAGAAAGAGTCTTGGCGAAGACTCGCGGCAGAGAAACCCCGAGAGTGAAAGGGTTTGCCGCTGAGAGACATAACACGGGTTGCGAATTGTCATTAGATGCGAGAGTTGCCGTCTCTCATCATTACACTGCATTTATAATCAGATGATTCCTGGGGTCGCTTTTACCGTTCCATAGCAACAACATAATGGCCTCGTCTGTGGGTGGTAGGTAAAACAAATTCTCAAACAAAACGAACGTGAGGAGAGGTATAGTTAGTGTATTTTAATGAGTTTCTTTACAAGAAAAAATATTCCTCCGCTCTTGAACGTATGTCATAAGCAACAGGAAGTAATGTCCAGCAGGATCAAGACTCAAAATCGAACTAAAACTACGAATACAGGAGTTTAAATAATACAAATTAAAAAATAAAATGAAATGACTATTAAATATTGCTACCTTGAACTCCTTTGTACGTGTTCATACGTTTTACAAGAGTCAGCGAATACTCATTCACCCGCATCGTCAGGTTGACGCCTTGCGCCACCCCCCCCTCCACACAATTTGTTCTTTCTGAAATAGCCTTCATCTCTAGCGGTTGCTGACGTTCACGACACGAATGACATATTCCCATAATTTAAAAAAAATGAAGAAGAAAATTATGGTGAATTACAAACTGTGAAACATTTGTTATTCCGTTTAAGTTGAAACAATGCATATGTGTAAATTAGTTTAATGTCCTTCACGTGGTCATACGCAGTTTGTAAATACATTTTTGGCAATAAATTTATTGTCAACAGCCAGGTGAAAATTGCGACGGACCGGGACTGGAACCCGGGACCTTCTGCTCTGGGCGTAGGTGCGCTATCCATTGCACCACCCGCCTCGACTCCTAAGTCCGTATGCATCAGGACGCAACTTCCTCCTAGCGTGATCCGGTANCCTGCGGCCAGAGCAGTAGGTTCCGGGTTCGAGTTCGCAATTTTCACCCGAGGGCTGTTGACGTTGCACACACTCCTCCACGAGTAGGTACTCGAAAGTTGTGAGTTAAAATAAATTTATTATTGGTATTATTATTATATTATTATTGTCGAAAAAATAAGAAGAAGAATGGTCTCTGAATTTACTAAATGTTTTCTAGATTTACCAAAGTTTTCATTGAAATAATTTCTTTGTTATCAGGAAAAAGAAGCCAAATTTCGTGTGATAGATTCATTACGTCCATTCCATTAAAAAGTACATGGGAATTTATATAAAAACCATTTCAAGAGTATTTTTTCTATAAGAGTCCGTGAAACGTTAAGATGGTTTTATTCAAATATTAGCGACGCAAGATACAGCCTTTATTAGACGAGTTGGAATTAGTTTATTCTTTGATTAACAAAAATAAGAACTTTAAAAAAAGGCACCGTGTCTTTCCTACTACTATCACGGTATTCTGATATCACGCATATTTTAAATTCAGATATTATTTTTTATCTCGAACACACAAAATGAGTTTGTCAGCAAATTTTTGAAAATAAATAGACTACTTTAATGCTAGTATTAATATGAAGACATTTTTTCAATAATTAAAAAATGATGATTGAATATTTAACCAAATATTCTTGTACATACACAATAGTTAATCCTAGAAGAAGTATCTCTTAAGTAATTCCCAAAATCTTTCATCGCTGTTCTTCACACACTGCAGTTGAAAATGATTTTTTGCCCGTACGGATGTCCGAGTGGGTGTTCCATCTGTTACGAAGCAGAAAACATGAAATTTTGGGTCAATTCAAGAGCTCATCTTTCCCGTATGAAATGCACAATCCATTTTTGTGCACAGTAGTGAAGATATTTTTCTATTATAGTGTTAAATGTTTCAATTTTTTTTCAATTTCTTAGTGCTTTTCACAGTTTTATGCCAAATATTAAATCTTCCATAAAAAAATCAATGAACCAAATTCTATCCGAGTATCGTGTCTTTTTAATTTTATTAACTCTGATGTATATAAGCCAATCATCCGTTCCGTGGAAAACGCCAAGCACTATACAAAGCATTCGCTAAGCGTTAGACAGGAACCGATCTGCAGCGCTGGCGACGTACAGTCTGGTGCTGATGTGGTTGGTGACGCATCACCAACGGCATTGACAGGGAGCACACGACGCAAACCAGTGGACAATGCAACCGATTGAAACCCATGAATCCACTGAGCTTTACTCGGATTCGTTTTATTGACTCAGATTGTTTCTGCTACGAGATTGATAAGGATGGAATCCTCTTATATTGAAATGGCTGTCGTCTATGTGAAGATCTTCCAACTACGACGAAATAGAGAGACATTTCGGGAGAATAATTTCGGTGAAGGATTTTTATGTGATATGAATAAAGGAAGGGAAGAGGTGGTAAAATCAGTTGTAAAAGGGACAAGAAAGGTGCTGTTTTACTTACGAAATTATCAGTCTCTTATTCTAGTTTATTGATTTGCAAACAAGTAAGTAAATCATCACTAATCAAAAGGAATCTGTTGTTCTTCAAGATTATTAAACATCGCTACATTTGAAATAAAAGGATGTTTCTATTAGAAGATAGAACGTCTTTATAGACGCTAAAAGAGCTGTGGATAAGAAAGAGTATTTACCTTACACTCAAATATTTTCCTGCGTCGCAGATGTGCTTTCAGTCTCGTGTTTTCGGAAAGTAGATACGCTTCCTATGCGCATGTTCGTTGCATGCAAAAGAGACGATAATTGAAAGTTACTTTAATATTTGGTGAAGCCCCGTGGAAAGCAACGTTCACGTCATGTCTCACACACACAAATGATAAAATACGCTCCATCGGATTTTTGGAAAGATACTACGAAAAAAGGGTTATGTGCAAAGGTTGACGAAAAAGAGAAAAAGTACGTAAAAATGCCTCCTATCACATCTAGAGACCAAATTTCACACTATGGTATCTTTCCAAAGGGCATAATTTACCCTAATAAAAAAGCGGGGCACATAACAATCCAGATCCTAATCACATCTCACGTGATGAGAACAAATTTATTATGGTTTGTCTAAATCTTATAATAATTAGAGAACAATGTTCTCGAGAAAGGCATTGGCGATTTTGATGCTAATTTAGAGAAGAGACGTGGCCTTATTCCCGAGTAGGATCAAATTAGTACGTTTTCATAACACAAAAAATCGTATATTATGAATTTCAAATAATACATTAACTTATTAATGAAAATATCTTGAAGGAAAATGAAAAATAAATATTTTGTTTTGTCTATTATTATTATTATTATTATTATTATTATTATTATGTTCACTACAGCCTCAATACTAAAAGACAAACGAATAGAACTTGCATTAACTGTTTGATTTCGGTGACGTAAAAAATTGCCAATTAATGGTTTTGACGACGCAAATTCAGAACACGGAAATAGTTACGAATTCATTTTTCAACGAAATTCACACTTCTTCTTTTTTCTTCTTTATTTTAAAGAAACATCAATTTTAAGTAACGACTACACAGACTTACAAAGTAAACTTTTCAAAGTGTTATTCTAAATTATAAAGGCTAACCACAAAATTTTTAGCGTAATTTTCATTAAATAGTATGCATTCAATGAATATCCCAATACTAGGAAAATAATGATTGGTATTTATAAACTCACAATTTCCTAAATTTTTATTGTACGTTATTCAAAATAATCACACCTATCCATTGATTCGTAAACTGATTTTTTGGGTCATGGTGTCAGAGTCTTCAAGGATTCTTCACGCGCGAATGGGCATAACATTTTCAAGGAAAGTCGTCGTGCGCCATTTTCTCAATGTCTGCAACTCTCTGGTGATTGATTTACCAACTCAGCGATTCTTTTTTTTTAATAGTAAAAAAATCTCGAATAAATCGCAAAAAAAATATAGAAGTTGGAGTCCGATTTGGGGAACGAAAATCTTTTCAATTTTCCTCCAATATCTGCTGTTACAACGTCCGAAATAGTAGCCTCTAAACTATACCCACTACCAAATATTCTCCTCCTCCTCCTCATTCTTCTTCTTCTTTTTCTTCTTCTTCTTCTTCTTCTTCTTCTTCTTCTTCTTCTTCTTCATATTTACGCTTTTGGAATTCGATAATTCTGGACCATAGATAATCAAATCGTAATTGAAAACAGAACTGAAAAATAAACTAAGGGAACATCAGAGAAATGTTAACTGCAATAACACAACTGAAGCAACTAACTGAAGACAGTTCGTTATATTTCAGAAATACTAAAATTTAATGTGCTAAAAAACTCTAAATTTAAGAGCAAATGTAGCAAAAATTGTGAAACATATATAACAACATAGTTTTAAAATATACAAAAAATGCTAACTTGGATTCTCATGTGTGCAATTTACGTTATACTGTGAAGATATTTCAAGCTTTATTATAATTTGTGTAGTAACATAAAATAAAAAATGTCTACTTAAAAAATCGATTAAAAAAAAACTAATTGTAGAAATTTGTCCGACATCTGTGCGGTTCGAGGGAAAGTTTTTTCCAGTTTTTTACGAAGAGTAGATAGAGTGAGAGTATTGCCGATACCTGTTCTTAATGTGAATTCGCTCCGCCATTTTTTGCCTAAACTTCCGTTTTAACCGAACTGTGTTGTAGCTGACGATCAGAGTGGGTCAATACGACTCGTCACCAATTTGTCACCATGAAAATGTGAACCATATAATTTTGAGTTCTCACAAATATCATTAATACATGGCTTGAATTTAGTTGTTGTTTCAAGGTTATATTATTTTTACTTTTGCAATTAATAAGTATTCGAGATGTATGTCTTCGTGTTTCCGTAACGTCTTCTTGTTCCTTCTTGTTCGTAGGAGCACATGTGAAGTGCAGTGTAGTGCGGTGAATGGAGACAAAGGGCATAGAAAATGCTCAGAGCGAATAGAATTGCAGTGCAGTGTAGTGATGTAATGCGAAGCGTGCATGACTGACCACAGCAATCCGGTTTTAGCGTTATTTTCTATAGTTACTCATTTCTTTTAATTACATTATAGCAATTATTTTTACATTAAGGTTATGGGAGGTGTAATGGTGTATGTGCACGCAGAAGAAAACCAAACGCGTATTAAAAAGATACGAGAGAGTAAAATAGTAAAAAGCGCCCGACCGAGTTGCGCCGTCAAACGTTTGCTACCTTTTTGGCAAAAGAACGTTACGGAATATGCGTTGTTACTGTAAGGGACCCCCAGACACACGTATGTTTTCGTACAACCACCAGCTTAACTTAATCCAACGAACCTGAGCAAACTACGTGGCAGAGTAAACTTTGCTGCACCGTTTACCAGTAACATAACGCGGTTAACTACATTTCGGTCTTTAATTCACCAGATATTTTTACTAATTTTCGATAGTTAGTGTAACTAAACATTTCTCTCCGTGTGAGTATATTGAAGCGTGTGTGAATGTATCTGTTCGTAAGTGAAAATGTGTTTCTGTAAGTATTTGAATATACACACATATGAACCTAATTTAATTTTTTAATTTCTTAGGTGTATTATCCTTTTTTGCTTATTGTGTATATTCTTAATATGTCTATTACGTTTTGCATCTGCCACCAAGCATCTGCTCACTTGCAGATTAATAAATTTATTATTATTATTATTATTGTTATGTCCATAAATCAATCTGACGCGTCTTCGTCCTTCTCCAAATCAAAATGGCGTTGAGTGACTTTTGAAGGGGTGTCTCTGTCTTAAGACGCGTATTCCCACTCGGAATGGATCCAAAGACCGACAAGAAAGTAAAAGTTTCTAATGTCTTTTTGATTACTTTACTTTCACTATTTCGTGTATTTTCACTCATCAACCTTCCTCGGATTTTGTGTTGTTATTTTTTTTACTTCCAGTAGTATATTTATTCGATATCCTTTACTCACTTTGTAGCCTTATTAGTTTCCTAATGCCAGTTAGTCAACTTACTAACATCTACTTCATATCTCACAATGGGTGGAATAGGTTTTAGATTTGATTGTTAAACTTGTATATTGTATTTTTCCAAAATACAATACAGATGTAAAGAGGAAACATACAACTATATAAAGAAGTTAATACTCTTGTAATTTTAATTACCGGTTCAATTGGCCAATTCGCAAAGGTATGTCTGCTCCTCCTCCTCTCTCGTAGGGGACTGACGTAGGGGGGTTCTTTTTTTCTTTTCTCTCTCAAACATTCCTTGTTTATTCCTGACAATGGGAAAAGAATTCCACTTCTCGTAAGTTTCAATAAAAATTGTCAAAATTAAGCGTTAACTTCGACTTATATGCGTACAATGTTTCATTATTTTTTTTCAGTTTATCGTAATTAAATACAAGATTTTTTTTAAAAACCAAGAGCTCCTTTTGTGTGCCCTCCCCCCCCCACATTACTTATTAGTAAAGTATCTCGTGTATATATATATAATCACAACGAAATATATTGTGATCGTCCAGAGAGAACATAAACAATAATGGAAGGAAATAGAACAATGAAAAGTCCCCCCCCCTTCTCTAAATGTTCTTTAATCCGAACACAGAGGACAATGACCCGCACTGACCTCCCTCATGAGTTCACGTGTGACTCATTGATGAGTGCAATGCAAGGGGGAATTCGTGTGTCCACTCATTGGGATGACCTCTGTGCGGCGGGCGTTGGATACTGTTAGCTCACCGCTTCGGTTGATGTGGAGCCAAGGGATTGGCATCCAGTAGACAGATCCAAGAAACCAGACGTCTTCCAAACTAACCTTTATTCTCCGATCATTGGACGCATTGTAACTGTAGAGAGTGTCTTGCAAACTTTCCCTAACCTCGACACGCAAATTTAAAAAAATAAAAATTCGTTAAATTGAATAAAAAAGTATATATATGCTTACGACTTCAATTTGTCTTTTCGAATGTTATGAGCAAATCAACACAAAATTTGTCTTTATAAATACCTAAAATATGTAGTTGAAATCTCCCATACCAAATTTGTAAAAAAAGATTATACTGGAGAAAAAGTGTTCTAGTTAACATCCAATTTTCGATAAATTTTAAAAATGAGTCGGCAGTTTAAAGGGATACTACACAGTGAAGTATATTTTTCTCATCTTCTGCAGCAGAGGATCACAACCATGTAGCAAATGAATGCGCGAACAGAAATAAAATATTGATTTATATGATGTTCATCGCGGGGATTCATTTTACACGACAACATCTGTTCGAAAGATGAAGAGACCTTTTCAAGCATTAACAATTGTTTTTTTCACCTTCTACACTAAAAAACACACAATTCTAATCCTTTTTTAATGCAAAAGTTTTTTTTAGAAAATACCGTAGGTTTTGAAAAGATTTTTATTCTCTCCAGAGGTAAAGAATCTAATTGACTACAATATTTCATTCGGCTACTTGAAGAAATGCAATCATTTTCCCTCCGGAAGTGACAGTTTCATTCTGAGAAAAACGGGCAGAAAATCACGATCAATTGGATAAAACTAACAATTTACCACAGTGTTCACCACAGAGTCAAAATGATCATCATCCTTACATTTTTACATCACATCAATTTTCCGTCAGTATGGCCGTCGAGAATTATGAATGAAAAACAATTTTAAGAACATTATTATTTCAACTATTGTGAATCACTTTTACTACTACAAGAAAGATGATAATGACAAAGAATTGTAATTAGCAGATATTAAAAAATTCAACATGTTTGCTTATAGTTTTTAATCTTTAAATAAAAGAAAATATAAATTATTCTCTGTTTTAATCCCGTAACGCCTTTCCCCTGTACTAATGTATAAATTACTATTGTAACTAAACAATGTTCTATTAGGAAATGGTGTATGTTAACCTGTGAGCAAAGTATTTGAGTTAATTCCGAACATCAGTAGTAGAAGGATTGACGTGTCTTTATGGTCCAAAGGTCGTGTCAATATATACTCTTGAAATGATTCACCCAGCGTCGCCGAGTTTGGGGCCCCAGTTTGGGTGACTCCAATGATAGATGAATAGCACGTTTTAATACGAAATCATTTAATTTGAAATTTTGTTACCAGTAAAGTACAACTAATATTAAAAGTTTGGCTCGGAAAAAGCCCCCCCCCCACACACACACACACGAGGAAAAACTATTGTTCATAGTTAATAGTCCAAAACAATAAAAAGAGTAAATTTATGTGTATGTTATTTTAAAAACTACATTATTTAAATATTCTTTCGTTTCAAATAAATTACTCAAATTACTCAAAATCTGCCTCAGAACCCTTAAATTACCTTTCCCTGGATTCACCTAGGTAACGCTAATGAATCATGTAAAGGCAAGACGTAAATTTAAGAAATAATTAAATATATGAGATATAGATACAGTTATTGAGGTTTCTGAATAACAGTGCACTTTTTTCAAATGTGAGTGTTACACATTCTCACACGCTGTCTTCTGAATCGTCGCATCTCGCTCAATGAAGTACGCGGAGGGTTTCGATAGATGTAACCAATGTTTACTTTTCTATTCAATACTCTGGAAGAGGACCTCATAAGATGTTAGTTTTCAGTACGCGAAACCTCTGTGGGAATTAGAAGAAAAAGGTTACTATTTCAAATTATCGTGATAGCTGAAACTGACGGTGAGCGAAAAATATATAACAAAAAAGACAAATTCCTGGCCCGGGTTTTTCTCCGGTTTTCCTTCGGGTAGAGGCGGATTTCTTATACAGGTTCTCTAGGCTTTGTCTAGGGGCGTGTTTATTGTAACAATAAATCGTGAATTTAGTGGTTTTTTTTCAACTCTTATGATTTTTAAACACTATACTCAGAATAATCTATAGTTCGATAATAACTTGTACATGTAAATTTACAAACATATTTGCGTTAAATTACAAACATATTGACATTATAACTCGCAGCTAACTTTTTATCTTATCTAGGAACTTATGCTGAAATTTTTTGAATCCGCCTCTGTCTTAGGGCCCTTGATAGGAATTGATGGAATACGTCCCTTGCTTGCTTCCGGAGAGTAAATTAGTTTATTGTCCTCCACGTGGTCATACGCAGTTTGTACTGTTTTTTGACAATAAATTTATTATTATTACTTGTAAATCAATTTTTATTGATCATTATCAATTTTGACTATTATCAATAACTACTATTTTTTCAATCCTGTTACGTTGGTCTTAACGCAAGAATATACTCACCCGTTATAATTTTAGTTTTACATTTTCTAATTAACTTAATCAAAATATAACAAATTATTCGAATACCTATTTTGGGAAACGACGAGATGGTGTCAATAACTCTCTCTGATGAAAGATGGGGCACAGAAAATGAACACCAACTCTTTTCTGGTTCTAGTTATAAAAAAAATAACAACAACAAATAATTATAAATTTAACGCAATAAAACCCATTCGTTTCCTTTGCTTCTGTGAAACTCATGAACGACGATTCCTGAGTCACGGTCTCTTCTTATAAAAAAAAAAAAAATACCTCGCCGATTCCAGTATCGCCAATTCTTGTAAACAGTTCCTTGTAATCAACCTACAACTTGGGTCCTTTGATGTTCGCTACATGTCGAAGATACAAAATCATCATCTTTCTTCCGATGTCGTGAGGGATTGCGACCCATAACCCAACTTAATTGAACCCGAGTGCAATCGACGTTATCTCGATGTAACTAAGCAAAGTCTTATCAGAGAGATCCTTGTACTATCAGAGTATTATCTAATGGGCAGATAAATAAAGGTTCTCTTTTATCATAATTCGACTCTGTCGCGTCTTTTCTGCGCTTCAATCATTGAACCCATTACACGCGTGAGACTCGCCGCTAGCAAATGTAGCGTTAAAAGTCTTGTTTCTCTTATCTGTTTTGGTTTCCACAATTTTACTTTCCAATTATATAATATGTTTAAGTAAAGTATAGTAATCGGTCTAAAAAGAATTTCGGAATTCGCGAATTAGCTCCCGATGTAGTCTACCCAACTCTGTGTGCGTGTTAAAAGGACTTTGCTTATCCGATTCCTCACAAAACGAATCAAAGTAGAGAATCTTGGAAGCGCGTTATTTGTATTAACTTGCAAGAATCGATAGCTAAATGAGCTGATACGAAAGTTGGCTGCAAATTCTTTATGGTTGTGACGATAACTATTTTTTTAAACAGATTTATCTGTTTAATGAGATTTTTTTTATAATTATGCAAGTTTTACTTTTTCTGTATTTAAATTATTTTCCGACCTCATTTTTTTGCTATTGAGGCTTTTTATTGCTATGATATTTTTTGAAGAATTACAATTGGTTGGGTGAGTGGGGCACACTCCAGGCTTTTTTTTAAATCTAGCATTTACATTTTTCACAATATCTACCAAAAATTTTTACAGTAACAAAATACAATTTATTGATAAGAAAGAGGCAAGGTCAGTCATTAGTTTATTTTTTATCCACAAACTTCTTTAAAGGAAACATTTTACGATGTTTTAATAACTAAATATTTATTTTTAATGGAAGATTATACGGATCAAACACAATTCAACTGTTGCATAAACTATTTCTTTCAAACATAATCTATTATATATTTTTATGCATTTTAGTTGGTTTTCATTACAAATATGTTTTAAGGTGTTTTATTAACATTTAATGTCTTCTTTTTCATAATCTGTCGTTGAGACCGACTTGCTGTATATAATGATGCGAGGGGGGGTTCACATCGACTTGGTTATCCAAGGACGTCTAATATCCACCAGATCTAAAAATCGTTGCATTTTTTTTTGTGGGACTTTACGGCTCGTCGACATCAAAGGTCATTAGAGCCCTAAAAACTCGTACAGGTAGGGAAAATGCAGTTACGCACTAAGGACAGCCAACATGACTCTCCCCGCGTGTGGGACTCGCCGAATGACTCAACCAAACCCCATAAAAACCCTCCTGAATTACAACATATCAAAACATATATCATTACATCAAAACATTACAACGAGGAAAATGAAAGATACCCAGCTCTAGTAGCATCGTGATCGAAAAGAACAAGAGGTCACCAAGGAAGGTCAGGAAAGAGAAAGGAAGGAGCCTTGCACAAGTAAGTGGAAGTAATGCCAGACTCAGCTCGGGGTCTCGGTTTTGCCAAACACGTACTTACTAGGTGTAAGTCCCCTGGGGGGCTAAATATTGTTGGAACCACCTTATTTTTCTACATTACAATCTAACCAATTAAACGCAAATATGGAGTCTATGGACACACAGGATTTACGATAAGAATCTCGAATGATTCACGTATTGCACGATAGAGTCCTACGTAAGCAACAGGAGAATTTACATCGCAGCCATGTTTTTACGATGCACCGTAAGTCATGTCGCCAACGATTTTATCTTGAAGATGCAGGGAACGGTCTCCTCTTCTGTCCACATCGCCGTCTCCTTCATTTCCAGATGACTTTAGTTCCTGGAGGGTTACATACAACACGATTGGAATAGAAAGAAAGACAGCTGTAAAAATCAGATACAGATCCAGAGCAGTATATCTTCGTGTATACGTCATAGAAAATCAAAAAGGAACTGATTATATGTTGTATAATTCCTAGCGTGTACCGCTAGCGAACCGTAAGCAGTTCAGAAATTCCTAATACGGTAACTACTCCGCAAAGTTAGTGAATAGGTAAAATTACAGAACGTAAACAATCACTTGTATGAAAGACAAGTCAATGTGCGAAGACAAAGCTAAAAAGTATTCGTTTTTTGTTGAAGTAGTTTTCTTGTACAGGTAACAATCAATCTATTTCCAACGCATCTAGAAATTAATAATCTGGCTTGTCTTCTTCTTCAGAATGGTGCCTCTCATAACCTCTCGTACCACATGAAAAATTCTCATAATAGGATTCAGTCTGATTCTGTACCGGAAAATAAAAGATTTCTGAAATAAAATTTCAAGGAAGATAAGAGTCGAAAATGAAACATTAGAAGAAGTGGTTGGAGTTAAATGTTCGACTAATTAATTTTTTTTTACACAGATAGATATAATAAGGTATTCATTTAAAACTGGCATAACTCACTGATATCATAAATAATTTAAATTGCTAAAAGTTTAAATAATGTCGTAAGCAGTGGTGGATCCGACTGATCATTGGACCTGAACTCTTTAACAGATGAAATTGAAGTTGATAAACGGCATACTTTGTAAAAGTGGTACCAGATTAATAATTGTTATTAGTAATGCCAGATTAATAAAACTAAAAATACCATGTTAATAATTTTAATAAATAATTGTTATTTATTAATAATACCAGATTGTTAATTATTTATTTGATGCATTCTATTAAAGGTAATATTTATAAAATTTGTGTTGTAAAACCATTATTTTTAAACAAAAATGGTCCCTGGTTAGCCTCTCCCCCCTGATGATGGTGTAGTTCCACCACTGGTCATACGTAACGAAGAAATAAACTGGTTCTCTCTGGTCTTTTACTCACTCACCAAATCATATCGTTGCATCAACAGCAGATTTCGCACTTTCCAAGCTTCGTGTATGAGTAACAGAAAACGATGAAGGGACTAGCAAATTTGCTTCCGAAAGCACACTACTTCAGCTTCATGGATCACATATTTGTAAAGTTTTTTGTTAATGTTTGAATAACGATCTTTTTCAAAAATATTAGCATTATAGCTTATTCCAGTTCCTTGTGTGGGGACAGGCTGAGGAGACTCGAAAACGTAGGCAACAGGGAAATATCAATTGACATGAATTGACGCGCTACGACGAAATGAGGCATTAAATGTTTTCTGTAAAATCGCTATGAACCTCCTGTTTGAAGCTGTCAGGGGAGATCTAGGGGGAACCAAACTTTTTAATTTATTTTTAGAAGTATTTCATCTGAATACAATTGTTAATTTGCCATTTCTAAACTAATTAGCAATCACTTGAAGTAAACAATCGAAAAACTTTCAAACACTTGAAGGACAATCGGGGTTTTCTCCGGTTTTCCTTCGGGTAGAGGCGGATTTTGTGTACAGACTCGCTAGGAATCTATCGAAATAGTTAAACTCGAATTTTATGTTATTTTAAGTCACGGTTTATGAACAATTCTTTCCGAATATTCTTTAGTTTGATAACACTTCGTACTTTTGAAAGAACATTTTGCGTTTTATTAAATACAAATTTGTAGGTGTTATACTCTTAGGAAGCAAGCAAGGGACCATCCCATCAATTCCGATCAAGTGCCCTAAGGCAGAGAAGGATTTAACATTTTAACACACTCCTAACAATAAAAATAGTTCGGTACGTGTTATAATATTAAATCCTCTAGCTAAGGGGCCTTTATCGGAATTGATGGGATGGTCCCTTGCTTGCTTCCTAAGAGTAAATTAGTTTATTGTCTTCTACTAAAGATGTCACGTTAACGACAACGCATTCTGTGCTCCCAAAAATGAACTTCTAGCTGCGGGCCAGACGCTTTGGAATATTCTGTTTCTTTGGAAGCTAGTGCACTTGAGCACTCTTTCCGTTTCCGTCCCTCGTTCCCAAGACAACCGAGTGGCCTTGGCGATTCGTTCCCAGCTGACACTGACTCCCGACCAAGGTCAGCAACCTCTCACGACCACCAATGTGATTGTCACATCGATATAAACATCTACACCTACTTTTCGACTGCTGAAGCTGCAGAGGCCCAATGCGAAGCAGTCGACCGCCTCAAATTGAAAGATCAATTATCTGTATTATTCTGAACATTAAGTTCGCACTACCGCTCCAAATAAATCAGATCACTGAGAAGAATAATTGTTTATCTTTATATTTATTGTAATTGTTTTATAACGAAAGATAATGATGAAAAAACATAAATTAACTTATATCTATCTACAAATGAAAGCTTCCCCGGTCAGAGTCGGTATGAACTTGTTTATCCGGGACACACCGCGTCTTAGTAGATGTAACTACCAACGTTTCGGCCATCATGCTGTGCAATGCCTTCTTCAGGGCAATGTCAGAGTCGTACAGACCTAAGTCGCTGCCGTACTCTGCCGTTCGCCCGGGACAAACAAGTTCATTCTATCTGTTAATAATATAGTATAAAGAACTGCAGAAAGTCTCTTCACTCGTATAAAACGCACAAAAAACATGAAAAAAACATGGCAACGGATTTGTGGTTTATGCAGTGAAATATCATTTTTTTAAATATCTAGTGACATGTAACTAAAAGTGATGTAAAATACTCCAAGTCAATGTAAACTCCCATCACTACAGCTAGTAGTGCAGTATTTTAATTAATACGGCGGATATATTTGCAAAAAAGGAAATGTAATCTTTACAATATCTATTGCTCTCAACGAAAGACATCCCTAACCTAATAAGTGAGTTCATGACGCTTCGTACGTCACAGAACTCATCAGAGAAAACAAAACGTTCACACAGTTCAGACAGTTCATTTACCTCACGAACTACTTCTGCAGGTTCGCTACGTGGGGGATTCTATTCTTACGTAATAAGCAGAGATTATCTACAAGGACACCGGCATGAAAACCCGCGTCGTTCAACGAAAATGGGCACACTTCTGTGGAAGAATTTTTTATCTTTCCTTTCTAAAAGGTTATAAACACGTTTTTTTAATTGGTGCTCTTCTATCCTTGACATTTTCTTTCTTTATTCTTCTGGTAATCGTGGAAATTTTGACTGCGAGGAATAGATCCGCTTCGGGGACTCGTTACACAAAGAAAATAATTTTTTGGAGATTCATTGAGAGAATTGTGGTATTTTTTAATATAAAAGTTTTTGTTGGGGAGAACAGGTACAGAAAAAAAATACCCGTTGGTTCGCGATGGAAATAATGGGATCCTTCTGACGAGAAAGTTCCAGAAGTAGCGATTCAGAAACACGCTAAACCGACAAGATTCGCTTCATGACATACGAAAGTATTGGGTGGAAAAGATGTCCACTGGGCGCTCACCTTTAAGTCACGACGTTTGACAGGTCTGCGGAAGGTTTTACGATGAAGCTATGAACGACAATTAAATGACGACTGATACGTTTCCTTGTAGCGCGGGCGCCGCTCTGTGACATCTGGTTAGAAGCTGAATGAGAGAATGTTAGAAGGTTAAGGGTCAACAGAGGAAGATGTTTGCTAGTTGGGAATACAAGTGCTGACTGCGCCGTCCTTTTCAAGGCGCGAAATGGAAAGAGAGTTTCTCGTGGGACAGTCCCTGTATGTTGAGATAGGAGATTCCTCTACATACAATCGTGGACATGAGTATCTGCGAGAAAGTCTTGAAGTGAGGACTCGAAAAAACCATTCGCAGTTTTTAGATTTGTATTCTCTTGATTAGTTTGGAAGGTCGATTCTGATAAATACCAAAAGAAAAGAAAAACCAAAAGCGGGGCACATTTTTTACACCCTCCAGAAAAAAAATTTTTTTTTTCTTTTTCTACATAAATCATTTAGATTTCTCTTTAAGCCTCGTCACCATACAGACTCGGAACGAAGCGAGCTGGGTGTGGTCCCAAGGAGTTCACCAACCCAGAATTAAACACACAAGAAACGGTTCAAAATAAAAAAACATTTATCTTAGTACCTCCCTATTTTTCATTTCTTCCGACAGTTCACGGAATCCAGAAGAAAGAAAAATTCTTCAGACTCTTCGTAGCTGACGAAGGCGAAAGTCGTAAAGTGACTTAAAAGTGCTCCTGTCGTTTGTTTTTCTTAATTTACTGTTGCCTTGAAAGTGTGCACTGTTCAACATAAAGTAAATTAATTAATTTTCATTTAGAAAAATATTTCTTCGCCTTACCGTCCAAAACAGACAACAGTTTAGGTGTCTGACCAATTTGGGGTAACATTTTTTTACATATTGTTTGTTTGTTTTTTTAATCGGAAACTACGCGGAACAGGAAGTCAATCTTTCTGGAATCGGAAGTGAAACGTAAATAGTGGATTCTGTATTTTTGATTCCAGTAAATAAATAAGTCAATAATGTGAGTTAATAAATAAGTCAAAAAGCAAAAACAATCAAAGTAATTTCCTAACATTTATGTTATTTTTCGACTTAATCACTTAATTGTTTATTCAGACACTTATCCCATCTCTTTACAAGTCCTTGAATGCCGGATTTGTAAATCAAAGACGTCTTTTGGTTGCTGTCGCAGTCGATGATTAACCTCTTGGATTACAGCATCATCAGATTCAAAATGACGGCCACCCAAACGATTTCTTAGTACTCCAAACAGATGAAAGACAATGGGGACTAAGTCGGGATTCTGTACGCTCCCCGTCTCCCCTTCTCAAACTTCTAGATCTAATCGAACACGGCTTTCCTCGAGAAGCAGTTGTTATCACACACGAGATACATTTTGCGATGCACTTCTTCTGTGGACAGTTCATTGACCCACAAAAAAAACCGTACAACTGCACGCTGTTCTTCTCGTGTACACTTATGCGACACAACCGCCATCGTGCCCTGGCTGCCTCTGACTGACTGCGTGCCTACGAGATGTCTATACGCAGTCTATACGACAAGCATACATATGCTGCCATTTGCTGGCGAAAAATGCGGTCGTAATTTAAAACGGTATAAGGGAAACTGACGTTTGCGACTTGTATATTGCCTCGCCCTCGCACACCTCTGTCTCGTTTGCGAAGAGGTTACTATCTTCAAGGATGTAGACGCGAATTAGTGGTTCAAACTCTCCATTGATCCATGAGGAGTTTGTTAGAGGAGACTCAGCGGGTCTACGACATCTCTGAATATTCCCGTTTCTCCTTCAATTCCTACATTTCTATTCCCTCATCATCCGCCCTTCACGTCTTTCATATATGCTCTTCCTCCAGGAAATGCGACAGGAAGAGCATCCGGGTCTCTTGTACCTCCCCTTCTTCAAGATACAGTCATCGTCTTATCCCCCTCCTCCATGTATACTCCGAGTCATGTAACTTTGACGAAAATTATGTCACATGACTTCATAACACGAATTACCAACTTCTACATATTCAATAAATATTTGTCATAAGTTGTCACAAAAGCGACTAACTGCTGTAAGGAAATACGGGTTAATAACACAACCATCTCAGACTCCGGGGTAATATTCGTTCCACTGTTCTTTTCGCTCGATGGAGAAAGAAGAGAACAACGCGAAAAGAGCAAGTGCATTGAACTGACATTGGCGATAGATTTAAGATTTTAGAAATTCAAATGTGTTGCCAACATAACAAGAGGAACAAATATTATTACTCTTAAGGACGACGGCGAAGTAAAAGTGTTTGCTACGCTGTGCACAAGTACTAATAGCAACATTAAGCCCATTATACTGACAATAAATAAATTAATTCACTAAGAATTTTTCTGTGAAGAGAGCTGTTACAAAGTGCCTAAGTTCACGTTGATGACAGAGTAATTTACAGCGACTGATATTCAATAAACTAACATATACGTTCATGATTTCTCTTTAAGTTGAATTTCTCGAAGCAAAGAAACAAGACTTATAGGTTTATAGGGGACAGCCGTACGATACGGTTCAAGTAAAGACTAAAGACGACGTCGCAATATCTTAAATCTATGACCAAAGTTATTTTAAGAGCGTTATGTTACTTCATATTCTCAATGGATTCATTATTATGGAAACGTCATTTTGACAACGGATAAAATAATATCTATGTTACTTTTAGACTTTTGAAAAATTTATTTTTGTACGTTTTCCAAATACACATCATTAATGGTTTATTACCTAAATTGCATAATATTATGTTGAATATTTTATCATGTTACTCACTTGCAAAATATATCTTGCGCTTCGGGCCGTCTCTCACAATTTCAAGCATAAAGTTTAATAATAATTATATCAGTGTAGATTGTATTAAAGATAGAACGAAGCATAGAGAAGGAACTGCTAACTAAATGACTTATAGTGATCAAAAAGTAATTTTATTGAGATGAATCATGAGCCGAGTCAGGTTAGAGATTAATGAGATAACGCCCGCTGACCATACACTGAGCGTTGAACCGTATTCTGACTTGCGGTTCTTTTGCGGAGCGTTTTTTGCGTAAAGTTATTTCCTTATATGGCGGACGTCCCTTGCGTGATCTGTAACCTTTGGTCTCAAGCGGCCGTGCTCAGTTAGTTGCCTTAACTTGGCTTTGCCTGCGGTATAGAAGATACGCGACACTCTCCTACTTCAATTTTCTCGAGGTCCTGAATATTTAAGAACTCGCGGCTAAATTGAAAAAAAAGTACCACAATGTAACCGTCGTATATTTTTTTATCGGTCACTCGGGAAGTCGACATTTACACGAGAAAAGTACTTTTTCATCATTGTCAGTCATTTCCTTTTAAATCTTAAATATTTATTTGTGGTTCCTTCTGCTTAATTCATGCTATCCGTATATATTTCTGATATTATCACCATTATCAAAATCAAACGGCCGGAAAGAATCTCCTACGCGACACTTTTGATTATCATTCACAAATCCTTAGATCTGATAAAATTTCATTCCGAGATAGAAACTTCAATATCTATACACATAGAAATTTTTTAAAAAAATTTGTGTCACTTCTAAACGAAGTTCAGCTTCCATTCCTGCTGAATTTTATATTTGAGAGGATGAGTGACTGCTTTCGAGTGGCGTTGTTCCTTCAATGACAGAAAAAAAACAAGTATTTATCAACTCGTTTGAAAAAAGTTGGACCTTGCGGGAATAATATCTGAAAAAAAACATATCTAAAATTTGCAACGTCAACAGCCAGGTGAAAATTGCGACGGACCGGGACTCGAATCCGGGATCTTCTGCTCTGGCCGCAGGTGCGCTACCACTGCACACCCGCTGTTGACGTTGCAAACACTCGTCCACGAGTAGGCACTCGCAAGTTGAGAGTTAAAACATCTAAAAAAATATCTATTGTGCGGACTCTTAGATTATTAAACCTCCGTATCTGCAAACGCGTTCCATGTCTTTGCGGACAACGAAGAAAGTTATTGAACGAAAACTGTCGCAAAAGAAGAGAAGTCTAGTCAAATTACAACACAACATTTTTCAAGTACATTGTTCTAATACAAAGGTATAATGAATTATTAGGTTCTTTATACCACGTCATTTATGAATAACTGTTATAATTACCATTTTAATGTATAATAAATAGATAATAGTTGTTTCATAAATGGTTATGTGCTTGACTAACGCCTAGCACGAAGCTCACATAACCTCAATTGGAGAAAAATTAGGAGACGTCGTCTTGAGTCGTAGTGACTTTAAGGGAGAATTCAAGACGTAGGTAAAATTAAATCCCTAAAATATCTGAACTTGGCATAAATAAACAGAGTAACACGATGTATTTATTGTCATTTCAACTTGAAAAACATAACCTCACTAAAGCCATTTAAATAAAATAATTGCATTTATAATCGTCGGTGTGATGGAGGAAAAACACTTCATGTACAAAAAAAAGACCAACTTTTAAATGACGAAAGCGAGGGACGTTTACTTTGAAGTATTTTTTACATCACTTTCGTCTATACGTCAGTGTACGTGTAAAAAAGAATTTCACTTTTTCCTTTGAGGTGGGATGAGGCATAAAGCATGAAACGGAGGCGATCGGCCATCTTGTCTACGTTCTTGGGCATCACAAGCGACATCAAGAGCGAGTTCTTCGATGTTATTTGTACTTTAATATTATCAACTGATTACTCAACTTTGGCACGGGTGTGTACATTAATTCTGTAGTCCCATCCTGGCCCGGGTTTTTCTCCGGTTTTCCTTCGGATAGAGGCGGATTTCTTATACAGGTTCTCTAGGCTTTGTCTAGGGGCGTGTTTATTGTAACAATAAATCGTGAATTTAGTGTTTTTTCAACTCTTATGATTTTTAAACACTATACTCAGAATTATCTATAGTTCGATAATAACTTGTACATGTAAATTTACAAACATATTTGCGTTAAATTACAAACATATTGACATTATATATGTATTATAACTCGCTTTTTATCTTATCTAGGAACTTACGCTGAATTTTTTTGAATCCGCCTCTGTCTTAGGGCCCTTGATCGGAATTGATGGAATACGTCCCTTGCTCGCTTCCGGAGAGTAAATTAGATTATTGTCCTCCACGTGGTCATACGCAGTTTGTACTGTTTTGTTTGACGATAAATTTATTATTATTATTATTATACAAATTAAACCATATTTTTCCTCCGTTATTATTCACATTGCAGTGTTTTAAAATAATAATAATAGGTAATAAAGAAAGTCATCATACTTCTGAGCGATTCGATGAACTCCGAACGCCAGAGGAGGAATTTCTGTGCGCAGTGTGTCTGTCTGTCTGTCTGTCTATCTGTACGTGGGCTGAGCGTGAACGAGTCTCCCACACGACGGGAACGAATCCAGTCCTGGCGGCGGCAGGAAGTAGCGCAATTACTCATCAAGTGGCTACAGTGCTGCATTGCGCCTCTATCTGTCCGAGACGAACAAGAGGAGGAGGAGGAAAAAGGCATCATAACGAAGCAACAGTTGTAGGGTCTAGACACCATAACAGTCGATGAGGGGAGGGGGGGGAGACTAACAGGGGGGAAATTTTTGTTTAAAAATTATGGTCTTACAACACAAATTTTGTAAATATTAACTTTAACAACAATAACAATTATTTGTACAAGTTTCTAATATGGTATTATTAATTGTATTAATATGTATTATTATTAATAATAATAACAATTATTAATCTGGTACACTTTTAAAGATATGCCATTTATCAACTTGAATTATTTCTGTTAAGAGTTCAAGTCCAATGGGCGCTTAGTCCCCTCCCCTCATAGATCCGCCGCTGCCTAGCAACGATCACATTCTACTGAAATCACCGAAAGAAAAGCGTTCCGCGGTAGGAGACTCGAAGCCGTGTTTCTTTTCTTCGAGAAATTTAAATTTAAATTCGTGAACGGAAACGATGCACTAAGTGTTCATTAGTTAATTGTATATTAGTCGCAGTAAACTACTTTGAAATCCTCAACGTGGTCACGGGTAGTTTGTAACAGCTCTCTTGACTATTAATTAATTATTTATTTATTTATAGTCCGTCTAATTGCCTTGATGTTGGTATCGCGCTTAGGCACGGGGTAGCCAACACTGTTACTTCGCCATCCTCTATAAGACTAATGATACTTTTACCCCATGTCATGTTGGCAGGACATTCGGATATCTGGAAACTTAAATCCATTGCCAACCTTGGACTCCGATTCAATGCACTCGAAGGCTCTTGTGACGCTATTCTGTTCCTCTTGCATCGAGCGTTTGGAACGAACGTTATCTTGCGCTTTAGTTTCTTGCGTTATTAAATTTTATTTCTTTTACAGCAAATTCCAGCGTTTGTGACTACTATATATATATATTTATTTGAATTCGCAGAAGTTGGCAATTCGTGTTAGGAAGCCATATTGCATACTTTTCAGCAAAGTTACACGACTTGCAGTATAGAATGGTCAGAGCAATTCATTTCCAGTAAATTGATTGAAATAAACAAAAACTTTTATGTTCGATGAAGGTTGTTGAGTATTTAGGTCAAACATTTAAACGTTACTCATTCTGTATCAACTGACGTTGGGATGAGTTGAGTAATTATATGGGTGGATGCAAAATGGCGGATCAAGGAGGGGGAGGGTAACGGGGGAGCATTTTTGTTGAAAAATTATGGTTTTACGACACAAATTTTATAAATATTACCTTTAAATAAAATGCATCAAATAAACAATAAATAATCTATTATTGTTCATAACCGTAACAATTATAAATAATTATTATTAATCTGGTAACATTTTTACATAGTATGCCATTTATCAACTTCAATTATATATGTTGAGAGTTCAGGTCCAATGGTTGGGTAGGAGTGGGTGGGGGGAACCAAAGTCTCCTAACCCCCCCTCTACCCCAGAGATCCGCCATTTTGTGTGCATGCGTTATGAATGGAGATGTAACAGCGTTACTGTTTTGTGGTAATATACAGTCCTGAAGAAGGACAAATAAACGCCCGAAACCTTGGCACTACGAATAATGTTTTAGTTTGTTAGCTTTTTTACCTAAATACTAAACAACATTTATCACGGTGTATGTTACGATGAACGGGATCATAAAATGATGGAACTCAGTAAAATTTTGTATCTTAAAAGTGTTTTGATAAATTTAAGGGTGATTAATATTTAAGTGATTAAATTTAATCGTGGCCTGGTTTTTCTCCGGTTTTCCTTCGGGTAGAGGCTCTCTTGGCTCTAGCACAGCGGCGGCGGTCTATTGTAATAATTTATCTCCAATTTACAACTATTTTAATATTTATATGATTTATGAACAATGTATTGCGAGTGATCTGTAGTTTCATAATAATAGATATTTGTGAATCATTTTTATGTTTTGAATGAAAGAATGATATTGAATTGGTGTCTCACAAAAAGTCCTCCATCTTGTAAGAAATAAATATTAAACTTAAACGAAGAGAAATAATCCAAAAGTTCTCCATTTGCTACAATATGAATTCCTCTATTTGATAAACTAAATACTTCAACTGTAATTTGAACTTCGTTGTTCCGAGAACCTCTCGTCGAATCGAATCGCAATTGAATCGATACCAAATTCTGAGGAAACCAATTGCACGCAAAGTCTTCTCGAGTTTTGATTGGATTTCATCGCCCGATACGCAGTGTCACGTGATTCCATTCTGCCGATGTTAAGTGATCAAATACGACGAATCAACACTTAAATCATGAAAACAATTTTGCTTGAAAAGTTAAAAATATTGGGAATTTACACATTAAATAAATTTAAAAAACCTTCATTGTTTTAAAAAGCACTTGCTAACTACGTATAAGTGAGGGGGGGGCAATAAAAAACTAAGTTACTCTCCGGAAAAAAGCAATGGGTCATCCCATCAATTCCGATCAAGGGCATAAGGGCAGTGGCGGATTTTATATTTATAAAAAGGAATTAATAAACGTCATACTTTTATCGATTTATTATTCCAAAATGAATTGTAGATATAATGTGCTGTCAAATTTTAAGATTAATAATAACAAAAGTATTAATGACATTCCGCCTATGGAAAAACCGCCACTACCCCGAGGAAAACCCGGGATGGGGCTGCACAGATAACGTACACAATCAATGTGCCAAGGTTGCCTACAAGTTAGAAGTAAACTATTAAAAACAACAAAAAAGGACCTTACTCACTATTTAGGGCACTATAACAATGGCGTCATAACGTATACGAGAAACTAACATCATCCGAAATCACGTGGAAGACAATATTTTATTGGGAGATTGAAACTCTTGTCGTGAAGACGAAGTGAAGACGTTGCGCGGGAGGAACGGGGTCATGTGACAATGTTGAGACAGCGCATCAAAGCACATTTGAAGAGACGGTTCGTAGACGCAAGGAGGGGAGAGAGAGGAGTAGATCGTGTGTGGAGGGAGAATGCACGCTATCTGCAGAGCATCCGGATTTGACCCCCACAGGGGACAGACGCCGGTGTTCTACCTCGTCACTTCCAACTTTTTCCACATCACAGTCTGGGTTCAATCCTCGTCTCCGTCACTCTCTCTCTCTGCCGCCTGGAGCCGACGAAGGATGAATAACTGCTGGAGACACTCTGACCTGACCCACGCTTCGCCGCCCAAGTCGTCATGTGTGAGCAAACATTAAAAGGGTTTTCATCTCAGACGGAGTCCCACAAGGTTCACTCCTATCTACCCCTTCTTCTCCACTTAGGAAACCCCCTCCCTTAATGAGCTCCCTCTCCTCAGCCATCTAAAGGTCACGCTCGGGATCCCCATCGCTCGGCCAATTAGTTAGACAGGGATACTCTCATTAGCTTCTTATATTAAAATCAGTAGATTTTTGAGCTAAAGTAAATGATTCACGGATAGAGTAATAGATGAACATCCAGTGCGCTATTTCAATCATGTCGGGGAGTCTATAAGATGTTTCGTTAAAGCCCACGAAGTTAATTCTATAAAATATTCAAACTATTCCGTAGTTTTCCTGAAACTCATTGCATAAGAAATATTCAAACGTATACATAAGTACTGAGAAAAGGAAGAAATTCTTGAATAATCATTTTGTCAAAATATTTACCCCTCGTTTAAAAAATAATGTTATTTATGTTTTTAAGCCACTAACGATGTTTAAGAAGAATATCATGAATTACCATAAACACTCGTGTAGTTCAAATATCAGTACGTACCTTTCTTCTTATTCTAGAATGTTCTATGAAGTCTCTCTTCAAACAGGTTTCTTTCCAAGAGTTATGTCATAGCTACAAACCAATCACACAGTTTTATCGACGTTCTTACTCCTACCAAGATATTAAAATTGAGTTATCTGCACATTACCTTATGGGGTTTTCTGTACATAAAATGGCTTCTTGAGATAGCTTCTTCCTCTTCTCTGTTTACGTGTAAATATTTCTTATGGAGACAAACTATGGAACAGTTTGAATAGATTTTAATCGGTGACTTTGCAAACTTTTCAGTGAATTTAGAAAAATACTTTTCTTTTCTTTTTAGAATTTTCTTCTAATAGCTAACTGAGAAAGTAATTATGCTGCTATTTTTTTAAATGAATAATACCGCTGTAAATAAATGTGTAGGAGTCTAAACATTCAAAGATAGTTGGAGAATAGTTCCATCCAAATCATAAAAGTTTAGAATTTCTTACCAGTCAAGGTGGTCCTAACGAATACTTGACGAGAATAAAACAAGTGGCAAAAGGATATAGAAACATATGAAGTTGTCAATTACACGGAGAATAAATAAAAATTTGTAGGAACGAATTCTTTCGGACAGATGTAATGAAAGTAAATCAATC
This sequence comes from Laupala kohalensis, assembly GCA_002313205.1. NCBI lineage: Eukaryota > Metazoa > Arthropoda > Insecta > Orthoptera > Trigonidiidae > Laupala > Laupala kohalensis. The sequence goes on along the minus strand of NNCF01135502.1, from coordinate 178,863 downwards.
AATCGGAAACGAAAGAAAAAAGAAATTGTTGTCCTTCTAAAATTTGTGGGTTCGATATACTATAAACTATCCTTTTGAAAACATCATCAGACAAAAAAAATTGGAACAAACAAGTAAATAATCTGTAATGATGTGGTTCAAAATCGTTTGCACAAAGTATTTTTCGTGAGCGCGTATCTATTAATAAATAAAATAAATATGTAATAGTTGTTTAGCTAAATCCAGGATCGCCAATCTCGGTTGTGTTCACTCGTCGTGTGAAGAAGACACTCTCAAGGACGTCCAGCCGCAAATGGCGTGCGCACAAGCGAGGCGCAGTTGTTCCTGTAGAAGAGTCGGAGAAGACGCATCAAGGCAACGCAGTCGCTTCGGGGAATGAAAATGCCGCTTAAGCGAACACATCGAAATGCTAAAATATTCAAGCTTCACATCAAAATTCTTTGTTTGTTCCTGAAATATATTATCCTGCAAAGGAAGTGCATTTGTAGAAGCTTGAAACTACACGAGTTGTTTGTTATTCTTCTCTTCTTTCTTTCATACTTTTAATGCCATCGGTCATAATAATTACTGGGGACTGATTTTCTTGCATTTAGTTTAGATGAATAAATAACAAAATTATGACATTTTGCCAACGTTTCGACTATTTATTGTAATAATCAGTGAAGAGAAATTTGTTTACCCAGCCACATGTTTACTTTATCATCTCCATGGTGACCATTTCGTGTAAAATGTGTATGGTCAACGTGGAGAAGGTAAAATAGAGATGTGGCTGGGTAAACAAATCTCTCTTCACTGAGCCTTGAGTCCAAACGTCGGCAAAATGACATAGTTTTTTCTCTGTTTTTCAAAATGACGTATAATTTATCTACTACCATTTATTGCCAGCTACGTATTAGAGCTTTCACCTATATTTCATATTTATTATGTATTTGTCATAATTCCCAAATTTACCCACATGCACTCCTAAATAAATAATTGATTATTAAATACAGTTTGAAATTACATCTGACCACAAGGAGACTGATAATTCTCATGGATACTTTTAAAAGGTCTCTATAAAAGTATGCATTCCCTAACATTCTTGAAAAATCAGTAGTGCAACCTATATAGATTAGGATGGAAATAAAGATGCCAGAAACTATCAACCTATTTATCAATCTCAAACTACTACATTTTAAAATTCCTGGAAAATACTTTTGTAAATCTCTTCCAGTTTTCTATCATGCTATAAGTATGTAATGATGGGAATGGTTTCACAAGTTTTTTCTCTACCGATTAAAATAATTATGCGGTATTCTATCTTTTTAAATATAAAGGTGTAACCATATTGTAATTTCGCCAGAAGAATTTATATTATTCAATTAATGATACGACCTTATTTTCACAGATTCTGTTTATACTCAATTATATATTCTTAGCGAGGTGTTCGCCTGCATTGTTGGCCGTAATCAGGCGACTTGTGACGAAAACTGGCTAAGATGCCGAAAAATAGACAAAGAGTTTACACAAAGTCGCAGAACAGGAATAACACGGACTTTGTACATAATTAAGGAGTTGGGCACGGAGACTACATAAATGCAGAGAGTCACAGAGTATCAAAAGTATAGAGCGCCACATCGCGGAATAACTAGTGAAGAAAATAAGGTGGTTTATTTAATTTAATAAAGGTGTAATCGTAGTATTAGCTTCATTTTCTGTTTACAAAGATCGCTTCAGAACCATTTCCAGGGAAGCTGACCTTCACATTCATCTCGAGTAAATGCTGTAATTCTATCGCAAAGCAAAGCTAGAATTGCACGCAGTTTTTTTTATTTCCTCCTCCGTCACGAAAATCACAAATAATGAAAGGTTTGAAGAGTCGATGGTCTCGAACCCATTTCAGCCGCCGCCGGAGGTCTTTCTGAAAAGGAAACCCCGGGTCATACTTATAACGCAGACCATTTATTAAAATTCGAAGCTCAAAAACACTGTTTGACGGTCTTCGTCGTGACTTCTCAAATCTCATTAACAGTTTGATTATATCTGTGAGTTCCAGGAACAACCAGGTAACTCCTTGAAAGGAAAACGGGATAATTTGTCATAAAAGTTTGTATTTTGCTAAGTTTCATTTGTATTCAAAAATGAATATATTTTTTTGAATGGAGTTATAAAAATTCATGTACAAAACGTAAAAACAGTATACGTTTTTATCAAAAAACATGTTGTTTTCCATCCTGGCTACGAAGTATTACAAGAGCACATTATACCAAAGTACGAAGTACAATGACAAGGTGAATAGAGAAAAACATTTTGGAAACTTAAAACGGCCACAAAAACACCACCAAGTACGTTACCTGGTGATGGCTGCAAGCCACAGATAAACAGGATTCCTATTGTTCTCTGATGACACGTGACATGACGTCACACAAGACATCACGTGACACGAGACACCGTTCTCTTTCGATGTGCATTGCCTTCCATCGTTCAAATTCGTTTATCTTCCATCGGCGCATCTTCCATCGGGTTTTTCTTCGTTTTTCCTTCGGATAGAGGCGGATTTCTTATACAGGTTCTCTAGGCTTTTGTCTAGGGGCGTGTTTATTGTAACAATAAAACGTGAATTTAGTGTTTTTTCAACTCTTGTGATTTTTAAACACTATACTCAGAATAATCTATAGTTCGATAATAATTTGTACATGTGATTTTTTTTTGCGTTAAATTACAAACATATTGACCTTCTATTAGTATTGTAACTCGCAGCTAACTTTTTATCTTATCTAGGAACTTTTGCTGAAATTTTTGAATCCGCTTCTGCTTTAGGGCCCTTGATCGGAAATGATGGGATGGTCCCTTGCTTGCTTCCGGAAAGTAAATTAGTTTATTGTCCTCCACGTGGTCATACGCAGTTTGTACTGTTTTTTTGACAATAAATTTATTATATATATATATATATATATATATATATATATATATATATATATATATATATATATATATATATATATATATAATATTACTGAATGTCATTTATAAAAGAACAAAAATGTATAAGAAAATCTCTTGTTACCTGCGGAACACTCCTGTAGCGTATCGATTCATTTCCTTAAAAATGAACCTCAATCGAATAATGGGCTTATTGATGGAGTATCGTCGTTAATTAACTAAAAGAATAAACTAGATATAACTCAATGAACGAAACAGTCACTTAAGTTTATATAACAATAACTGAGATTAAAATGAAGTAAAGAATAGTCATGACGGTGTATAATTTTCTATTTAATACACTTAATTTTCTTTTGCCGCTACTTATATTTCCTCTTCCTCTCTTCACGGATTCTACTGATATAAGTTACTGAGAGTGAATACTAGGGTTTAGTATGCACTGTCCACGGCACACTTTAGGATCTCTATAAGGCGCACGGCCCTAAGCCCCGCCGTATACTGTATACATTTTTATGTTCAAATAAAGCCCCTTAGAATTGAAGTTATTGACGCTTTCAATTCCTGTTGGAGCCGAGAAATGTATATTTCATAAATACTTCTAACCAACCGTCTATCGTCCAAACGTAAGGAACCGAATGGATGACAGAAATTATAATTGGTAACACTAACCTACAGCAAACACGGAAGAATACGAAGCTGGTAGTTGTTACTAGTGTTCCATTGAAGTGGGTGGGTGTCGCTTGTTACAAAACACTCCATCTCATTTTTTACACAATTATGATTTTATTAACACTCTCCCTGACCACGATGAAAAAAATTAGTAAGGAATTATGTTTTCATTCTGAGTTTTCTATGTTGGAAATGTATGTGCAAAACCGTATTCCTGATGTATGTTAGTATTAAAACCATTCATAGTTCGACGTATACTACATTTTTAATGAAAATGATAAATACCGACCTATTAAAGCAGACAATTTATTATTATCACTCCTCTGTTCTCTGACAGTGCGTCACCTACTAACTGATTGCAGAAGGTACTCGAGTATACGGAGACAAATTGGTCTGGCTGCAGATTTATCAACAATTCTCGGAAATGAAACGGTTAATGTTAGTAAACTATTGAATTTTATGAGTAGATCGGGGATCCTCCCACAAGTTCTCGGGAGGGTTTAAAAATTTGCATTCCTTTTTCATCTTTCCTGTCTTCTTTCTTTTCATCGTTCGTTTCTGTAATTAGAAAATATAATCTTTAGAAAGTTTTTTCCTCTTTTATGATATAATGTATCGGGCTATTGTTTGCTTTTCTTTTCTTTCATCTTTGTATTTAGATATTTGTTGATTTCAGGAGGGTATTTTAGTGGGTATGGTCGAGATATTCGGTGAGTCCCACACACGGGGAAGAGTCACTACGGCTCTTCTCTATGGTGCGAAACTTTTCCCCACCTGCATGGGCTCTAATGACCTCGATGTTGACGAGCCCTAAAGCCCCACCAAAAAAATAAAAATATTATCACTCCAATTAAAGTATACCGTGTGGAAATACATCAAGGTTCCACTAATTACAATATAAGACGCTTAAGAGCACATGCACTTTAAAAGTTATTAAAAAACGACGTTTCGGTTCTCAAGTCAAACTTAAGGGAAAAGTCTCAGTAAAAGACAAAAGACTGGAACATTCATGGTTGTGGAGGGGGGGGGGGTAGGCATCCAAGGAGTAAACAAATTATTAAGAGTAATAGAACAGGAACATATAAAAAAACTTTCAAATACAAATAAAACATGATTAAAATATAATGTTAAAAATGTTAGGGAACTTTGAGGTACCAATTATTTGTACTTCCCATGCAAATGAGGACGGGCTTCTCCTACTACATTTGTAATTCAGTACACGAGTACTTAAGATGAACGACGAACAAGGAGAATTCACAACGCTTAAGATACCATTGACCTTCAAACTTTGTTCCTAACATGGATTCATTAGCATTAAGAGATCTTAATGAATCGAATCCCAAATTAGCTTTCGACGATGGTACTTCAGTTACAGCATTACGCCAATTGCAGTTGTTCGCAGACAGAGGGAGCTTATAAATGGGTTATCATTAGAAACCCCGAAAGGTTTCACGTTTATGAAGACTCAAGGGATAATCAGACAACAAAACTTAATGATACGCCCTTTAAAGCAAAGCGTTAACAGAGGTCATTAATAATATTTTGATATCGGTGCAATGCAACTCCCAAATTACATCCTAATAACATACCAAGAGTTACAGGTACTTGAATACTCTTCTTCTTTGACATCATTACATCCCAAGAAGCAATGGAGTTAAGGAAAATAAGGATTCTTGTGCAGATTAACGACTAATTCTTCGAAAATAATTTCATATCAGAAATATTAAAAATACTTTTTAAATCTTTTAGTACTTTTAATATGTTTACCCAAGGCACTATTGTGGGTTCATAGATTTTTACATTTTTCGCGCAGTTAACCAGATTTTACAGTTAACATTAATTATTTTAAACAATTTTTATTCCTCACATTATATGTCGTCTTTCAATCAGTGAATAATAATGAATGGTTTATTAAATTAAAACTATTTTTCATTTTATTGCCTCATGAAATATTGGTCACTAAAAGAGACACGACTCTTACTTTAGGGTGGGACTAGAGTCCCAAGTTCTCAGTCAAATCACTGAGTTGTATGAATGTTTTCTTTATTTGTATTCTAATTATTTAAAAGACAACAATATCAATAACAACGAAGAAAAAACATGAATTACTTTGTATAAATCTCTTAATAATAATAATGTAGTTCAAACAGTATTGAGGAACTCGCTTGACTCGTTTGAAATGAAGCACAAGAGCTTAATGAACAAACATGGCGGCCGAGCGCAACGGTTTCGTCATTTATGCATCACAACTGGGGAAAAGTGAAATACCTTTCTCAAATATCCGGTGACCTATAGATAAAAGTGATGCGAAAATACTACGGAAAATTTTCTACTTCCATCACTTTCGTGATTTAAAAGGTTTGAAAATTAGTGTTTTCTCCATAAGACGCAATGTATGACACCATCAATTATGATTGCAATTATTTCATTGAAATGGCCGGTGAAGTATGTTTTTCTAACGTTGACCCACAATAAGTACACGTCACTCCCTTTATTTATTCCGACTTCAGGTATTTTAGTGATTTCATTCCACCTTAATCAGTTGCTAAACGATATTTTGCATTTTATAATTTACTTAAATTTAATTTAATTTTTAAAAACCTACTCATTATGGACATAACACTATAATTAAAACAGCAGTAATAATTACATGCGCTAATTTTGAGAGTACAAGGTCAACAATTTCGTGAATCATGTAGGAAACATGGAAGATAAATACAATTATCTCTCAATGAACATGAAGCAAGCGTTGGCCGTGCGGGGAGTGCCGAGTAACTCTGTACGTAAGAATGCCGCCCACGTCTCAGAAACACGCTACTCACATCCTCATATGCTCGCGGAATATAATGCTCGTATGTAATGCATGGAACTCTCGTCAAAGAAGGTTCCATCCGGTATTTTCAAGTCTATATGTGTCTCTAATCGTAAAGACTAGGATCGATACGAGGTAAAGAAATTTAAAATAAACTCTTAATCTATTCAACAAAATGTACAAAACACGCACTAAAAAACCAATTAATTGAACTAAAAATTCAAAATATGCACACAAAAAACACAAGTACACTGTGTATCTAATATGTAAGTAGAATTTATCCTCCTATTATTGTTATTGGTTATTGTACGTTTTATGTTGCGTGAATGCTTTCTTATTTAAAATTTTTGCATTTGTATGTTGTATATATTGTATGTATGTAAATATTGATGTAGTCATTGTATTATTGTTATTACATATACATCCGGTACATAATGAGTGAGGGTTACCTCTCTCCGTGCTAATCGTTTATGTTTAACACTTTGCGCACTATTCTACAAGTTTCTAAAATAACTGATTTCTGTGTTTTAATGATCATTTCAGTTGAGTTTAGTCCTATTTTTTCAAGGTATTTTCTAAGATTCTTATTTACTAAACCATTTGCTGTAATAACTATAGGAATGATATCTATGGAATTAAGTCTGTATATTTCTTTGTACTCTATAGCCAGAGGTGTGTATTTGGATATTTTTTCTGATTCAGCTTTATTGATGTTGTGGTCTGTTGGGTGAGTGACATCAATGAGAAATGCAGATTTTTCTTGTAAGTCGTGGAGGAGGATGTCGGGATTGTTGGCAGTAATTGTTCTGTCAGTATGAATAGTACAATCTATATCTCTCGTTCTCCATGGTAGGAGGAGGACGGTAGTCGTAATAAGGAGATTTTTCGTTTTCTAGTAGAAGTCCTGTTTTTATTGCGAGAGCCTGGTTAATTATATTTGCAGTTAGGTTGTGGCGATGTAAATATTCTGTATTAGCCAGATTTGAACATCCAGTTATTAGGCGATCTATTGTTTCTGAGGTTCGTTGGCATATTCTGCATTCATCAGTTATGTCTAGTTTTTCAATATATCTTTTGTAATTCTTAGTGACTACAACCTGATCTTGAAGTACATGAATAAAGCCTTCAGTCTCACCAAATAGAGACCCATCTCTGAGTCAAAGCGTCGATGCGTCTTTGTCGGCAATGTTGAGAGAATGGGGAAATCTACCATGGAGATCTTTTGACTTCCATTCTTCAATCCTTTCACCGGTTGTGCTGATAGTGGGATAATAACTGTCATCATTCAGATTAAGAGAGAAACTTTTGTATGATATGCATACTGCATTGTGAAATGGTGATGTTGTGGCTCAGGAGAGAAAATATCTTTCATGGTAGTCATCTGTCTATTGCAGAGAGATTGAAGGTCTAAGAGGCCTCTTCCACCTTCTTTGCGAGAGACATAGAGTCGTTCTACAGCTGAGTGAGGGTGATGAATTCTGAATTTTGTGAGAGTTTTACTAGAATGTTAAGGTTATTTAGATCTGTTTGGAACCATGGCACTATTCCGAACGAATACGTAAAGACTGGTACACACCACGTATTAATTGCTCTGATTTTGTTCTTGGCAATGAGTTCTGTAAATATTATTATTATTATTATTATTATTATTATTTGTTTTCTCGGATTATCCGGTTTCTTTTCTTATATGAGGGGTCATTACTTAGGCAAACCTCATACCATGCTATTTCATGTTCAACACAGTGCGAACGATTCTACATGTTTCCAGGATCACAGATTTTTGAACTCTTGGAACTATACCCTTTGGTTGTAGACCAATCTTTTCCAAATATTTCTTCAAATTTCTGTTGATCCAACCAGTTGCTGTTATGACAATCGGGATAACATCTACTGTACATCTCTTCAGCCTGTACATCTCTTTATATTCAATCGACTGTGGAGTATATTGAAATTTTTTTTCAGATTAATGCCTCATTGATATTGTGCTCTGATGGATGTGTGACGTCAATAAGAAGTGCCGTTCTTTCTTGTTTATCGTGTACAACAATATCAGGTCTATTGGATGCGACGGTTTTATCCGTATGTATAGGCATATCATAATACAATCTGTAACGCAGATCCTCCATAGTGGGTACAGATAATATGGGCAGATTTTGTCTTTAGAGAGGAGACCTAATTTCAATGCTAGTTGTTGATGAACAATACTCGCAGTCAGGTTGTGTCGATGCAGATATTCTGTGTTAGCAAGATTGGGGCATGCCGTAATTAAATGGTCGATTGTTTCTGATGATTGATGACACATTCTACATTCATCAGAGATATTCTGTTTTTCTATTAACTTTTTGTAATTATTTGTTGCTATAACCTGATCCTGGATGGCGTGGATGAAACCCTCAGTCTCACCAAATAGAAACCCATCTCGTAGCCAACGCGTCGATGCGTCCTTATCTGCTTTCTCAAGAGAATGGGGAAATCTACCATGGAGAGATTTATACTTCCATGCCTGTATCCTGTCATTGATTGTGATGATTTTCGGCTGGAAGTTGTTATCTGCCAAATTCAGAGGGATGTAGCCACAACAATCGCATTATATACTGATGACGTCTCCGACTTGGAAAGGAAATACCTCTTCATTACCGATATCTTTCTGTTCCACAAATTCTTCAGATCTAGCAGGCCCCTTCCACCTTCCTTCCTGGGAATATAAAGTCGTTCCACTGCCGACTTGGGATGATGCATTCTATGCTTTGTCAGTGTTGTGCGTACCGTGATGTTGAGATTATCGAGGTCAGCGACCAACGTATTATTCCAAAGGAGTATGTCAAAACTGATACGCACCAAGAGTTGATGCCTCTAAATTTGTTTTTGGCATAAAGCTCTGACTCTAAGATTTTTTGAAGGCGGCATCTGAAAATTTTCCCTAGTTCTTGTTAGCTGGTTTTGCTGTCAATTGTAAGTGCTTGTTGGAATCCCAGGTATTTATATGTGGAGTGCTGGTCCAAAGGCTGTATTGGTTCTTCACTTCCAAAAAGATTGAAAGTTGAAGGCACGTCCTGAATTTTCCCTCTGATCACCTTCATGGTAGCGCATTTCTCTATTCCAAACTGCTTTTGGATATCTTTACTGAATGAGACTGTAATATTCAGTAGGCTTGTTAGCTCCAAATCATTGCTGGCATACAATTTCAGGTCATCCATATACATCAGATGGTTGATTGTGAGCAAAACTTTCTTTTTGTCTGTTATCATGTTACCAAGACCTGATTCATTTAACAAATTTGATAATGGATTCATAATTCAGATAATGGCAAAACCACAAAGGACTCCACGTATCACCCTGAAACATACCTCGCGAGATAGGTACAGACTTTGATCTCACTGACTTACTTCCATCTGAGAGTACTAATTCCGTAGACCATGAATTCATCAGTGTTTTAAGGAGGTTAATTATGTTCGGGTGAATTCCATAAATTTCTAAGATCTTTAACAGCCAACTGTGAGGAATGGAGTCATATGCCTTCCGATAATCTACCCAAAAGCTACTGATAATTTTCATTCCTTTTTCTTTGCTTCTCTTCCTTTTACTGTTGTATCAATAACTTAGCTGTTCTTTGCATCCTTTAGCTCCCTTACAGCAGCCCTTTTGTTCTTCATTAAGGATATTTTCCGATGCCACTTAGAAGGAGATTTTTTGGGCTAGTACAGATGATATAATTTTAGACAATTATTATTATTATTATTTTATTTCATTAAAACATCTCTGCTTCTGCTGGTATAAATAAGAACACAAGAGTTCAAGAAAAACGTAACTTAGTACAGCAGAATCCAATGTTTATATGACTAATCACGGCTTAGACGAGAACCGTTTTACGGATTGAGAAAGTATCAGAATTTTAGATACGGAAAGAATTATTATTATTAACACGACATATACGAAATCGTACGCATAAAAACCGCTATGGGGAATTTAAGCTTACGTGAGGACACGATAAAATTATTTATCTATATAGTTATAATTTTTTATGTATTTTGCTGCATATTGTACAGGTTTTATTATATATTGTGCTCTCATTCATGACAGGTTACTAGGATACTGCATTATTCATGTGAACACCTAAGAAAGACCAAAGTAATGTTTGAAATGTTGTGTCGTAAAATATATTTATTTGTCCATTACAGGTGTTTAAATTTCATATTTTAAAATGATATACGGGACTGGTAAAGTCGTCGCTAGAACCAGATTTCTATTCTCCGACCCCCGATATTTGGGCGCGACCGTTATGTTCTCGCGAGGAACAGAGGAATGAGAGAAGGCGATTTCCGACATCATGATTACCAACTTAATCGTTCTGCCTCGGAGTTCTCAGTTTTCCGAGGCCACCCTTGCAACTAGAGAATCTACCGGGAGCCAACGAAAACGTTTTGACACTCGGACCGAAAGTTTGTGGGATGGGAATGGGAAACGTTGCACCACCTGTCGTATCCCTAGGGGGAAGAGTGAGTGACATGCAGCAGTTATTGTGGATCCCCGAAGCTGCGCGGCACTAAAGGTAAAAACGCCAACAGTTTGTTTACTTCCTTGCGAGATACAAGGATTTTGTTTTCCGTTTATGCTTGTGCTTGTTCAAGAGGGCCTTTTCTTTCTGGGCGATTTATGATTCGTTGTTCTGAAGACTCGTCAAACAGAGAATCATGCAATGTTTATGTTGTAACTCAATTACAATTATGTCGAGATTTCATTAATGTGACAAAAGCGCGTCGTTAACCGCACATTCCAATTTAAAGGCTATTATTTCTTTTAACGGAAGGAAATCATTCAAGTTTTAATAGAAGATACTAAAATACTTCACTATCAATCTCATCACTATAATAACATTTGTAGACTTGTTCTCCCCATCAGTGATAAAAGTGACAGTCTCTTTTCTGAAATTTCACTTTCTTTAGATAAAACACTCCAACATTTTCACCCAGTGTCAATGATGACGCTACTTCAGAAAGTGACATGAAAATTCGGACATGAAAAATCCAGATTGATGTGGCCTTCAAACGCACTTTCACAATGTGGAAAAATAATTCTAAAAAATATGTTTTATTTCTGGAACAGTGAATTATGAATATCCTACATTTATTTTACTTTACTTGAAGTTTAATTTCTTTATTAGTAATATATTTATGATGTGGAGGCCAACAACACATCGTCAACTGTTGTTAATGTCATGGTTAATGTCCCATTCATTTCAACATTAAACAATGTAACGATAGATATCCACACATAACCCAAAATACTCATAGTTGTAAGCATCTGCAACAATGCATTTTCTCATAAACTTAATACTACAGAATAGTTTTGATCCATAGCTAACACGTCGACGCAATCTTCGGGCGACTCTTTCCTTCAAGTCAAATAATAAGGAAACAACACCAATAAAGCAATCGTAATCGACCTGAAAGAAAAACTATGATGTTGATCTTGAACGATATATTTGAAGATTGCTCATCATAAAAGATTCTTTTTACAACACCAACGTTTCGGGAATTTATTTTGCCTTCATCAGGGCTCCAAAGAACATATACAATTTACATTATTTCTAGTACAACTTTGAAACACCTTATTAACACAAATAATATATCAATGATTAACAACAATTTAAGTAACAATTTTAGTAACATGTACAAAAATATTATTGACAAACGGGTTAGCAGCAGTGGTAGGGTTGTTTCTCCATGACTGAACTTATGAATTGCCATTTTTATTTTTGACCTACACCAGGAATGTTGTAGAGATGTAGTGGGTTGTATTTAGAGGTTATGACCGGTGATAATTGATGATGGTGTGGTTCCAGATCATTCAGGTATGCTGATTTGTATTCTAATAAGACTTTTTGGGTATTACAGTTATTTCATAGTTAGACAGTGAGTTATCATTGATATATTGTTTGTGTTAATAAGCTGCTTCAAAGTTGTACTAGAAATAATGTAAATTGTGTATGTTCTTTGTAGCCCTGATGAAGGCAAAATAAATTGCCGAAACGTTGGTGTTGTAAAAAGAATCTTTTATTGATGAGCAATCTTCAAATATATTGTTCCGTTACATGAAAGAAAAACTTTTAAATAGCTCGTAATCCAGATATTCTATTCGCAATGTTTTAATCAAATGTGGTGTTCATATAATTCCAAATACAAGAGCTGGAATAGTATATTCAAAACAACTACATTTTTATGAGGATTTACGTGGCCTCGATATTTGAGAAATTACTCTACTATCACAGGTACATTCAATCCTTACATTTAAAAAGTCCTTCAACCCTTACGACACTGAAGGTTAACTGTTTATCGTTCGATTGATATATTTTCTGTTGTCGTTTCATTGAAAACAAAATTATCATAAGACCAACTACAGTATAGGACTACATCGTACAGTATAAATTCTAGTAGATAAGGATGGTTTACTAAGTTACTGATGGTTTATTAGGAGCTTCCAGGATTCAAAGTCCTCCCCCCCTCACTAAGCAGAAGTTACTTCAGACATTGAACTCCAGCGACCCTGGAGATTCAGTCTCTCTTTGCTATTTCATGATTGTCCTCATTCCGATGCTTTCAAGAAATTTAGATAAGTAGGATATTTTTCTTTCGTTTACCCTCTCTACACGTGGAGAAGATATGTGATAACTTTCGGTCAGATGGAAATGGCGGCGAGCCGGGACTCCTGCTTTTATCACAAGGGTGTTAGCCACTACACCACCCGTTCACCTTGCACAATTGTTTAGGTCTGGGTGGAAATGGTGTAAAGTTGTGGAAGGCCAACAAGTGTTTTAGTGGTTGACACCCCTGCGATCAAAGCAGGAGTCACGGGTTCGATTCCCGGCTCGTCGCCATTTTTCACCTGACGAAAAAGTTATCACAATTATAATTATTTTAAAACGTACAATTTTACGGCTTGTCAAGAGATTGTTCATTAAATTAAAAATTATTTCATAGTCCACATCTATAAGTTTGCACATTCAATGCGAAAATAATATTTAAAAACCAAATCGTCCTCGAATATTAAGAAGTAAGAAGACAATATTTTTAGAAGCAAAATGTTGTAAACCGATGAGTGTTTTACTCTAACACAGTGTGAGAGATAATTCATTTTAAATGCTTGTTTCAACAGTTCTCTATCCACGGGGGGATGAATTTTGATACCCTCATACGGAGAAACTTTCGTTTTTCTTAATATTCTGGCAAAAGTATCAGCTTCACATAGCTAAAACAACACACTAAAACATAGCAAATGGAAATAGGAACGATGCAATGATGTGAGGATTTTCATACCTTACGGGGCATTTTGAAGAATAATTCACCTAAAACTGTGGAAAACACTGTTCTGACGGAAATGGCAGCCGCATCACGTGACTCAAGACAATGCGACTCTTTTGTCAAAGATGGAGTCAAACGACAGTCTAAATTAATTATCAAGTTTTAACATCACAAAATAATTGTCCTCACCCAATATCAAAAAAAATCAGTAGAATGAATTATTAATTAATAAGAACTACGTTGGTGAATATTTCCAAGTTTCTTGAATAGTTGGCAACTCGACTTGAGTCGACGCCCACATAATACCTTAATACGTCTTATTATAACATAATATTTTGTTGTTTTTTTTGTTCGCAGAAGATGGAGCGCAGTGGGGGTGCAGGAGGCGGTACGGCCACTCTGACGGCGGTGGCCACCCTTCGAGGTCTGCTGCGAAAAGTGAAGATCGCCGCTGGGGGCGGTGGGGGCGGCGAAAGCACGGGGGCGGGGGCGACGAGCGGGAGCGGACGCGAGCGTCCCGTCGACGACGACAGCCAGGAACCCGTGCCAGCCGTCGGCTTCCGACCACGCGCCAACGCCGCCAAGTTACAGGTGAGGAGCAAAATGCGAAGAGAATTACGTGGAGTGCAAATCGGAAGAAGTAATCGATAATTTTTATTTATTTTTGAAATTTCAAAGGACACTTCTTAAGGGTTACTGCAACTAAAATGCAAAGTATGATCAATATTGATGAATTGCAAGAGCAGAAGAACAATTAATATTGGCTGATGAGAAGTAGATGTGAATCTTCATTCGCATGGCTGTTGATCAGAAAGCTTTACTAATGTGACTGCCATAGTTCAATTTGCGTTATATGAGACGGTCAATCCTCTGGACGTGTACTCTACGAGACCGAATCGTAGAAAGAAAAGTATATTCAGACGATGAAGAACAATGTCTTCAAGAACATAACCTAAAAGTGAAATAAAAACAAACAAAAAATAGACAGGGCTTAACTATACGCTTCGTTTACTTAGGTTTGTGTATAAAGTGTGTCTCCTTCTGCATGGATTTTATGAAATAATTCGTAATGACGTAAAAATATTCGCAGACAACTAAAAAACGTGGATTTTTGTACGTTTTCTTCGTGGCATTCAGTTTTTGAAATAAGAAAAAAAGGCAAAATTTAAATTTATTACGAAAGTAGAGAAATGTGGAAACTAACATATTAGTTTAGAACATCATACAAAAATCCCTTGTAACAAAAATAACTAAAATATCCAGACCTCACGACGGGAGTCCAGAAATGCCCAATTAATGGTTGTTTTAATTGCCTTACCAATTCCCGGGCAATGCCTAGCATTTCTGCTACCATAAATATTAAATTGTAAATAAAAAATAGTAATACGTAAGAGTATTTGAAAGAAAAGAAAAAACTGGTATGTTCAATATTAATTTAACGAGCATAATTTGTTTAAAATACATCATGACAATGGCGGATTAACGGACGGAAGCTGTACCAATGTGCGAGGGAAGCAGGAGAGGCCGTCACCAGTAGAGGACCTCCGAATGAGTCAGTAAAAATTATTAAAAAACACGTAAAGAATAATACAAATATTCTCTATAACTTTTTTATAATACTAAAATAAACAATGCTTTAAATTATTATAATAAAATAACTGTCAAATTTCCATTTCTTTAATGCGATCGTGGTGACGTCTAGCAAACAAGTACGAGCGTAATTTAAAGATGGCTACCTCTTCAAACTATCTCATGAACCTTTTGAGATATAGGTACACTACTAACAGGGTGACAGTATGACGTTCAATAATCATGACTGATAAAACTAAACAAGATAAAGTACATCGGTGCACTTTAACATTATTTGAAACATTACGCAAACGAGAGGAAATTGAACAGCATAAATAAGTCAGAAGTGAGCAATGATGGCCATTCTGCGTCTTCGTAATTCTCTTCGACTGCACCAGCGATAGAGGCTCTCAGGGGGACTCACGGATCGCACTAGGATTAAAGAACTGATCTAAAATGTAATAACTTAAGAAGATTATGGACCAAAAATTATACTATCGTTATAATGTTATGGTATAAAATCAAACTCGAAGAAACATAAATAAAACATGAATACAAATTAATCTGCGTGGTGCAGTAAAAATTTTATAGTGGTATCTCGGTTGTCGAAGATAATTTGTCAATAATAAAAAAGGTAAAATCTAGAACCGAAGAAGATCAAGGCAATTATTTTCATGTGTTCCAAAATAAAACCAATAAATTCTCCAAAATAGACATTCCAAAATACAAATCAAAGGAGCATTTTATACTGAATTAATGTGTTTAGTAACACAAACAATGTGAAGTTAATATACAATGAATATACAAGTGTAAAACTGGGAATAATGGACCTTTTTACATTCCCATTGAATAAGGACTTCATACGACTTCATTCGTATATCAGGCGCCTCTGAGATCACTTTCGTTTTTGTAGCAAGAGAATCAGCTTCAGAGGTAGAGAACTCACAAAAAAAAAAATTGTCCAACGGTGAGTGTTTCTAACACCTTTTTAAAGAAAACCCTAAAATTGGGCAAGACAAGTTTGCAAACATAGTTTTCACAAAATTGGCAATGAGGTTACATGATCAAGCAGACGAAATCCGAGGTAACTAACAAAAATCGAGACAAGGTTTTTCGTGGAAAATAAATCCACGTAGATCGAAATAGATAGAAATTGTTGCTCATTAAAAGACTCACTTGTGTGTTTCCAGGTGACTGTGTTGGGGGCGCGGCACCTGCCGGCACGGCTTCCCGGGTTGGGTGCACCTGCCGCAGGATACATCGTCAAGGTATGCAGGTGTGTCTGCAACGAGAGCAGCACTTGAAGAGCACGGGTTCCGTACGGAAGAAAGTCAATTCTTCGCTTGAAGGGTCATATAAAAATTAATTCTTTGAATACATGAATATAGTGTAACTCACAGTAAAGTGTGATATTAATCTTCTTTTTTAAGACTTGAAGAGAAAAAAATGCTTTGTTTTAAATTTATGTAGAATGTATAAACTATATAGATCAGGGAATCTTAAACTAGAAGGATCGCGAATATTATTGTCAATGAAAATACTCGCAAACTATAATTCAAAATAAGATATTTTCTTCTATTGGAAATATGCTCCGCTATCTCAAAATTTTAATTAAATAATTTGCGGATCGGAAGTGGTGCTTAATATTCTTCTGTTTTGGATTACATGCAAATGTGAACGGCTGTTTCAACATTAGTATTTGAAAAATAAATATCAACCGTACCTAAAAATATATTACTGTATATTTCCTCCTTGATAAAAAATTGAACAAAACTCATGTTGCAGTTGGCATTTAGCATGAAAAAAATAAGGGAGTTCACATTGATTTTTTTTTCTTTTCTTTTTATTTGAACGCAAATTCCACTTCACATGAAGGTCAAAGTATATTTTTGAATATTTTTCAAAAACTGGTTCAACGATTTTGCTTAAATTTTCTGTACGTTAAGAAGAATTAGTACGCATTATATCCGCATTAGCGGTATTTGTTAATTTATTGGCTTTGAACCCGACTAAAATGTTAGTTATTGTTCGTTACACTATAATATGCATTTTTAGTTAATGGGTTTTTCTTGCATTTCTTTTTTACATTCATATTATTATATATATTTCGTTATGTTTTTTCTCGATAAAAAGTATTATTTATAAGATTTAACAACAATAAATACATTTCCCCGCACGGTCTAAAAGATCAGGTGAAAATGGCGACTGACCTGGAGTTGAACCCGCGACCTCATGTTATGGCCGCAGGTGCAACATTCACCTGGCTCCGGGTTCTGGAAGAAGACCCGTTTTTGCCCTTGTGACCACCAGATATCAGAAACGGAAGACCACATACTTCTGAACTGTCCACTGTACCAAGAACAGAGACAAAAATTGCAGACAGAACTATGAAAAATACTTACAAGACAAGACGTGTCTAACTGGATAAAGATGAGACAAGACTATGTTAATTTCCAAATCTTGACATTAGAAATCACAAAGAAGAGACAGCAATGCTGACCATACAGACACACTAAAACCCTCAACCTAAAACCCCCAAACCCAACTGGGAACAACAACAAAGAAGAGACTACAACGAAAGACTGGAGGCAGACGAAGAAACACAACACATCATCAACACAAGACACACACACAACTAAAATCACCACTCAATACAAGCCACACAGCTAATTACATGAAGTACACGAACAAGCAGAAGAACACGAAGGATAAGACACGACGACTCCTGTTAAACAAGTTCTTCTTGGGTATGGAGTCTACACACACATTGAAATTGGGAAAAAAAATTAGATCCAGTTTCAAGTCCCGGCCGTAGACAAAGCAAACGTATTCGGAAGTTGTGAGTCGAAAACGTTTCTCCTCCTTTCTCGCTCAGTTCATTGATTCGAGTGAGCAAAGTCTGTTTGTTTCGTTGCAGGTGAAACTGTTCCCCGGAGCAGCGAAGTTCGAGACGGAGATGCAAGCGGAGTCGTGGCCCGTGTTCAACGAAAGCTTCAGTTTCCCACTGAGCGCCAATCGCACGGGAAGCTTCCTCATGCTCACCGTGTACGCGGTGGACGAATTGCGTCGAAGAAAGGTTTTTTTTATAGATATTATATTCGTCAGAGCGGTTATTCTTAAGATTATTCTCCAAAGAACGTTTGAGTGGTAGTCTTCAAATTCATCCCGGGTTCGATTCCCGATGGGGTCAGAAAATTTGTGGCTTTTCACATTGATGTCCCAGTTCTTACTGAAAACAAATCTTCCTTCCTCTATCTAGCTCCTCCTAGTATCAATAACTCTAACTTGGGCTCTAATGACCTCAATGTTGACGAGCCCTAAAGCCCCACAAAAAAAATAAAATAATAACTCTAACTATTACTAACTACTTCTACTAACCCCTCCACGTGGGCCAAGTTCTTGGTAAACCCACCTACTAACAGTAGCCTCCACCACTCAACTCCTACCTCCTGAT
>NNCF01135502.1:71329-90387 GCA_002313205.1 Laupala kohalensis | reverse complement strand
AAAAAAAAAGATCCCTCCGTTTTCGAGTTTTCGAAAAACTGCCCCCCCCCCAGTAATCAACTAAATGACATTTAACAAAGTACCTGCGGTTACATAATAGGTTAATAAATAACCAAGAATATTTGCAGGCTTTTTGAGTATGTATCAGGAAAGTTTTCCTGATATGGTCCTCATTAACGAGGAACAAATTACAATTGATACGAGAGAGATACTTATGAGTTGGCTTCTGACGCCGTTGACCTCGCTGTGGTGGCTGCTTGTGGCCTGCTACACGGCGAAGTTGTTGAATGGTTTGCTTGAAGTTCCAGCTGCTTCTGGCTGAAGACTTGAGGTTGAACCAAGTCAGTAGTTGTCGCTCGTTTCAACATGCTACTGAAACTTAGAACATAGAATGAGCATTTGTGCTCGCATTTATGAAGTGTGCGTACTTAGCACGGTACGGCATTATAACACAACACTTATATGATTCCGTTTGACGGCAATCATTGTCCAAAACGTTTTTACACTGTACTAGCGTATAACACAACATCGACGACACTCGTCCCTACGTCGGGACTCACGAAGTACTAATGGGTTCTTGACACCACGACGAACTGCTTCTGAATGGGTAATGAGTGGCTGGAGACAGCCGTATTTAAAGGCTGAGCACAGAACGTGTATAATGAGCACGTTCACAAATGTTGCTCATGGAACGTGCATAACGGGCACGTTCATGGACGCTGACTCACGGAACTTACATAAAGGGTACGTTCATGAAACGTAGTTCATGGAGTCTACACATAGTATCGNCTGTCTCTTATACACATCTAGATGTGTATAAGAGACAGATATATATATATATATATATATGAGAAAATGAAATCATAATAAAAAATGAGAATATATTGTGAGATATATAAAGATATTATCAAACTATATTTCTGCGAAAAATGAACAATTTTCTCTCAAATCAATTAAGATTACATTTGTTTCCAGAGTACTTTTTATTCGATAATTCTTGATACTGCCAGATGAATTCGATGCCAGATGAATTCACCCGGAAACTTAATTCCTCCAAACAAAAACATTACCCATTCATTCGCGAACAGGAAACCGGAATCAATCTTAAAAATTCCCCGAGTGAACGACCTCTACGAAGAACGCGAAGTGAAACGATGAGTTTTGTCGTCACGTGTGTTATTCATCCCAAACAGCTTCGAATTCATATCGGAGTCCACTTCTAAACTGAAGGCATTCGCTCGCTTGATCGTGGGTGGCAAGTGAATTGTGAAGTCGACTATCGATTACTCGAACGATCTTTAAATCCCATGGGAACGTCGACGAACGTCTAACAAATCCTTCAACTCTCTTCGTATGCGACTCGTATCCTTCCAGACAGATTTATCCTCTTTTGTTCGGGAGTTGCGTTTATCATGTTTCAACGCGCGCTCTCTCCTCTTGCGGGCAAATTAACGATCCTTGCGAGACGCCGTTGTCGTTCACTTTGTAGCCGCCGCGCGGCGAGGGCGCTGCGATCGACAATTGACGGAGATACGAGTAAAATATAGTTTTGTATAAATTAATAATAATAATAATTATAATGTATTAATCTGCAAGTGAGCAATGCTCGATAGCAGATAGAAAAGAAGACATAATAAAAATATACATAATAACAATAATTAGAAGTTAAATAACAAATCATCGCCCGAATATCTATAAAATACACCCACAAACGTAATAAAATGCTCAGAAAATTAGTACACAAGGTAACAACGAGAAAGAAATGACGCATTTTCGGTTACAAACAGATACAGAAACACACTCATACGTACAAACACGCTCAATATACACACATGTCATTACTCTTCCTTGTATTTGTGTGAAATTAAGAAAAAAGTACAAGTCAATTGTCTTCTATCAATTGTAAACTGTAGTTTGTCCAAACAACTTAAAGAATATTCCAAGATGACGTATGAAGTAAACGAATACTTGGCTTCTTCAGTAAGAGAAAGTTTGTGACATGTTTAAAGAGTGGAAGTACAAGCAGCATTCGCCAGATCTCTGAGTTTATCCTATAAATTTTCAACTCTATGAAATCCCTTAGCCCCATAAAGGACAGGAAGTAGTCGTGAAGATAATGCCCACAAATATCGAGAAATGACAGCAGGATTTCTTTTTTGTGATTTCAGGACACGAGCCAAATTGTCTCCTTTGGTCACATGAAGACATTAAGTGACTCTGTCTCCATTACACATGAAATTTAATATGCTCCGGGAAGGATGAAATTCAAATTCCCAAGGACGACTAATTCTAAACTACAATCGTTACTTGCTCGTGGTATTAATTTTAAAATGTTTTCAACCTTTGGTATATTTTAGTATTCCATGTCATCATTGATTGTTCTACTTATTAGAACTAACGTTTTGTCTCTTTAAAAAAGTTCTTCCTGAAAAGCTGCGGCGACACCGGGTTGAAAAACAAAAAAACTATTTAAATATTTATTATAGACAAGAGATTTGAAAAATGAAGATTTTTTCCCTCCCTTTTTACGGAACACTTTAAATGCGTTCTCCATGCATTTATTATGAGTTAATCACATTCATAATGTTTGGTCTCGTAATTGCAAGAAAGATAAAATTTTAACAATAATCAATTGTGAGAGAAATACAGAATTCAGTCTCCCAAAATTACTCGTAAGTAAAAAATAAACATTTGTGTGTTCCTTCTTAAAATTATAAATAAGAGATAAAACGTCTTGAAATAAATTTAAAAAAATACTACAATATATCACTTCTTCCTCGTAAGTAATGGATGAGAAAGAACTTCGGATCACTAAGCGCCAGTGAACAGACAATGTTAATTTGCAAAGAAAATTAAATATAGAAACCAGTTTCATATAATTTATTTTAACTTTCAGAGCTATTGTGGTAATACTGTAAAGTTGCTTCATTTTATAATGTCCCCGTAACATTTTAAGTTATGATTTGTTATAGATACAGTACAACAGTCGCTTTCGATAGCGGACTTTATATTAAAGATGATACATTGGTTTTTAGTAACTCGAAACAATTGACGGAATAATGTAATTCAAGCTCAGGTGGCTCAGGTGGAATCATTCTTGCTCATCACCAAGTCATCCCGGATAAAATACACGATGTAGACGCAAAATAAATTTTTGGCTTTTCACATTAATATCCCAGTTCCTGTAACTGTGACTACTGAATAGCGAACCCTCCTTCTATCCACTTCCTACTTCTCCTTGGATCACTAAGTCTTACTATTATTCACTACTACTAACTGATCCAAGTTGTTGGAAAACCCAAGTAAACGGCCCACTTACTAACAACAGCCCCTATCGCCTCATGTAGATACGCTTCAACATTACGCTACATTTCCCATTTTCAAATACTACAATAAGAATATCAATTGTCTCTTCTAAATAATATTTCAGATATGAAATAAATTTTGAGCTTCGAGCGAATCTCTTGTAGGATTGATATAATGATTCTCCGCTAAAATAATCTTACGAAGTGCAACGCAAGCTGTGGGAAGATCAATTGACTCCATCTTGAGACTCAGTCACGAAGCTCGTTATCGGCGCTTCCTCCTTCCTCTTTCTGTCGAGGTGTAATGATGCAGGTATACCACAGGGCTCCGTCATAAGCACACGTCCACGCTGTTGGCGAATTGGAATAGTTTAATCAGAGCGTTGGTAATGAATAATTTATTTTGCTTCAGGAGAGTATGGGACACTTTAAATTCATGCGTAAGAGGAATGATAATTTGTATTGCTATGGTTAAGAAATGAGCGACTGATTTGCATCCCAGCAGTTGCACGAACATCCAAAAAAAAATTTATCATTTGAATTGGACTTCAGTGTCAAATCTTAAAAATGTAGTTTAAAATGTTATTTTTAATGTACTTTATTGTTTGTTAATTCGTATTTGATAGAGGAATTAAAAGTTTGAAAATGAATTTGAAGTTCGTTTTCGTTGTTGAAAAAGAAAGTTATGAGAGAATGATCATTTGTAAACATAAGTCGTATTTTCATGTGAGTACTACAGGGATAAAATCGTTTCTCTGTGCAACCGTGTTCGGGAGTCAATCCATCAATTCATCAATCCATCTGTTTGTGAAGCACGTTATCTATCTAATAACCAGTACATATATTTTCTTCGTCCATAGTATATAACAGCACACGATGTAATTTCCCAGAAACTAGTGGTCACTCCTGGAACTACGCGGGAGGGGATATGTTCATTCTGTGCTCTTCACTCCTTTAGCGTCTTATTGTGTGTTTCGAACATAAGTGACTTAGGACACACATTTTGGTTGTGTGTGTTCCGGAAAATTATTATTACAATGACCTGATATACCTCTTTGTTTTAATTGTCTTTGTTTTGTTATATCATTGAATCTTTGTGTTGTATGTTTTATATTATTGTAGTCTAGAGAAGGGCTACCCATCTGAGAGGTCGAAACGACGGAAAGGCTTCAATCGCCAGTTTGGATTGTCTTCTTCCCCTGAAGTAAGGCATAAGACTCTTTTTCAAAAATCGAACCTACGAAAAATAAAAAATGTTTAAAAAAACAAGCTTTAATTTACCCCATGCATTAAAAAGCATAAAATAAGTTTAGGTTTGATTCAAGGTAAAGCAAAGTCAAATGCTAAAACCTCCAAACATATTTCACGTTAGTAGAACCTAGTACAAATAAACGTATTTTCCATCTTTTTACTGTTGAAAATGATTTAATATTTGATGTTGAATTATTTCTCTTCAAAAAACTTGCCGCGCAAAATGTTCACAAAAGTAGATACGATAATTCATTTCAAAGGAGACAGTGGTTGGTTGGTTGGTAAATAAGTACTTTTGCCGGAATATTATATTTCCTTCGCAATTATACTTATCTGTATGAAGAGACAACTCTTCCCGTAAATAATCGTAATGTAAAAAATAATATAAGTTTTTATTTCAGTTAGATATCACAATATTGCATTAATAATAATGAACTTGTTTGTAAAAAAACAGTTGAAAACTGTTTATGATAATGAACTAAGTTCTTCTACTAAGCTAAGCATTGTCATGGGGTTCATACATTTGTGCCAAATTTCAGCTCAATCGGTTAGGGGGAACTGGTTTAAAATCCAGTTGCAAGATTTGGTTCAAACATACTAACAAGTCCAGGAAAAGTTCGTTAAAAGAAACCAAGGGATTGCGTCCAGCATCATTAAGGATTATATCCCCGTGTCTCATTGAGGGTATTGTGAGGACGAGAAGAGGTTCCAAACCACACGACGAATTGATGAGGAGAAGAGAAATAGACTTTAGCCCTCTTAACGATTTCCCTGTCAACCTACGAATTCATTCGATGCAACCTTTGCGAAAGGGAGGTCGTCCGAATGCAGAGAAGAGCAAGGAAATGTCACCAGACGCAGAGGGTGAATCTCCTGACAGCGCAGAAGTTCACTGGCGAAGCTAACGCACTCTATGACTATTTTTGGAACTCCTCCGCTTCGCTGCCGTTCTGCTGTTCTGCCAATGAGTCCAGAAGTTTGTTGTGTTGTGAAGAAATTTAGGCGCATTGATGTAATGCTGATCGCGACATCACTCACTCCATGACACAAATTGTGAGGAACTTAAGGTAGAATTAAATCACAAAAATATCTGAAATCGGTGTTCATAAACAGAGTAAGACGTTCTTATTGCGATTTCAACTTGAGAAACAACATAACCTCACAAGCCATTTCAATGAAATAATCGCAATTATAATTGATGGGGTAATACATTGCGTCTTATGGAGAAAACACTAATTTTCAAAACTTTTAAATCACTTTCAAAACACTTATTGTGGGTCAACGTTAGAAAAACATACTTCATCGGCCATTTTAATGAAATAATTGCAATTATAATTGATGGGGTAATACATTGCGTCTTATGGAGGAAACACCAACTTTGAAATCACGAAAGTGATGGAAGATTTCTTTGATTTGTAGTAAATTTCCCTTTTTATCTCTAGATCACCGGACATTGAAGTATCCTATTTAACTTTTTCTCTGTGGTGAGATGCATAAATCTTGCAACCGTTGTGCTCCTCCGCCGTGTCTGTACTTAGTGCTCTTGTGCATTTGAAACAAGTCAAGCGAGTTCCTCAATATTGTTTCTTATTACATTATTAACTGATAGATACAAATTGTATCATATTTATTATTATTATTATTCATTTTGTTGTGTTTTAAAATAATTGGAATAAAAATGAAGAACACAATTATATACCTTAGTGATTCGGCTAACTTGGAGTGCTGGTCTGCCCTTAAGGGATGTCGTTCAAAGTCGTCTCTGGGCTCATTGCAATCGTCTCATGAACAGTTGGGGAAGATTTCGCGTCCCGAAATTTTTTCTACATTTCCGAAAAGAAAAAAAAAACTGTTTTACTACATCAAATCATCAAATAATCAAAAATTACCAAAATATATATTTTCTAACCGTCTACAATCTTCTAAATGTTCTAATAAATTATGTCTTTTTTATAGACAATCAACAGTTTCTGTTAATTCAATTAAATCTTCATAAATAAAAGGAAGTCAATTGATGGATCGTAAACACATTTATTTTAACGTAGACACCGAAACGTTGGCTGATTTTAAAATAAATGTAAAATTTCAAAATGCATCAATTGACTTCCTTCTATTTATGAAGATTTAATTGAATTAACAGAAACTGTTGATTGTCTATAAAAAACGACACATAATTTATTAGAACATTTAAATACACGAAACGTGTTTTCCAGAGGGACTCATCGATATGGAAGCGTTGTGCACGCGAGGAAACGTTTCAAATTAGAAACTTCAGGAAAACGAGCAAAAAATTGAAATCGATTAAAGGATGAAAATGTTAGACATAAAGACGCGTTGAGGAGATAAAGACTCAGGAACTTGTCTTAAAGGAAATAAAATTCCTTAAAAGGATGTCTCATATTTCCCAAACTACTCGACCAATTTTAAACAACCGTGGAAAAATTATTATCTAACTTACGCATACTCGTAGGTAACAGAGATAAATGAGAAGAATATTTTTTCCCACAATTGTTTTGAGTGAAGATGAAAAATTCCAAACATCATTATACGGATTTAGACACACATTTACATTCCCTAAGGGCGGAGTGAAAAGCAAGCAAGGATAAATAATCTGAGGACACAGAATTCTCTTCTATTTACGAATCGACCCAAAATGTTCTTGTTGTCGCATGTAGAGATTTTGTGACTTATCTGCTCAGTGAGAAGCATAAAGTATTTGGTAGCAGTGTCTTGATAAGATACGAAGACAGCTGAGAAGGGAGACCAAACATTGTACAACTCTAGAACTGTTGTTTCAAACCACAAGATTGACGGTCGCTCAAATCGATTTGGGGTCATAGACATATCGTAAGTAGACTGCGTCCACACAATGTCGGATGATACAGGAAACTATGACGTTACATTTTCTAAATTTCCTCAGATAACCTCTAGTGTTGACTCAACGTTTTCTCTCTGAATATCTTATTTCAAGTAGCTCGTAATGCTTCTCTAAGAAAAGTGGCAACGAAATAATTTTGGTTTCAACTACATATGAATATTAAAGAAATTTTGAGTCACGTTTTACAACACACTAATTGCAGATTTATCTTCTTTATTATGGCTTCTTTATTATTCGGTATTTCAGAGTGTAAAAAATTGTCATATCTGGGATGTAGTTTAGCTGATATTATAAACATGTTTGTCCGGGCCAAACCGCGTCTCAATCGGTAGAACTACCTCCGTTTCGTCCATCTTGCTGTGGCCATCTTGTCCTTGGAGTTGATGTTAAAACTTTCACTGATTTTTTCAAAGCTACTTTATTCATTATAACTACATTTGTTTTAAATCTATTTTGTTGCTTCTGAGTAGTGAACACGAATGCTGTATATGGACATTAATAGGGGTAGCGGAGCTACATACCCAAAAGTATATAATGTGTAATGGGCGGAAGATTATCAACAAGATTAAATGTTATTAATAATAAACAATTCAACGAACAATAGTTTTATTGTGCAACAATAGAAAGGATAATACAATTAGTGAACAATAATTTTATCTGCGATGTGATAGGACAACAAATATCTTTAATAAACAGATGAATAAATAGAGACAACTAGAACCAATCAGAAATTTAGAGAGCAAAATAAAAGACGGACGAAGAGAAGCTTCTTCTCGTCACTATTAGGCCGATCACTGCTCGTGAGCAGACGTGTTTTGCTACTCTCCGATCTCACTCCTTTAATAGTGACGGATGATTAACTTGCTAGTAAAATAACAATTAGTAGTGTTTGCACAACGCTGTAAAAGCGTTGCAACCTAAGTTATTAGACGTGTGTTATTGATATTAAACAAATCTAACGAGAAATGACAGTGCGGTACGAGAAGACACTCAGAAGACAACCACGCAACTGATAGGAATATGAGAAATGTACAATCTTGAGTCAGACGATAACACTTGTTAAATTAACTTCATAATACTTTGTTTGAGTCAGTTAAAATCGTTATATTCAGTAATTTCTAACTTACGTATGTCATTAAACAAGGAATATAATTCTCATTGCAATTGTGATAAACTGTCACAAATAACAATTATCATATTGACATGTACAATCAGATCGGAAGTCAATTATTAGTTTTTTGTGGTATTACTGCCATTGCTTAATTAACCAGTGTTTATTTAATGCAATAATCATGTGTTAATTTGTGTATTTATTCCAGAATAGAGAGAGAGAGAGATTCTTCTTAGAATAATGTTTGTGTTTTATTAATCCTCCTCACGAAAAACAAGGAGCAGAAGGAAACATTCGAGGCATTGCTTCCCGTTCCAGTGCATTTTGCCCACAACGCTCGTCGTACATCATATTTTTGTTATTTGTTTCATTAAGCTGAGTGTTTTTCAGTAACAATACTTTTCCCTCGTGAAGAATTACGTTTTAAAATCCACCATTAGTTATAGAACTGTCATCCTTGAGGGTGCCATATTGTTATCTGGGATTCAAATGGGAAATCCCAACAAATCACGATGTATTATCGATTTTTGTTACTCGTTTCCATGACTGTCCTAGTTCGCATATCTTAAAAAATTATGTGATTGGTTGCAACATATTTTGTAAATGGAGGAATTAATTTTTTTAAATGTTTTTGAAGTAAAATCTCGATGTTTTATCGAATCGCGTTATCATAAAAATTTGGAATGAAATTGTATTTATTGAGATGGAAAGTAAATTAAAAAGAAATTTAATAAAAAGTGTAAGGTTGAATGTCGATGCTCTAATTAACTTGTCGCTTTGCTTTAATTTGTCAGTTTTCCAAACAGAGGGAAATCATAACTCTTCTTTATCACTTCCAAAGGCCCTATTACAGCAGACCGGAAGTGTCTAACGACTTCTGACTGAGACCGGATGAATTCGCGAACTAAAATTGTCTACTGGGTGATTTTGACCAATATGTACAAACTTTAGGGATTGAGCCGTGAGAGATAAGGAACTACATATGTCTAATGAACTTATGTCCAGAATTTCATGGAGTCCATGCTAGATGACATTTAAATGATTGATAAGTTCTTACCGAGCAACTGCATTGCGTCATGTGGTCAACGGTATATTAAGTCTGGGAAGTTTCTATTCCTAGAATTTTCATCTGCATTTTGTGGGCGAAAAAGAGTTGGAATAAAATTCATTATATGAAGTGGTCACCACGGGTCAACATTGTTGTAGGCAGGGATAAGTTACGCCCCAGTGCGCGCGTAGTTTTAAGGTATTCCCGTCACGTGCAATGAATGCCCAATCCGTATTTTGTCTCGGATCCACCTGTAGCTGAGAAGCAGCTTTACTTTCACTCGACGACGCCAGGTGCGACGTCTTCAGCTGATTTAGTGGAGGTGCCTCATCGGAGACGGCGGCTCAGGTTGCTACGGCTCGTCGTTAGGCCACTGGATTTACAACCAACGGCTGCAGTTTATTTTCCCGAGAAATGTGTGAAAGATAACGCGAGAGTGAGAATTAAGGAAAAATCTTGGCGCGATTTCAAAATTTATATCAATTAATACACTTACGACGTTTCGATTCCAAGCTTTTGTTTTGTCGTCAGCTGAAACAAATTGTAACAAGAAACATAACAGAACAATGGAACATGATATAAACATGATGAAACAATAAAAGAAACCATAAACAAACAAAAAAAAGAAATCACACAAAAACATGTTAAAGAATTGTATTGTAAATAGTAGATCGTCCTCTGTCTCTACGTTGTTCTAGAAAAAGCACAAAATTTATAGTACTCATCCATGAAAAATGTCTCAAGTCTAAAATCATTTACTTATCTCGATTGCATAGTGGACGTTAATAGTAGAATTAGAAATGAATATATGTAGAAACGTTTTATTTTGAATTAATCGTTTAAATATTGTTTCATACGAGTAAAATTTTCGTACGTTTTATGAGAAACGCTTGGTAACTTTAACGTATTTGGTAAGTTAAATCCAACCAAAAAAAATTATCCGGTAAAATGACAAAAATCTAGGGTTTATTATTTAAAGTTAGAAAATATTAGTGATATGAAGGAATACAGTGAGTCCTTATTCTTGAATTATGAGTAGTAACCTGCTTAAAGAAATATTAGAGACAATTTTCATAATTTTATTTCCTTTTCTACATCTACCTTTCATAGATTTTTTTTTTAATTTTCCGGTATTGGACAATGGTTGGTATTCTTGCGACCGAACAGAGTCTTGTTTTTCTAACATTATGACGTGTCGTGTACGTCACTGGTCTACGTCCTGAAGAAACGAGATTTACCGTCGCATGAAATTCAAAAGCAAACTTCAAGGGAATACTTTATTTGTTTTAACTCATACAAAGAAAGCTGTATCGTAAGTGAGAAATGTGTGGGATGTACATTCACTGACTGCAAAGAAAATGTCATCTCGCAGAAATAAAAAATAAAATTATACTCGAAACCTACTCTGTTCTTGTCGTTAATACTTTTAAACTAAGGGATAATGATCCGTGGCAGCGCTGTGCAACTTGCGTCCCGAAGACCGATTGAGATACTATTGATTTTACATACGACGTTACTTGGCACAACTTCCTGTTACAAATCTATGCTGTCAGAATCAACATTTGATGAGGAAGAAAACAGAATCATGTGTTCGGAATTACCCCGTCATACAAAACATGAAAATATTTTATTACAATATCAAATATGAAAAAAAAAGAAAAAGAAATACAGTATTTAATTTTCCAGCTTGAAATAATATAAATTTGATGATCAGTATCAAAAAAATAAATAAATAAGTAAATAAATAGGACAACTAATAGGGCCTAACCCAATCCCGTGCCATTGAAAGTATATACAAAATGGCTCGCGAGGTAAGAATTAAACACCGCTGATCTAGATAAATTTCATGTATTTGGGTTTTCCTTGATTTATTTGTAATCCAAATGATAATGATTCTTCCTTCAGGAACTGGTAATAGAGCTTAATAAGCTAATAAGGAACTATTCAAAGGTAAGCTGCTTTCAAAAAGTGCAAAGCTTAGACTTTACCAAGCTGTCATAAGACCCATAGTAACATAGGCAGCAGAAATGTGGACTCTCAAAGCCAATGATATCATTTGCTTTGAATCCGAAGACTAAATGTCTTCGAGAGGAAGATCACGAGGAGAATATATGGTCCAGTGCAAGAATCTGATGATACCTGGAGAATCAGATAATAGCACTCAGATTTGGCTGGTTTGATACCTGCATAGAATTCAGGGTGAGAGAACAGTAAAAAAATATATAACTGATAATCTGCATCAACCAAGAAGAGAGGAAGACCAAACACTAGGTGGAGGGAAGACGTATTCAAAAACATTAAAGAACTTGGAATTACGAACTGTCCCGTATTGGTGCAAGACCGAAAGAGATGGAAAGCTGTCGTGGACCGACATTTGTCTGAAGTCCGCGAGGGAAACTCCAGCTGAAAACCTCATCTAATTCGGTGGAGCAGGGTTTGAACCCACTCTCTGTCGCTGTCGGTACGTATTTTGTGAAACACGGCTTCTGACCACGATTTCATTACAGATCTCGGAGATAATCTAATTTTTTTTAGAGAAGATCTCCCCCCGAACACAAGAGACTATTGAAATCTCATTTCGTAAGGTAGTACGAGCGACACAAAAATATCTTAAATCAACGTAAACAAACAGTAACGTGTTCTTATTGTGATTTCAACGTTAGAAAAACATACTTCACCGGCCATTTAAATGAAATAATTGAGATTATAATTGATGTTGAATTACATTGCGTCTTATCGAGAAAACACTTATTGATGAAATAAGACCAAATTTTATATCAAGATTACTTCGATTTGTTGAAAGTTTTCCGAAGTATTTTTTACATCTCCTTTATTTATAGGTCACCGGACATCGGAGAAAGATATTTCAGGTTTTCTGAGGTGAGATGATTAAATCACGAAACAATTGCATTCGGCCGCCATGTTTTTAAATGCATTTCAAACGAGTCAAGCGAGTTCCTGAATATTCTTTGTACTCTATTATTATTAACTGATAGAAAGAAATTAAATCATGTTTTTTCATCATTATTACTCATATTGTTGTGTTTTAAAACATTTATAATAAAAATAAAGAAAAAATTATACTCGTCAGTGATTTGACTCACTTCGTCTCACCTTCACAGTTTCCCCACATTCCTCCGTCAAGAGATCTCAACAGGCAAAGAGTAAACAAAGCGAAGAGGCGTGGTCGCGCATTAACGCTCTTTGAACCTGTATGGGAGTCGACAGACGCCCGTTGCCTTCCAACGCCGACACACCCTCCCTCCCCTGCCACCCCAACCATTGGGACGAGTCTCTTATCTCTGAAGCATTGTACTCCTCGACCTTCCCAAAGACCCACACGCATCGACGCTTCCATCCAGACACGAACAAATCACGCCGCTTTCGAATTAAAGAAATAAGAATAATTACGAAATGAACCGTACGGCGCGAGATTTATTGAAAGTATTAAACCAAGTGCCATGAAACGAATCGAGATAAAACTGTACCTAGAACAGATAAAACTATAACTATTATAAACGGCAAGAAACAATAATTAGCTTGTATTAAAGTTATTTTATATTTTAATCAATTATTATTGAAAATAATATTACGATGAAGTGATTAATTATAGAAGAAATATGAATGTTAATAAATTCATTATACTACTAAACATAAAATATCTCATAACAAATTTTAATCAATTTTTTTACTAAGATCAT
This sequence comes from Laupala kohalensis, assembly GCA_002313205.1. Lineage (NCBI taxonomy): Eukaryota > Metazoa > Arthropoda > Insecta > Orthoptera > Trigonidiidae > Laupala > Laupala kohalensis. The sequence continues at coordinate 77,093 of NNCF01135502.1, read as the reverse complement.
TACACTTCTTTACTTAATATATTGCATAATTGCTTCCGTACAGGTGCTTAACCCACATACGTCAACTTCTTTGAATTCCCATCACTTCGTTACAAAACAACATAAGTTACCAATAAGAGGGGGAATGATCCAAAAATTTATTCCAATCCATTAACGAAGCTGCTGCCAGGTATTGAGATTAGTGAAAGGGACAAAAGCATTTGCTACAGAAAAGGAAGGTCTCTTGGTTCTACACGCTCTACTTGGTGAGAAGAAGTCCCAAGTGTCACACAAGGGAACTTTGTCATAGAAGGGAACTTTGCGCTCCGCGAGCACCACACATCAAATCTACACGTTAACCGTTTCCTCCTTAACATTCAGATTTCAAAATACTAATAAAAAATCATTGAAGTTCATTAACCACCACTTAACGTCAGTTATAATGTGACTCATTCAATTCACCAAAATTTCGCCAAAATAGACTATTTTCAGGGACATTGACGTAGCCCCATCCTGGCCCGGGTTTTTCTCCGTTTTTCCTTCGGGTAGAGGCGGATTTCTTATACAGGTTCCCTAGGCTTTGTCTAGGGGCAAAGTGTTTATTGTAACAATACATCGTGAATTTAGTGTTTCTTTTTTCAACTCTTANATACATACTTGTGAAATGACATTTCTGTGTTTTATAAAAAAACAATATTTGTTAGTATTTGTTAACACTATAACACGTGTCGAAGTATTTTTGTATCGTATGTTGAAATGTTAAATCCGCCTCTGCCTTAGGGACCTTGCTCGGAATTGATGGGATGGTCCCTTGCTTGCTTCCGGAGAGTAAATTAGTTTATTGTCCTCCACGTGGTTATACGCAGTTTGTACTAGTTTTTGACAGTAAATTTATTATTAAAATTTACTATCATTAATATCGCTTAAATATATCTTCATAAATAAAATACCTTCACTTCTGTTACTTGGTAGTTGTGGGGTGTTGGCAGCATTGTCAAAGAATGATCAATTAAACGTCGTTCTTCTGTTGCTCTAAAGCTTTTTCGGTTGCATAGCAACCACCGTTAGCAGCACACACTGAGTACATACTTAGTAGGAACCGGATTTTAATGACAAGTCATGTATTTTTTTCCGAACCTTAAAGTTAATTTTACAACTTATGCATGAATCCAGGTATTGTAGTGTAGAAAAATGTATTATTATTGCGCATATAAAGTCATATTTACACCTTGTGTAGTAAAAGGTTATATTTCGGGCAACGTTTGCCATAAATGAATACATTTGTCACATTTTTAAGTTCACAAAAATAAAAAGTTTAAAATGTGTCTCACATGATAATGCTTCAAGTGATATAGTCTCAAATAGACACAGCAATTACACAACATATCTTTATTTGAAACCTAGACAAGCAGTGTAGCACATTACTCGGTTTTTCGCTGCGTAACCCATTGTTAAGCGGCGTCGACAAATCACTCTCGAAACGACCAAAGATGGCTTCCGACATAAACATCGCACACGTGATCACAGTATTCGTTTCGAACCCTAACTGTTAGTCAGGTTCAACGCGCGGAAAGTAAAGTGCTTCAACAGCATGAAGCTACGGGGTTTTGTTCGTGATTTTGGAGAGAAGGTCTTCAGCACTGACGGGGAAATATTATTTTGTAAACTATGTGAAGTTAAAGTTAGTGCAGAGAAACGCTTTAGTGTGCAACAACTGTAGTACCGCGAAACACAGCAGCTGTGTGAAGAGAAGTGCAGACGAAGGCAGACAGGTCCATCTTCAACTGTGCAATCGTTCTTCAAGGACTTGTGTAAAATGATGGTTTCTTGCAACATTTCATTGGAGAAGCTGAAGAATCCACGCTTCAGACAGTTCTTCGAGAAGTACACAACACATCCAGTTCCAGATGAATCAACATTGAGAAAACACTATTTATCCGTGTGCTACGAGGAGGTTCGCAACGCAATACGAATGAGTGTTGCTGACCAAAAGGTCTGGGTGTCCATGGATGAAACCATCGATGTGGATGGGCGTTGTTGTTCTAAAAATTGACGGGCCTGGAGAAATTTTCCTTCTAACGTGTGAAGCTCTCTTTCCATTTTGTTCGACATTCTATGAACCTACTGTGGCCAGATGGTGTGAACAGAGACAACGTTTTGCTTCTAGTAACAGATGGTGCTTCATTCATGGCTAAAGCAGCCAAGGGGCTGCAGATTCTCTACCCTCGTATGGTATACGCCACTGAACTTGCGCATGCCTTACACACAGTTGCAGAAGAGGTGCGATCAAATTACTCTGATGTGGACGAATTAATTTCCTGCGGCAAGAAAATCTTCGTAAAAGCTCCTCTGCGGGTGCAGAAATTCAAGGAACAAGCAGCTTCACTGCCCCTCCCCCCCTCTGCTTGTTCTTACATGGTGGGGTTCTTGGCTTAACGCTGCTGAATATTACACTGATAAAAAGTAAATCTTGCGTGAGCTTGATAGCAATGAATCAAGTGCTATCAAAACTGTGAAAGAAGTCTTTTCAGATACCTTGTCTGGAAACTTGGCGTACATCAATACCAACTTTTCAGTAATATCAAAAGCCATCTCACGACTGGAAGCTCCTGGTAGTGGATATTGTGCGATGCCCTGGATACTGTGAAACTTGTGCAGAGAGAGTTGGGTCGTCTGGCTGACGAATCCTGGATATTCTACAATGGGCAAAATTAGTGGCATTTCTGGAAATGTCGCAGTATTTGAAGACAGTACACCGAAGCTGCCCTGCAGTGACCTTCAAATACGCTCCTGTGACGTCATGTGTTATGGAGAGGAGCTTCTCCAGATACAAAACTATTCTATATAACCTTATGTAAAAATAATTGCTACAATATAATTAAAAGAAATTAATAACTAACAATAATGCCAAAACAGGAATGCTGTGAACAGTCACGTACACTTCAACCCAATAGCAATACTCGTAAGAATGAAATAAAAAAGTGGAAACTTATAAAAAATGTACATTTCGAAGTAAAAATTCTATTTTTTTAAAGCTACGAGTAATTTAATTTAAGAAATATTTTAAAACATAATTGAATGTCAAATGGGAAACTAGGCTTTTTACCGAATAAAACGACCTTTTTATTAAAAAAAACTGTCATATTTACTAATGAAATGATTTTGATAATCGTTTATTAAGTAAAGAAGTTTACTTATTCATTTCAGAAATATTATAAATATTAGAGAAAAACACCAAATACACTCTCAGTTCGCAAAATGACACTGAAAAATTGAATAAAGAATATAATTTAATTTTCAATACATAGTTGAGGAATTTCACTATAAAACAATCGTGACAACAAATTAATTATTTTGAGGATTTTGTTTGTCCAATGTGATTTTTCCCCTTTTTAATTTTTTTCGACAATTGTTGGATTCAGAGATTGTATTTCAGTTGTATTCTATTTTACGTGATTTGTTTTATTGTACAATTGTTTCATTTTCAACATTAATTGTAATTTTAATACATAATGTTGTTGAAAATAAGGAATGTATTTGAATAGGGATGTAATTTGACCATGGTAGTACCCAGCTGTGTATCACAACTGATGTGAGCCCATCGCTCTGGAGGTGTACCAGTTTCGCCTGATGATGATCCGCATGGGGGATTCAAACGTTGCGTTAAGCGTGAATATATATATTATATGTGTGTGTGTTTTAAAAGGTCGTTTTATTCGGTATTAAGTAAAAACAGACGGAAAATATGATCATAAACTAGGCTTTTAATATTTAATACAAGCATGGCTTTTAGGCTTGTTAAAACAAGCAAGGATACTGGGTCATCTTGAGCGTGGAGAGAGAGAAATGGAACATGCACTAGAGGGGCTATTGGACCATTCCGATCTCTGCACTCCACAGATGCATCACATGCCACTCAGTGTATCTGGCTGCGTCTGGCGCCCGTCTGATGCCGATAGGTCTACTTCCAGGGCGCGTGCAACATCTTAGTTAACATGCGTCTGTCGTCGTCTGGTGCTGTTTTTTTTTGTTGTTGTTTTTCTTCCTTCAAAGGACACTCACAAGGGTTCGAGGACATTTTTCTCCCTTTTGATGATAGAGACGAGGCTATAAACATCCTCTAGACGTAATTATAGTTTTAGGGACATAAAGCGTTCAGTGGCGTGATAACACGTCTCAGGGTATTGCCCTAAAACAAGATACTCTTCCAAATTATCTTTTTTATTGTAATGCTGCAACTATTATTCATTTATCCTTACAATAAAGAGTTACTTAATTTCCTTCGTATTTAATTCCTTCGATTAATTTCTTTCATATTGATCAAAAAATAGTATTGTGCTGTAGACTATATTGTTATAGATCACATTACAAAATTACAAAACAATTTAAATCGATCAATTTTTTTGAATATTTCGGACCTAATTATGATTTGCGTCCAATGATACAGATTTAGAGTGTAACTATGAATATATCACAATACGATTAAATAAATTACGAAAGACAACATTTTATGGAAATTATAACTAGAAACATACCAGAACAATAAGGGAAATGTACCATTCGTTATAATTCTCGTTATGATTTGTTATAATGTTTTTTCACCTGACGACGACTTCGAACGAGAGTCGAAACGTTGGGAGTTTTTTTCACAAAACACGTATGTTTCGTCCGTAAAAGATTGTAGGTTCTTGCCTTACATATTTAATTTGAGTATATAATGTATGCTAATCGTAGTAGAATCACAACACAGTGTTTTTTTCACTCAATATTTGTGTAAATATTGCGTTTCACGAAAAAAAAAAAATCTGAAGAAAATTGTACTAATGTGTCATAATCAGTTGCTTAAATGAAAATGGTACATTTTCCTTCCAAGAAGATTATGTGCTTCCTTGTATCCATAATAATAAAAAACGGTTGATCATGTTTAAGAATTAGACGTTCGATAGTAAAAAAGGAAAAAGACGATTTGATATTGATACAAAGTGTGATACATGAATCCGTGGGTCGCCTTGCGTCATCTGAACTGTCCAATTGTAAGAATTACGTTCATTACCCGTCGTGGAGAAAGGACGCATTTCGTGTCGGGCGGAATGTGTAAATCTGATACGCAGTGAACGATTATCCTCTAACGGAATTAGATCGCTGCTGCATTTGATCTTATCGTTCTCTACATCTCAACGTTCCAACAAAAGTGAAGTCTCTTTAGTGAAAAGCGGTTGAGCGTGTTTTTCGATCTCTGTAATTGATATTAATGTAATCGGACTTGACCAATAAAAACAAGAAATGTATTCTCAACTTGAAGGAGAAACTGAGTCCCGGGTTGTTCCCGTAATGGATTCCCAATCGATTGATGGATTACGTCGACGTAATTGTACTAGGACATTTCGATTCGAGATCATCGCATCAGATCTTTTGAATTCGCAGAGAAACGCACACTGCTTCCGCGATTCATTGAATCAAATCTGAAGAATGAAGAAATTTAAAGTGGACAGTAGCCTCGTCGTCACTTCACGTACATACGACATCATTCTAATCTGAAAGAGTATCTGCCCATCCTGGCCCGGGTTTTTCTCCGTTTTTCCTTCGGGTAGAGGTGGATTTCTTATACAGGTTCTCTAGGCTTTGTCTAGGGGTGTGTTTATTGTAACAATAAATCGTGAATTTAGTGTTTTTTCAACTCTTATGATTTTTAAACACTATACTCAGAATAATCTATAGTTCGATAATAACTTGTACATGTAAATTTACAAACATATTTGCGTTAAATTACAAACATATTGACATT
>NNCF01135502.1:58625-71063 GCA_002313205.1 Laupala kohalensis | reverse complement strand
TGTATATAAGAGAGATATATATATATATATATATATATATATATATATATATATATATAGTCCAAACACAATATAATTACGATAAAATGAATGGGTATACCTTAAATGAATGATATATACATTTTGGCGTTGATATTTTTTAAATTTCCTTGTAAAATTTGAATGTATTTCTGAATAAAATTGTTTTTGATTCGGTAAAAGTGCATGAAGTGGTTTCTGGTCGTCCCTCATAATTTATACTTTATAACTATTATGGTTTTACTTTCTAATTAATTATTTATAATTACTATAAAGTGTGAACATAATTTATAATTATACTTTAAGATTATAAATTTCCAACTTCACTGAAACCTTTATTTGGCGTAAGGATATAGTGTTTAAAATCATTTTCTTCGTAATTGTGCTTAAATTGCAAAAAAATGACATTAAAATAATAATAAAATGTTAAATAAAAAAGTAACATTTCCCATTTCTTCGATCCAGTTGGTGACTGTGAGCTGGACCCCGGAAGGACCAAGCGCTGCGTTCAAGGCGGTGGGAGGGGAGCATTTTTGTTAAAAAATGATGATTACACGACACAAATTTTATAAATATTACCTTTATATAAAATGCATCAAATATATAATTTATATTTGACAATCTGATATTATTAATAACAATTATTTATTAAAGTTATTAATATGGTATTATTAAATTTATTAATCTAGTATTAACAATTATATTATTAATAACAATTACATTATTAATAGCAATTATAACTAATAACCATTATTCTTCTGGTAACACTTTTACAAAGTACGCCATTTTTCAACTTCAATTTTATCTGTAGAGAGTTGAGGTCCAAGGGGGGGTATAGATCCGCCACTGGGTGTGGGTGGCTCATTAAGGGTGGAAGGACGAGCAGAACGCCGTGAACCGTGTCACTCTCTCGTCCGCAAAGTACTTCGTAGTACGATTCGAGGGTATTTTGCGACGATTAGTTGTTTTCACAGATACGACACATGACAAACGCCTTCGAAACACTGAGGATTCGATGAAGGGGACATCTTCCCTTACTTCAACCAAATGATCCATTAGGTAAAAACTATACAAGCTCGTACGTTAAGTTATCTCATAAAAAATATGCTTGTATAATTGGATCTACTCCTCTCCCTTAAATAAACGAAAAAATAGTTAAAAACCTACCACCTTTTTTTTTGGACTTTGAATAATANAAACTGCGTAAAATCAATCCGGCCTCTACTCGGGTTGTGTTCCTTTATTGTTCTCTCTCTCTCTCTCATTCTTGAATTCCTAAATTACTTCTTTTGCTCATTTGTTATTTCGTATTCTTCTTTCCTGTCTATCTTCTGTTTAGATCTTTTATCTTCAGTCTTCTATTTTCTTATTCCTTATTATCCTTACCGTCCTTCGTCCAATAGCATCGTAGCTGTTTCCGTCCCCACAACGAGAAGGTGTGGAACTTACCTACTATCCTTTATTGTTTTCCGTATTGTCAAGATTAATGTTATATTAATTCCTCGAAATCAGATATAGATGAATTGCGTCATGTCATCCATTCGCCATACTCCGAGTCGAACCCGGAACCTCCTTCTTCGGCAGTAAATTAGATAATTGTCAAAACTGCGTATGACCACGTGAAGGACAATTATCTAATTTACTCTCTAGAAGCAAGTAAGGGACGTATTCCATCAATTCCGATCAAAGGTGGGACAAAGGTGGGTTTATCATTTACTCTCCAAAACAAAATCATGGCATTTGCTCCCCTAAAATAAGAATAAAAATAATCTGCTCCGTGGTATAATATCTACAGAATATCGACGAACTTATATTTAATAAAATACAAAAAAAATTATTAAACAAGTATGTACTATAATCATTTAAGTATTCATTAGTTCAAGTCATGCGCAGTGATATATGTTTGTATTAATAATAGATAAATTATTTTTTGGTCGTAATGCCAATAACCAACCAGTCGGCCTCACTACTGCCCCGAAGCACAGAGCAATTCTTGTTGACCGTTATCAATTCCGGTCCCAATCAGTTAACTTTATGGCAGTTGCAGTTTTCCCGTCAGGAGCCGATTCTTAATGAAACAACTCGTTCATCCTCATAAAGCGAGAACGGGTCTCTTTCTCCCAGTGAATCCCCGGCGGCGGGTCGAATGCGTCAGCGGGCAGACGGCCGGCCGGCCACCCGCCGTCTTCCCAGAAAAGCCTCAGGCGTTCGTTCGTTTCCAGAGCAAAGTGGGGTGCGCAACTCGGCGAATACTTTTGGTCCTCCTGCTCCATCCGAAATGCGATCGTTCGTATTATTGTTGTAATAACTGTAAACTCTGACTACAAAATTCATTTTAAAATCCCACGATGGACCGGGTTTTTCCTTCCGGTAGAGGAGGATTTCTATGGAGGCCCACAATGCTCGAGTCTATAAACTGTAGTATCATTGCATTTTTAATCTTGGACTTTGAGTGATTTAGTTACGATTTATTAGCAATAATTTCGGAATGTTTTACAGAATTGTTAACTATACGTTTTTCGTTATATAACGGCTCTTTTATAATTCTATTCTTTCAATATTCGGTAAAGAATTTCAAAAACAGCTAACTGTACTGTCTTTTTTTTAGGGGGGTGCGCGTTTTTTTCTGCCTCCACCTTTGATCTCGTCGACACCAAATTTCTGGAAAGGTCCATTGCTCGCTTCCGGAGAGTGAACTAGTTTATTACTCTCCACAACGTCATTGCTTACACATTGTACAGCTAGTTACTGCTTTTTCGACAATATTATATATTTCTTTTATTTAAAGCAAATTCTAAAAGTCGACCAGTGAGTTCGGAATCCCGTCAATCAACGGAGTTAGTGCTGCAGTGCAACAAGTGAATATTTTAATATTTTTATGTCTTAAAAATTTATGAGCACTTGTTTCCATATGTTATTTATGAAATGCCAGAAATTGTTAACAGTTGGGGTAAAGTGGCTACTCGGGATGAAGCGACCGTTGCCTTGTACTCACTGGAGATTACTCCAATTTGGTGACGAAGCTGTGAAGTAACTCATAGAGAAGCCATTTGTGTTCTGTCAAAGCATGTAATATCACTTAATAATATTTCTCAAGTTTTCACAATTTTTCCTCATTTCTCTAGTACTGAAGGTTAGCGTTATTTTCTTCTTATTTGGGTTTTCATTGCTGATCCAATTAGTACAGTGACATTGGTGAAAACTCAACCTAATTACCTATAAAATCAGGGGTGCGCATCCCCCCAAACCCCATGACACAGAGCTCCCCCCCCCCCCCAGAAAAAATTCCCATTCCCTTTCGCTTTGACTCATTTCCAAATCATATTCCGAAAATTTAAAAATATTTTATGTATTGGCCATTTCCAGTCCACTTTACCTCACATTATGGTGCAAATTGGACACTTTGCAAGAGTTGGAAGAAACAAAAATTTTAAAAATATCTTTCAAGATATTGTTGATTTATGTGTAGACGTACTGATATCACGTNCAGTGTGATATCACGTCTCCGCTCTCAGCTCATAGTGATCAAGACTTCGCTACCGACGCCGAACTCGTGAGTTAATACTCCTAACAAACAACAGTTCTCTTCAAGGAAGATCACGGACTTTACCAATTCGTGTGCCCCTGCTGCCATTGGGCATTAACTATTTCTACTGACCTTTGTCATACTACGGAAATAAACTAGTCCTGTTCACTTCTTCAAACTCACAACCTTTTAGTAATATTTATTTGTGGTACGGGGATTTATATATTCTCTCTCTTTCTCCACTTCTTCTTCTCTTCTTCAATCCCCCCACACTACAAATAAACCATTACACGGTATTCATCGCAGTCCCCCTGTACGATGCTGCTGCGGAAGTGAAGTTCCTACTTAGTAACAGGAAGAAACAAGAGACTGAATCAGAAATGTTACGATCCGAGTGGAATTAAAACAGACCCCATTAATCAAAGCAGATGAGACGAACGCACTTGGGTGACTTGGACATCTATTTAGAATGAGCGAAGGAAACTGAGACCAGTATTTGAAGGAGGGAGGGAACTACTCTTTTATATATATATATATTAATAAAAGTAATATTACACATTCATTTGCTTTCTTTGCAAGAAGGTTGTCATATAGTACACTATGTTAGCTTTCTTTACTCTATTGTTAACCTACTGTACGTTTGTGCATATCCTGAGATATGACAGTTCCTAAGTATTCGTAGCTGCAAATCTGTTCCAGCAATTCATCCTTCCATGAAACGCTAACTTCCAATTACCATCACTTTACTGTTTTTGATGATCATAACCAGAGCTCTATCTTAAAGTGAATGACCCCATTCTGTGACCATCTCTTGGAGTGCATGAGCATCTGTTCGTATTAATATTATACCATCAACGTATACCAGGGATTGGATACAGTGGGAGATCTAGACCGTAATAAGGCAAGTCAAATTAATTTATAATTAGTGTAGACGATAGAAAAATTTATTTTAAATGATTATTTGTAATTAATTAATATATTTAATTACCTTGCTTAAGTAGCTAATATCAGATGTCCTTAATAGCCAACACTTTAGAATATTGTTTCAGTTTATTGCAGGATTTTATTTCATAAGGCAAAGCCGCGTCCTCAAATCAGATATTTCTCGAATTTCAAAATTTAACAAAATGTGATTACGTCCCATGAAGACCGTGAAATTACACGGAGGAAAAATTTTGCGAACTTACGACAAGTTCAATGTATGAATTTGAATTTTTAATCGCATAATTAAATAAGAAGTACATAGTTAAAATATTACTTTTGGCTGGACATCCGATGTAAAATAAACTATCTGTAGAGATACCTCATTTTTCGCCATTGGTTAGTTGTGACGGGAAATGAAAAAATATTTCCATTAAGTTACCTTTAGAAACAAGAAATAGGGATTTATTCGAAAATTAGTTTTTATTTGTGAGTAAAATTTTATTTTATTGCACATATTTTAGAGAAAGTATTTCGAAGTATTAGTGCAGGTGTTATAGAATATTTTTAAAATTATTAGTGTATACTTGCATGTTTATTTTTGTAGTTCTTAGAGCACACAATTAGTCCCAACTCTTTCTAGAAGTAACATTGCAGGTCCAGTGTTTTTATTTTCGAGTCCAACCAGAAGCAAATATTAATGATATCGCGGAACGTAATATTTGCAAGAGGGAATTTGCAAATAGGAAAAATCGAGAATAATACATTTGAGGGCTAGAAAATGATTTTTCGATATAGAATAGCTTTTCGACGATTCTTAAACACGACAGTTCCTGATGGGCATAAAGTCGGACAAGGGATTAAAATTTTTTGAGTACCATCAAAATCGACAGATTCTACTTGCTCTAATGGATTTCATAAGTCACTTACTGGAGACTTATTTTATGTGCTATTAATTAAACATTTTTATTTTTATTCCCATTATCTTAATTTTTTATTTTTATTTTTTGAATTCTACTGAGTTTTAAGCTTCTGTTAACCTGGTATATAAAAAGTATTGTAATCGTGAAAAATAAACGGTCGCGAAATTTTGACGAATATATCAGTCTTGGGAGCCTCTGATTCCGAGAACAATGTGCGTAGAATTCCAATTATAATTTTCTTGATTCTTTCATGAAACATATGATTGAAAGGAAAACAATTGTTTTATGTATCGTACTAGAGTAAATGCGTTGATTCTAGATAGTGCACCTACGTTCGGCACTTCGAATTTTAGAACCAAACACTTCGACTTTGGAGAATTATTTGGCTCCGGTTTTATTTCTGACACAATATTTATTTCCCTCTAAATCATGAAATGTGTTTTTTATGCAGTTTATGATACGAATGAAACAATAAGACAGATCTTTGTAACAACAGGTTTGATTATTCGTCTGAATGTCAAAAATAAATGGGGTAGCCGTAAGAAGCCTTAGATTTAACTTCGATTTTTCGTCAAAATATCTTTTCCAACCATGAAAGTTCTTCTGTTATCTTCATAATTAGAGTGTTTTCTCATGAATTGCTCATTTATTGTCGAATTTCTGTTGTTAGTAATGTAAGTGCGGGTGTTGACTACACGAGAGTCATTGCTCACATGTTTTCGGAGGTCGACACAAAAAATTAATAAATATAAGAACAAAATGTATATAATATAAGAATAAAATATAAGAACAAGTTGTATACAAAATTCTACACTACTGATGTTTGGAAAACTTTGAATTCTAGAATTCTCAATCAATTCTCTGAATAATAGATTTAAGTTTCACAATGCAGTCATTGTATGTTTCTTGGAATGAAAATATCCTAGTATGTTTTATATTTTATTGTTGTCAGCTATTGTGTATAAAATATATCAGATACTTCTCTAATATTATAAAGAATACACTCATGTTCAAATCAAATTTATTCATTTAGCAGCAGCAGCTCGATAAATTTTTAATTTAAAAAATTACCAGAAAAACAAGAAAGGAGGGGAAAGAACGAAGCTGCAGGTTCAGATTTCAACAATAAACTCAAACAAAAATAATTACTAAGATTATCTAAAATGGTCGTTCTTCAGTTTTCCGCTTATAACTTGAGAATACATTTTTAGAACGAAACACCGCTGTACCTAAATAATGTAATATTAAATTTCCAACAAATTATGTTCCGTGTCATTTTGTCGTCAGAAAAACGGATAAGGTTTAAGAGCGCGATTGTGCAATGGATCAAAGAACTTATTTTTCCCATATTTTGTTTATAGCTTGAGAACTATTTACTTTTAGAGAAAACGTCCTTATACGAAAATGAAATTTATTGAGCGTCCAACAAAATGTGTTTTTCAGAGTATTTTTTTCTGACGATCTGTTTATCCGCTTGTGCGCGTTGAACTTAAGTACACATCTATGTAATAGAGTCAACGTATACTTTTTTCCTTGCATGGTGTCTGTGGTCCAAATACGGTTCGAGTTCTGGTCTTTAACTCTTGTAAATTCACAGAACTGAAAAAATGACATAGCATTTTATTTCTAAATCCCATTGCTTCAGAGTTAAAATCCATGCAAACTGAGAATTGTTGATTTTTTTTTCTTTTTTCATTATTTCTGGTACTTTGGTCGAGGTTGAATATTTCGGTTCATCATATCAACAAATCAGAATTACTCTATTTGATGCAATTAAATAATACGTATCGACTCTTCGATATAGATGTGCACAAAACTTCCACGCGCAGAAGAGGTTGTCATAAACAGATTGTCAGAAAAAAAAATCCAGGATAATGCGTTTTGTAGGACGTATAATGCATTTCATTTTCGTATGAAGATATTTTCTCTAAAAGTTTGTAGTTATCAAGTTATAAATCAATCAGATCCATTGTAGAATTTTTGTCAATGAAATCACGCTCTTTAGCATTTTCCGTTCGTCTGGTGACAAAACGGTACAGAATGTAATTTGTTAGAAACTTAATGTACATTTTTTCTGTTCAAGAATATTTTGTTCTAAAAATGCTTTGTTTTAAAGTTATAGGCAAAAAACTAAAATAATATTGAAAGGGAAAAACATTTTATTTCTTGACATGCTTCTTTTCGTCACCTAATTACTGGATTAATAGTCAAATGAGCATTTGATGCCGGTAAGGTCGTGTTCGGTATCATTTTTCATCATTTTAAGCGTAGATTTAAATTATTCTATAACAACATCACAAGTTTTATGGATAATTTTTAATTTGTGGTAAAGCCAACTTGTTTACTGAAAGAGCTGCCCACCGTCCCCATTGTCTGGGGATTCACGGGACGGGTACAGGTAGACACAGGTAGACCGGTGTAGACCCAATCTTTAAGGAAGTGTCGAGTGTAATAGTGAAGTTATTCTTCTACCTGAGGATCTGACGAGTTTAAGTACTCCCCTTTTCGAAATGTACATCTAATGTGTCAGTTTATCTCAAAAATGCTGGTTTCTTAAGCATGGGAAAATTTCGTACTATATAGCTATATTAATGTTACCACAATACAGAGAACGTATGGAACTATTATCGTTCATTATGTAATCTAATTAAATAAATAGTTAAAAACTTACAATATTTCATCGACAAATAATATTTTTATTTTTTTTGTTAAGAACTCACTACGTTTCGGCGGAAATTCACGTCGAAACGTCGTGACTTCTTTTAACAAAAAAATAAAAATGTTATTCGAAGTCCATAAATGGTCACACGTTTTTGTACAATTAATTTCATTAAAACTTAGGAAAATTTCAGTTTCGTGGATATTAAATAATACATTCTACATAATAAATAGAAATACTAAAGAAATTTTACTTCAACATTATTCTAGATTAATATTCTTTTTTTTGGCGATAAATCAGAAAAAAACCAATGGATGAAAACTTCTCTTTTAGCTGATGTAAATTGACAAAAGTACGTCATTAAAAACAATTAAAAAGTTTAATTGAAATGTGCAGTGGGACATACTTCGGGTCTTGTTACACCGTTATCTCAATTTTCATCATTTCTTTTGCTTTTGCAAAGGTTTCTCCATTTGCAAAATGATATCTTCAATGGAGTATATGATTTCTCCAGCTACTCAAACAGGAAGTTTTAAACAAAATTGAAGTACAAAGCAAATTTTATACATTTTTTATTCTTCTTCGGGAATCTCATAATTGAAGAATCTCTGCCTAAAGTTAATAGTGGTGTCCTTGGCCTGATGTTCTTTTTGAGTTGTTACACACAATTGAGACGGTCGACATGGAATAGCGCAGAGACGTCTTCGTGACCAATTTCAGAGATTTCTGTTCTTGTGTTTTGCAGAGTTTATAAAATGGTCACGTGTAATATATTTCACAAAGGGAGATTTCAGACTTAAAAAAAAAGAAGAAGAATGAACATGTAGTTGCTTTGTAGTTTGCTTTCTTATCGTCAACTTATCGAACAACAAAGAACTTCGGCCATTGATCACTTTTTGGATGAAGTAAATCACGAATTCAGTGAATTTCAAGTGACCGTTAAATCAGAAAGTGCATTTCAAGAACTTTATACCATAAGATACCAACAAGAATCTGTTCATACCGGAAACACAACGCGGACAATTGTTTTAATAGATTTGAATTTTCTGTATTGGCGAACTTAGTTGAAGCAACTCGCAGTGAAAATAAGTCACTGTTCATTTCGTTTCGAAGATTGGCTTCACTACTTACATACTCACTCGAACGTATTTTCACATTTCTAATGTTTACTTGTAGCATAGATAATTCTAATCGTTCATTTAATTGATAGAGATAACCGAAAAATAGAATTTTTTCTGGGATACAATAATGATTTACTATTCGTAACAGTTTTTAATTGTGTTCCGTTTAAAGAAAGACAAACCTGGGGTAAAGATTTTGTGATACTATTGTGAAATGACATAGACACTGTTTTGTCAGTGTTTACAATGAGACGATTTGCATGGAACCAAGTCGAAAGGTTAGACAAAACTTTTTGAGCATTGGCGTGTTTACATAGTAAATTAGTGTCATCAGCAAAAAGAACCATTTTGCAATCTGATGTGGATGATGACATGTCGTTCACATACAATAAAAAGGGTATAGGGCCGAGAATTGATCCTTGGGGTACTCCGCAAGCAAGTGGCTTTGTTTCTGAAAGACAAATAAATAATAAAAAATATTTTTAAAGTTAAATTGTCAACTGGAAGGACCTAGTGCTTGAGATTCGAATTCCGTTCTTGTATTCCTTTTTTATTTTAAATCCAGAAATACTTTTGAGGAGTTGATTCAATAAGTGATCTTCTAGGGGGGGGGGTGATATCATTCGTTTTATCTATAGTAGAAATAAAATACATTTAAGGCAAGGGAAGTATTTATTTTGCTTTGGTTCTGGTGTTTGCATTTGCGTGGTTATTTTGAAATGCACTTCTGTACAGAATAACATTAAGAATCCTTTATACCGCGCGGAACGAAATGCGACGGGAAACGAATAAGTCGTGACGTGTAACGTAAATTCAGGTGATGCTAACGAGGAACGGGGTTCTAGATCAAATTGTAAATCAAATGAAAAAAATTCAAGGAGTTCAAAGGCGTCCATTTTCGTATTTTACAAGTCAAGTCAAATTTCAAGGGGAGGGGGACATGTTAATTTTTCCCATCCTGGCCCGGGTTTTTCTCCGTTTTTCCTTCGGGTAGAGGCGAATTTCTTATACAGGTTCTCTAGGCTTTTGTCTAGGGGCGCGTTTATTAAAACAAGAAATCGTGAATTTAGTGTTTTTTCAACTCTTATGAATTTTTAAACACTATACTCAGAATAATCTATAGTTGATAATAACTTGTACATGTAAATATACAAACATATTTGCGTTAAATTACAAACATATTGACATTATATATGTATTATAACTCGCAGCTAACTTTTTATCTTATCTAGGAACTTTTGCTGACATTTTTTTGAATCCGCCTCTGCCTTAGTGCCCTTGATCGGAATTGATGGAATTCGTCCCTCGCTTGCTTCCGGAGAGTAAATTAGTTTATTGTCCTCCACGTGGTCATACGCAGTTTGTACTGTTTTTTGACAATAAATTTATTATTATTATTATAGTTGAAAAAAGAACTATGTCTAAAATCAACTTTTATTAAGTCCTGAGGATATTATTTATTTTGTTGCTAATTTATTCGAGTAAATTTGCTTCGGAAAGTTGGCAGGTGTGTTACCCCAGCCAGACTCCAATAGAGGCTACCACCCGGGAATCACCAACAAAGAGTAACCGTGAATCTAATCCAATGCTATTCTTATGGAGAAATCTCAGAGTTATACCGTATTGTTCACGTGGCGTAGTGAAATGGGTATAAATAAAATGGCGATTGTACACAATCCTGAGGTTGCGTCTGCAGGGGCTAAGCGGACATAAGAGCCGTTAAAGCATTATAAGCTATACGACGCAGTGGGGAGTTCTTGCCCGCTTAGCCACTGTACTTGATACCACAAGCAACCCGGAACACTTGGGTGTATGAGCTAAGAAATCACAATACATTGACGTATGGGCAGTGTTCGTTACAGTTCTATAGTTCGATTCAATTGCTACACGGTGAAACAATTTTTATCATAGTTTGAGTTTATGAAACATTCTAAAATGGATTAAGCATAACGTGAGTTCCTTACACGGTGTTTTGAGCGATTAAATTAGGTCCAAGATTGTTGTAGGGTACTATTATGAAACACTTTCCTCTGGGTTATAGCTTATAGCTAGGCTCTTAATAAGAGCCATAAAGATTCCGACGGAGCATAGCGAATTCAGAATGGAAGGTGGGTGTACACGGTAGGCTGGTGGGGGGGGGGGGGGGGGACGCACGCCTTCCAAGGACGTGTTATCAGTTGTTGCGAGACGTTTATCACCCAACTACTCAAGAAATGCGTCTACACTTCCGGTCATGGTCACGAGGAAAATACACATCCCGACCAACGGGTTGGTATAACACTCCTCGTCGGAGATGGAAGCATTTGAAGCTGCCTCGGAAGTATATCACATCGTTGAAATATTTTGACAAGAGGAATTGTTGTAAAAAGTGGAGACGGGATGTTTCGGTGGTAATAACACTCGACGAAGGAAGGAAAAGATGAAATAACGAGTCCAATAAAACACAGACAAAAAAGACAGAATAGTTATAAAAATAGATATTGATAGTATTGATGAGATTATATTGGATTGTTCTATAAATAATAAATTTGTTGTCAGAAAAGTAGTTAACATCTGCGTATGACCACGTGGAGGACAATAAACTTAATTTACTCTCCGGAAGCAAGCAAGGGACCATCCCATCAATTCCGATCAAGGGCAATTCCTAAGGCAGAGGCGGATTCAAAAATTTCAATACACTTCAGAGATAAAAATTAATGTAGGTGATATAATATTAACAGAATAGCAACAAATTTGTATTTAATAAAACATGAAACGTTATTCCACAAGTACGTAAAATTGTAAACAATACATCATTCGGAAAATATTTTTATAAATCGTAACTATTAAAATAACTCTAAATTCAAGTCTAAACTACTTCAAGTCTCTCACTTCGCCAGTGGCCACCTAATAGAAAACAAACACACATTCAACATTGAGAAGCATCTTCATATATTAGAAGTAGATAATAGATTTTGGCGCCGGATCAAATTAGAAATTTTACATATCCATAGTATCCTAGAAACATCTCCCCATTAAAAGAATAAATCCCTGAACTTCATTCCCCTCTTTTAAAACTAACCTTCAAATTATTTTCGTAAATATTTTCGTAAATATTTTCGTAATAATTATTTTCGTAAATATAAGACTATTCTCCGAAAAGTAGTCTATGCAGCTAAAGTTATGGAAAACGACAGGCATATACTAAAATCGAACAACCGGATGAAAGCCATGTGGAATATTGTTAACAATTACACGTCAACTTCTGAAAATCGCGAAGAAAATGTTTCT
>NNCF01135502.1:19259-56480 GCA_002313205.1 Laupala kohalensis | reverse complement strand
CCAATTTCACCAAGTTCGTTTAATGTCTTAAACGAGATTTTCTGTGCAGTAAATCGTGATTATCAAAATGCGCGTTCCACCATCTTCGATTTACGAGAAAATCGCGATTAACGCTTAAACGTTCGGGGACCCTTCGATTACCAGCGCAAATCGCGATTTTCTTCAGAACTGCGAGAAATATGGCGTCCATTTTGTTTGTTTGCTCGTAGCTCGGTTTATAGGTTATGTTCAGTGGCACGAGGGAGGCCCGCTGCTGCCTATGGTGTCCTTAGGTGGCGGTAGTGAGCAACATGATGCGTTTTCCTCCCGTCATTTGTCTTCAAATTACCCATAATGCACTGTAAAACTACTACCAACCCAGAGATTCTTCAGAAACATTGAGCAACTTAATCGACAATTAGTTTTGCTTGGTGAAACGCATAAAATGTAATCGCGATTCCGTTTACCTAATCACGTTTAAGGAAATCGCGATTATTCTACATTTGGTGAAATTGGGCCTTAATTCAAGGTTTGTTCTTTCGATAGACGCAGCCTCGAGGCGAGTGTGTCTGTATTAAAAATCCGCCTCTACTGGAAGGAAAACAGGAGAAAACCCTGCGCCAGGATTAAAATTTCAAAAATAAAGCTAAGTCAAGGTTAAAAAATAAAACTAATAATGCTGATTGGTGATACTAGCAATATTAGTTCAATCTTTTTTCTTTTCTTTTTTTTCAAATAGGATTTATTCTTGAATTTAAAAAAGCAAGATACATTATGCAAATATTTAGAGTAACATATCCAAGAAACATTGAAGGTATCGTTTCAAGATGAAAAGACTCAAAAGTAAAAAGCACATTTCTGTATCGTTTTGACGTGTTGAATATTCGCGTGAGCGATGAGAGATTCATGATTATTAATATGCTCACACTTCAGGATACTTCTAGTTAGTTAATATTTTAATATTCCTAACACTGTTCAAATGTTGGAGAGAAATAGTGTCAATTATGCTATGAAAGTATTGGGAGATACTCTAACAAATTGAACATCAGTATGAGCACGCGTTTAGATGGTTAGTCTCACAGAACGGGAACTCAGAGACGAAATATCTAAAATGTTACGAATAGTGAAACTATATTTGGTTTTCATGTTTTGAATTTTAAGAAGCATTTTGAAGAAAAAAAATGAAACTAAAAAACAACAACTTACGTTACGTTGTGGGTTCGAGTATTTGTTAAAGAGGACTTAAACAGACATACCAGTAAAAAATATTTTATTGATTTATGGATTGTTTAACAGTAAGCATTCAAAATTTTTCTGAATCAATTTTTCATATTTGCTTATTCATTGACAGAGCATGAAATTATTCCTAAATGGAGCGTAACAATGCCTTTTAGCTTTGGTCCAATCCAGGGGAAATCAACCAAAGTTTATCAAATATGAAATTGTAATTTCACGTATACTAAGACAATGAAGCGATGAAAAATTACGTATTTTCAAAACCTTCAAATAAAATTTATTCCCTAAAGAAATAGTCACGAGAGAACAATTAACATTCTTCAATATATAAAATCTATGAGTTCGGGTTACTTTTTTAAATTTTATCTCGGTGCGGATTAAAACTTGATTAAAACTTTCTTTCTCCGGCTGCAATAAACGATAATAAAAAACATCTGGTTCCATAAAACAAATTTTAAGTTATTTTACTAGTATTGAAATGAACAAATATCATTGCCACATTTTATTATAAATAATGGATTAATAATAATGTAACGTTGCGCTCGCACTAAAATGTTATTGATGCATTTAAACACAAATTTACCATTCGTTTCATTAACTATAGATAACTATTATGCCACGAAGTTTATTCTGATACGTTTTCGTAAAAAAATATTAAATTCTTCGAAAAGCAAAAGTGCTCATCCCAACGCAATTATTCTTCTTTTCAGAAACTGCCTCATGAAAAACGAGTTGGTCAAAGTCAAATCACAGAGAATTATAATTTTGTTTTCTTTACTGTTATTCCAGTTGATTTAAAACATAAACATATGAATAATAATGAAGAAAATACATAATTTAATTTGTATCAGTCAGTTAACAATATTAAAGTATAAACAATATTATGAAACTCGCTTGACTCGTTTGAGACGCGTAGGAGCACGCACACTACAAAGATGGCGGTGGCCGAGCGCAACGGTTTCTGTGTGATTTATTCATTTCACCTCTGAAAAAGTGAAATACTACGGAAATTTACTACAAATCAAACAAATCTTCCATCACTTTCGTGATTTAAAAGTGTTTTCTCTATAAGACGCAATGTATTACCCCATCAATTATAATTGCAATTATTTCATTGAAATGGCCTGTGAGGTTATGTTGTTTCTCAAGTTGAAATCACAATAAATGCATGTTACTCTGTTTATAAATATATGCCGATATAAGATATTTTAGAGATTTGATTCTACCTAATTCTTCATTAAAGTAAAGTTACTGTGTCAATTTCTTCTCGATCTTCACTTTTATTTTGTAGTTTAGATAATTATCTTTGATGCGTAAATCGTAGATGTGCAGCTTCTGCCGGTGACTGGCGCGAGAGACTTGGATGTAAAGAGTTCAAAATCCTTGAACCGTTCCGTTAGACGCGCGATGGTTGCGTAGGTTTCTCGCTGCTTGGGACGCTCGCCGGTCGCAAGTTGTAGAGCAGTGACTGATCCATTTTTTTTTGTGGTGTTACACCTCGTGCGAAAAAGATTTGAAATTTCGATGCAAAGTAATATGGAATATTCTGGTAATTTACGATTCTGTAAGAAAGTATCGTTATAATCTGACTAACCGGCGTTACCCGGGATCTTCGTTAGACTAATCTTTTATTCAAGAAAAAATATAACCTATCTATATTGTAAGATCAAAATAAATTTTTTTTTACTGGTTTTTAGAAACATGTTCAGCATCCTAATTTTCCAAATTCTTAATCATTCAATTTTAATACAAAACTTCACAGTATACACAACACCAGCGCCGGTCGAATTTTCGCTTGAGATGTGACTGCGTTGCACCAGATTCCAAAACTATGATTCTCGAAAAATATAAACTATTCGTCGAAATTTTACGAGTGTTTTATCTTTGTTAAATTGATAAAACAAATAATCTACTAAATTTAACGATGATAGATTTTTTCCTTCTTAAATTACTCTCTCAAACTGAAGTATTTCAAAACTTTACTTTTAATAACGTTTGGGTTTTCTGTCGAGGTATCCGGCCCCTCCTGCAAAGGGCTCTAATCATCTTCATGTTGGCGTACCCTAAAGCGCCAATTAAAAAAAACAACAACAACGTTTTATCCATAGAATTTAGGTTAATTTTTGTAGATATACAGATACTCGTGTGCTATAGCGAACTTTTTTTTGCAGAACTCTTTGGAGCAAACGATATTGCCATTCATAGTTGTTCTCTATCACCAACCGTTTAAGCAGCGTAAGNTCATTAGAGCCCATGCAAGTAGGGAAAAATGCAGTTTCGCACCATAGAGAAGAGCCATAATAACTCTTCCCCGTGTGTGGGACTCGCCGAATATCTCGACCATACCCACTAAAAAACCCTCCTGAAATCATCAAATATCCAAATAGAAAGATGAAAGAAAAGAAAACAGAATAAAATTACATTATATCACGGAAGGTCCGGTGGTTTAGTCGTGATAAGGTAGCAAACAAACAAACAAACAAACAGACAGACACATTGGCTTTCGCGTTACGCATCATTTATATATATAATATATAGAGTGTGGCAGATCTATAACCCCCTCAGCCCCCCTCCCCTCTCCCCATTGGACCTGAACTTTCATCAGATAATGTTGAATTTGATAAAATGTATCTTTATCCTTCAATATGTTTATTGCCTTTGTAAACAATTAATAAATTTGGTCACTATTTTATGAATTGTTAATTATCTATTTGAAGAATATGTTAAAATATAAAATCGCTATAATATTTATTATATTATTTATAATAACATTTACAATAATATGTATAATAATATTTACAAAATTTAGCCCCCCCCCCTCCCTTGATTATGGTCTAGATCCGCCACTGTTAGTATTGATGCGAATAATTGGAGTAATTATTAAACGCAACAATTTTTGCGAAATATATTGTTTCATACTCATTTTGGGAGTGACTTGAGCCCGTTAGTTTCCGCGATCAGCGCCTCGACGCCGCGCACTGCCGTCGTCGGACGCGTCGCTTCAGTAATTCCGGACAAGGTCACGAGGAACGCGGTGGCAGCTGTTCCAGAGCGGTTGCAACGGACGAGCCACGCAGCCTACACTGCAACGACGTCTGTCAAGCTGGAGGACTCACCATTCGCCTCTATTCAAATGGGTTTCTTAAGGTATTATATCCGCCAGAACGACTACGCTTAAATATTTCAAATGATAGTTTGAACCATTCTCAATCCATCGGCGATGCAAAATTTTGAATTATTGGATTTTTAAATTACTATGGACTTTTGTAAGGGGAAACTTTTGCGATTGTAAGTTTTTTTTTGTTTTTTTTTGGTATCCTGCCAAGAGTACCGGCTTATCCTCTTCCAAAACATAGCAAATTGATATTTTAACGCAATGACATTAAGATTTGCATTTAAAAGAATAATTCACCAAAAACTCTGGAAAATACAGTTCTAACGGAAATGGCGCATCACGTGACCGAAGAGAATGCGACCCTTGTCAAAGGAGGAGTCAAACGACGATCTTAATTTATTATCAAGTCTCAAAATCAGAAAATAATTGTACTCATCCATTGTAAATATCAATAGAATGAATTATTAATTAATAACTACTACTTTGGTGAATATTTCCAACTTTCGTGAATAGTTGGCAACTTGACTTCAGTCGTTGCAAATAGTAGAAACTTATTCGTAGCCCCAACTGCTAATATAATACATTTCAAACCATTATCGTATTTTACATTTTCAATAAACTACTAGTTCATGTAGGAAAACGTAGCCCTCAAAAATTGTTTTGTGGTGGAATAAAATATTTTCTGGAAAGCTCATTAAAAACATAGTAATGGCCTTTGCAATATTTCAAGCTAATTAGTCATTGCGAAAATATATCGTAATATGTAATAAATATGGTAACGAAACTGCCTTTTCGAAATATGATCATAAAACGCACAATCTATCTTTTTTACACATCATGAAATATGTAAAGACGCTACGGGAATAGTAGCAGGATTTTTCCTTTCCAATTATTGAAGTGTAGTATGAGGGAAACGTGTACGGTAATCATCCAGAAATACGTTCTTTAAGATATTTACGATTTGCGTAGATTGGAGAAGCGTGTACTTCAAAATTTCCCGAAGAAGTCACGCGACGTGTGTGTGTATACGTTTGTACAAACTTTTGTTTATATATTTAATATATTTATTTATTTACTGCAATTGGGCAGGTCTTACCCGGTGGCAGTATATAAGAAAATACAATACAAAAATACATATGACAGAGCACTGAAATAAAAAATCGTTAAATAAATCATTAAACTATATGATTCAATAAATATTAAAGTATTAAACATAAAAATCATTTTACTCTGAAACATCTAAATAATTGATTTAAAAAATCTTATTGCACATTTTATTTCACTGATGACCCAAACACTCGACTTAACCCCTTTCGTGCACTTCACTTCACTTCACGTTTCCCTTCCCACCTTTTTTCTAAATCACTTATTTCCCTCGTATCACTTCACTAGCTTCCCATCTGCGCTAACGCACCCATTCTTACCGAACCTGTCTAATCCTTTTAATTAGTCTCCTCCCCTTTCCTTGGAGCGCTTTTGAATTTAAGAGAGGTTTTCCTCGCAATTAACCGCAATGAGAATAGATCAGAGCCAAACTAGATAATTGAATTTAGTTTTGTGTGGAATAGAAAACCCCATTTCTTGACATCATTTACTCCCGATACGTTAATTTCGGTTTTAAAAAATTCAAAATTATGAAAGAAAGTAATATAAATATAGTTAACGTTGTTTCATATCGTCGTAATCGATCGCTCAAACACATTATTGTACGAAATACACTGTTTACAATTACACCTTGAAAACATTATAAGTTCAGAGGAAGAAAATATTTTAACCATATTGTTACTTATGAAAATTATACTCCATAAAAAAACATTGTTAATAGTAATTTTCTATAACGTTCGTCTTGTGATTTTGGTCATTTGAGATTTACCTCTCCAGATCTTGCCAGTGAAAAAGACTGGAGACTCTGTTCATGTAATTTTAGTTTTGTTAAACTTTGCAGGTAACTACTGGAAAATACGATTCGTTCATTTCCGAATCATTTCGTATTTGTTATAGTAAATTCATAATTCACGATTCTTTTTATATTTTTAACAAATTTCTTCCCAATTATTTATGAAGCAGGCGAGAGAAATATTCGCTTTTAATTTAATGAGCTATTTATTACGCCAAGAAATAATAAATATCCATTGAAATAGTAAATCTCGAATTGAGTTATTTTTAATACTTGCGATATATAAACGATATTTTCCGAATAATCTATAGTTTACCATAAAACATACATGTGGAATAATTTTGACTGTCTTATTGAATACAAATTTGTTGGTATTTGTTAATACTATAACACGTGTCCAACTATTTTTTTATCGTTAGGAGTACAGAGCTGAAATGTTAAATCCTTAGCCTCTGCCCTTAGGAATTGCCCTTGATCGGAATCGATGGGACGGGAGAGTAACTTGGTTTATTGACCTCTACCGTGTTCATATGCAGTTTGTATAACTGTTCTTTGACAAAAAGCATATTATTATTTTCATAGACAAAAATATTTGCTAATGTAAATGAAAGTTTTTAGAAACAATTTAAAACAATTATAATAAACTTATTTTGTGAAGTAGGATGACCTTCATTTCAATACGAATCCCAAGCTGCATGCTAGCCTTGCGGAACCAAATGAATAGCAACCGACATATATATTTGCTCGTTCTGTGCATGAAATAATAAACAGAGCTTAATTAAGTGATGGCAGCTCGGCAAACGCCACATCGGAATTTTAAGACAGATTTATGGCATAGTTTTTTTAATTATGCTTTTAAATAATCGATTTTCAATACGCATTCCAGCCAACGTATTTTAAGGTTACAACTATCTTAAAACTATACGAAAACGTTTTTGATATACCAATTTGAGATAAAATCTTTCAAAATTATTCTGTAGCAGCATTTGGTTGTTCGTAACCGTGCTTGCCAACAAATTGATCTCTGTGATTTGTGAAAAACAAGCTGAAACATGATTTGCAATGAAAATGCTTTTGTATTTATACTTTGTGTGAACATGTACTTGAATATTTCATCATGCTGATATGAGAGTTTACCTTGAAAAGTGCAGAATTCATTTTTTTTGTTGTTGTTGGACAGATGATAATGTGTATCCTGTAATTTCATCTTGTGACCGATCTCAATTTATTTCGTATCATGTTGTGTCGATTTTTTTGCTTCAGTTTCAAATGAACACAAATATGCCTAGGAAGTATCACTGTTGAACACTTGAGTATCGAAACGCTTGAGAATCAATGAAGGATAAAAATATAATTCTAACTCAAGAACCAACGATATTCACAAAAATTAATTCATTGTTGTTATCAATCACAATAATTGTTCGCGATTTTTAGATTTTCCTTTTTGTTGTTAGTTTAATTATTTATTCCGTTTAATTTATCATGACATTTCAGATGTTTGCCGAGTGTCTAAATACGTTTTATGATAACACAAGTCAACTATAGACAATCTTCATTTTTGGTGGGCGTACTTTTAAAACTGTATACTACCTATTAACATTTTCTTCATTCCATTATACCTAAATACGCTATACGAATTAAGTTGGACTCGAACTTAACAACAATCTTTGTAAAGGACGTTTCAACTCTCCTGAGGTGCACTGAATATTAAACATAGCAACAATACAGAATTTGAAATTCATTTTAAGGTAGGGCCAGCACTCAAAGTTAGTCAAATCACTGAGACGGATAATAGTTTTCTTTATTCTTAATCTACTTGTTATGAAACACAACAATATGAATAATAAGGATGAAAACAATATGATTTAATTTCTATCAATTAATAATATAGTACAAATAATATTCTGAAGCTAACTTGACTCAGTTGAAATGCATAAGAGCAGGTAAAAACACGGCGTCGCAACGCGGCCATTTCGTGATTTATGAATCTCAGCTCAGAAAAAATGAAGTCAAATACTTCAAAGGAAAATTTACTACAAATCAAAGTAAACTTCCAACACTTTCGTGATTAAAGAGTTGGTCGTTTTTTTAAAAATAAGTGTTTTCTGCATAAGACGCAATGTATTACACCATCAATTATACTTGCGATTATTTCATTTAAATAATGTGAGGTTATGTTGTTTCTCAAGTTGAAATCTCTATAAGTACATGTTACTCCGTTAATTTATGCCGATTTAAGATATTTTAGTGATTTAATTCCATGTGCGCCGTGAGTACTACCTTCTGTTCTTTCGTAAACGTATTTACGATGTTATGTTAACATCATTTCAAATTCTGTTCTTATATTTCTATGTTTAATATTAGTTGCACCGGAAGAGAGTTGAAACGCTGTGTCTCGTTGAAAGTTCATAATAATTATTGTTCGGAGTTCAAGTGAGCTTCGATAATAAATTTAATTATAGAATTTCTCAAATGTTACGCGTGCATGACGTGCAAAGGAAAGGTGACACGGAAAAGTGCATATCATTGAGAAATATGATACCACACGATGTGGTTGGTAACCTTTTCATGGAATCGTAATTCTCAAATACTTCTTTTCCTGAAATATACTCATGACAACCTCTTCTGCCAGACTTAGGTTACGTTCTAACCGCTTTAGCGAAGATGGAATGCGTTCATCTTGAATTCCTCATTTACTGAAATACAATGAATTTTTATCGTAGACAGAAAACATTTCGGGATAAAATAATATGTATATCAACGATTGTAAATAATTGAAAAGGAGAATTGGGGTTTGGACAAGTTGAGAAAGGAAAAACAATTTAATGTAAAATTGAGATGTTGTCTTTCAATAGTTCTAAAGATAGGTTTTGCTTTTGAAATATGAGACCCTTTCTGTTTCTATCATTCGGCGGCGGATAGTGGTATTGAACTACAAAAACACAAGCTGTTCATTAAATCTCATGAATAATGCTGACATGTTTCACATTACCTTATTACATTGTAACCATAATGGTCATATTACGAACTGGGATGATATTACTTCAATTTTAGATAAAGAGAAAATTACATGAAATGATACTTCTCAGAAATTATTACCGTAAAAGTTACACGTAATACAGTAAATTTACTGGCAGATAAATTCTTCATTTAGTGGTGCATTTGTAACGCCTGGCAAAGTCACGAGCCTGTTGACGAAACATCTAGTTCTTAAGATTAAATCCATTATAAACATATCAGGATAGTGGATTTCTTATTGTAGTGATTACCTAATATCACTTAAAGTAAAATATATGTTGATAAAACTGGTTAGTTGGAATGAATTACCAGGCACACAATGTTGTCAACAAAAATGAATTCAAGGAATGGCATTTCTTTGGAACAATGAATCTTTTTGTTGCTTTCAACGCTATCTTGGATACATCAATAAATTAGGAAACCACCTTAGGTAAATATACAATAAGATGGATTACAATACTGTAACTATACCTCATAGACTCGCATGTTTCGAGTTCGAATTTAAGAAACTTTAGAGTGGGGGGGGGGGCGGCGGAACTTTTGATGCTTGTCTTATCATATTTCAATACAGGACGTTATAGAATTGTGAAGAAAATGTCATGACTAAGAGTGGGAGAGGGGATTCAAAAGTATCTAATTTTTGTTGTTGAAATCTTGTATTTAATTCCGATGTAGTCTGAAAATATTATAAATATTACACTGTGATAAACTGATAAAAAGAATGAAACATTGTTGGGATATTATTTGGAATTGATGTTTTTTTTTGACAAGCACGAGAGGTGGTGTTATTTTTCCCTGGTTGGGAATAAACATAAAATGTAGAAGATGTGTGTGGCGGGGTGGGGGATGAGAAGGGGTAAATTTGAACGCTGATCGTCGCGATAGTATGTTTCTGTGTCAACAAATCGCTCACTTCAAACCCTACACAAAAAATCTCGTGCGTCTGTTAAACATTTTCTTCTTTTCTTCTTTTCTTCTTCTTCTTTTTACGTGGTCGGGTGTATTTCCTATTCGTTCTTCTCTCGCCTTCGACGTCTCCCATCTCCGTCTGAAGATTCTGTTCCCAATTTTTTTTTTTTTTTATTAATTTTTTGCGAAAAGTGTTTGGGCATGTGGGGAGTGTCGAGGAGACAGAACATGGAGACACAGATATGACATGTGCCTGTCAAGTTCACGTAGGGGAGTGGATTCATGGAGTGCACTGGAAGTAGAAGAATTGTTCGTGGAGAGAATTGTTATATTTGAATAACACGACAACGTAACTGGGACATATCAGTATTTATCTTCAGAGATGGTTACAGTGGTTACTCTAAACAATTCTTCATAATCTCAACATCATCTTTTTAACAACTCGTTAAAAAGAGATGAGGTTAAGATGCGATTACAGTGACGGAAACATTGACCAGTTAATATCGTAGTTTTATTTATTATCGATTTATTTTCATTCAATATAATATTATTAATCAATTTATTTCTTATTCTTCTTTTCTTCCGCATCATTGGGAGTTACAACAACAGTTGTTGCGTGATACGTCATCAATAAAATTGATTCGTTACATCGTCCATGACATAATACCGACGTAAACCTCAATCGATCCCGTTTCTTTGAATGAAAAATATACTTCGTTTGAAATGACGTCGCACATGCAGCGCGTGTGCTACAGGACACTCACCAGATCCGACGCCAGTTCGAGGCTGTTGTGGTGCGTGAATCCAGACGTCGTTCGACACAACGGCACACGGATCCTTCGCGCCTCCCACTAAGGCTGATCTGAGTCGACTGANCCCGCCCCCCCCCCCACGGCCATCACAACTCCCACCATCACGCTGCCGACGCGGGAGTGGGGGAATGGGTAGTTGACGTCATTCTTTCGTAATCTCTTGACGCGACTTGTCACACGCACAGACCCCACTCGAGCACCTTTCCTTGCCTTTGATGAGGTTGCACAGGGGGCACGTCCCCCTCCAAGAGGAGATAGAACTAGTAATAACAAAAGGAAGGTTTTTCACTTCGAAAAAAAAATTCCATACGTCCATTTTCATAAAAATTTTCAAAAAATAAAATTTAAAGGAATATTTATGGAAGCTGCAATTTACGTTAATGCGTTAGGTATGGAAATAAATGTCTCAAATTAAAATTTCAAGAAGTCAATTTACAAAAAAATCTGGAGGAAGGACCCTTGGAATAGGTCTTTATGGGTCCCTCCCAAAATCAAATCCTGGATCCGCTCCTGTGCACCTTCCCGCCGTGTAGTACTCATCAAATAATTTTCTATATTTGTTTTTCTAAATAACTTTCATGCGATGTTTTCTATCCCATTTCTGTACTAATTCTGGATATTTTTTAAAACACTTACATTATGTATTTCCGTTCTCTGTGATTCTCAAGGCATCGTTTTCAGCTTTCGAGAAATATATGACACAAACTAATACAAAGTAACAAGAAAAATATAATTAGTAATACTGAAGTATTTTCACGTCACTTAATTACGCTGCAAAAGAAACTATCGTTTTATGAGACAGTCGGTGCTACGTCAGCGATAACCCTCAGCTCCTTTAAGAGTCGCACCATGTGCATTCATTACACACGCAAAGATTTCTTACAAATTAAACTCCCCTGTTGATATGGATTAGCGCACAATTTCAATTCTTCTAATTTCGTAGCATTTAAATCTTTGGAATAATTTAGGGAAATGATTCCTAAATTATAAACACTTACGAGCTTTTATGGACTTTGAATAATATTTCTATTTTTTGTGAATAGCTCACAACGTTTCGACGTGGATTTATTCTGTCGTCACGTGATCAAAGGTCGTCCATAAAAAGTCGAAAGGATTAAAGTATTTGTATTTATTATTCAGACGCAAATAACATAGAGTATATCTGAACTTAGTATAACGCAAAAGAGTCTGTATTATTGAACAGTCACTAATTATTTCGCCAATGAACCCCTCGACTCCGTAAAGAGGAGCTTCAGTCAGACGACGATTTTTGTTACGCTTTCTATTGGAGATGTGTATATGGTGAGCACATTGGAACATTTAAACTCTCTCTCTCTCTCTCTTACTTGTGCCAGGCTCCTTCCTTTCTCTTTCCTGACCTCCCTTGGTCACCTCTTGTTCTTTTCGATCCCGACGCTATTAAGGCTAGGGTATCTTTCATTTTCATCATTCCTCTCATTTTTTGTCTTACCCCTTATTTTTTGTCCCCCTTTATTCTTTGTCCCCCTTCATGTTGTGTCCCCCTCATTTTAGCCGCCCCCCTCCATTTGATGTATGTTGTGAGATATGTTTTGGTGTGTTGTAGATCAGGAGGGTTTTTAGTGGGTAGAGTTGAATCATTCGACGAGTCCCACACGCGGGGAGAGTCATGTTGGCTCTCCCTAGTGCGTAACAGCATTTTCCCTATCTGTACAAGTTTTTCGGGCTTCAATGACCTTTGATTTCGACATGAGCCGTAAAGCCCCACAAAAAATAAATAAATAAACTGTCTAATACTATTCAACTTTTCAACTTTTGTGCGAATTATTTTCTCCTTTCTCTATTTCGTGCTCAACTGACATAATTGTTACGTCGGTTCTAAGACACATCCAAGTTCTCAGACATTTCTCACGAAATTATATTCGTTTCAGAACTGAAATTCTTTTATTAGTCTTCAGAAATTATTTTATAAATCTCGATATCTAGAAATTCAGTGGACATCTTTAATAAAATTACTTTGCTTAAAAATTGTTTATTTTGTGTAATATTTTAAGGATTATAAAATTTAAAACTATGAAATAATTCAACACATATAACCGTATCCTACTATCTAAGCCCTGTAGCTTCCTGTTTACGTTCACGCTCAGGAACATGGCTCAGGAACATTGGGTTTGCTAGGGGTGTGCGCGAGGGGAACAAGATCATCTTTCGATTTTTTAAATAAATTGTAGAAGCACTTTATTTTACATCGTAAAATATCAATTTGAACAAATTTTTAATTCATGTTGTTATTATTATTATTATTGTTATTATTATTATTGCGAGACGTTTGCTCCCCACCAATGAAATTTCTGTCCACTCACTCATGTACTCGTATCCCGGTTCTATCTGTGTACCAACATGAATGAATGAAACTGTCGTTTCTTCTTCCAGTGGATATTTTTTCTCTGCGGAGGAATCCAGGTTACGTGTGGAATGTATGCCACATGCCAAGAACCACAGAGGACTCAAGAGGGAGTCATCACTTTACGTCTGTGTATCCATTCTGCAGATTCCAGCACGTCGATGTTTACATACACTTTCTCCTCTCGTTTCTTCATCCTCTCTTCCTCTTATTTCTTCCTGTACAGTAAAAATTTAACTTCTGGGCCGTTCAAATCACATGACCATGTCAGATTTTGATAAAATTTTGCAAAGAGGTAGCCATTATATAAATTAAGAAAAGTATTAAGTATTGTTGTAAAATTTCCACCCATTCGAAAGTTACAACAATGTGAAATTTAAACAAAGCTCCGCGAAGCTTCTCCACACAAAACGTTTGATTCGCTCGGGAAGCGTTGGAAGCTCTCCGAATTGAGATGTCATTTTACAGCTTATATAATGATCTTTCCAATGATATGCTTTATGACATAAGTCAAAGGGGAAAATTCACATGTCCGAAATCAAACTTTTGATTTTTAGCTTCTCAAAATGCGGCGCTTTGGAAATTTTCAAATTAATCCTAGAAATAGTTTATATCCTAGTTAATCATCTGGGAAAATATATTTTTCAATAATATAAATATATATTAGTAATATGAATACATATGTCAACTCTAAGAGATGTGTTAGTGCCACCGAGAGTCAAGTGGGGTACAAAATAGACCCCTCCTCAAATTTAGATCGGGGTGTGACACGTTCTCTAATATTTTCATGACATTAACTTTAAAGGTATATTAGATAAGATATATTTAAAGGTATATGTTAATTTTTTTCTAGCTCTTTTATTTTTTAAATTTAAATAAATAAACTGTATTGTCAAAAAAGCAGTTGCAAACTGCGTATGAATACGTGTGTGTGTGTGTGGGGGGGCAATAAACGTAAGTTTCAAAATTGTGTATGACCACGAGGGAGGTACGCGTCCCCGTTACCACTGACGAAGTTCACACGAACACTTCGCTCATTGTGAGTCACTTCTGTTCTTCTATATCTTCCACATGGGTCATTATTCCATGTCAAGTGGACCAAATCTGGAAAAGAAAATTTGGTCACCATCTTCAATCTAATTGAAATTTTGTGTCGGTGTAGACTCATGCTTGAAACCATGTTATGCAAAATTTCACTTTCAGAAGTTGTATAGTTTGGGTGACAGGGCCTTCTGAAGAAGGGTCTCGTGTGCGAAATGCAATGGAATGACAATAGCTAGAAATCTGAAAATTGGCAACTTAGGACAACTTTTTGTGCTTTACATGAAGGGTACAGTGCCAGTGTCAGAAAAGTTTTATTTTAATTGCTGTTGTCTTTCAAAATGGGCAAAATAATCCGTCGCGTCAACTTAGTGCAGACTTTTGCAACTTTGACATAACTTTGAAACAAGGCCTCAAGGAAGCTTGTGCTTTGGTGAACTAACCAAGAACATCGCTGGTTTTAACGTGCCAAAGTATTAGCTTTCAAGCTTTCTTTGCCTCTGGCTATCGGGTGTGGGGTTACCATTTCAAGCATTGAATAATTTGGCAAAGACCATCTTATTTGAGGCATGAATTGGTAGTGGCTCAGCCACCATGGACCAACGCAAGAATAAAAGTGTACAAGTTTCTAACACCATCAATAATTCATTCAGGTGTAATCATAGCCTAATCACAAATAAAAAGTGGTTAACAGACACTGAAGTGTGAAGAACCAATTAGAACAACCATAACAACATTTTTATTTCAAACCAAATGATGATCGAATTCATAAAACTCTTCATTGCGTGATAAATAGGTAGAATTTTCAAAGTAATTTTTCTTACCTTTAGAAAATAGACACAAAGTTGAAACAAGATGATTCTTGACGTAAAACCTTTGCTCTATCCAGTGATAGTAAACGGAACTCGATTGAGAAAAATCCTTTTTTGCTACTTAGCCTTGAAAAGAGGCAAAATTGGCTGCGTAAAATTTTGACCTTGTGTTTGAAGGCAAAGTAAGCTTATTTTCAAAAGATTATTTACTTACGAAACAGGAAGTGTAGGGTTTACAGAATTCATCCTGTTTGAATGTTTACAGTTTTGTAAAAAGTTACGATCACATTGAAAAAAAAACGAGTTAATTTCCCATGCATTGAGTTTTATTTATAAGTAATTTTGACGGTGGAAGTGAAATTTAAATTTACAATTAAAAAAAAAGAGTGTGTTAACTATCCCGTCAAAGAAAACATCCCATTTCTGCGTAAACGTGAAACAAATGAACGTAATACGTTTGCACCTCACCGAATATGATTTACAAGTAAAAGTAACGAATGTTTCTCTATAAAGGCAGTCCGTTAATAAACCTGCAATACCGTTAATAAATGAAATATTGAAGACAAAATTGATCAAAGTTCTAAAATGAAAACGAAAACATATCCAACGTCATTTTCTCCTTTGAATCATTTCCCTTTATTGGCTCAGGTGTGAGCGTGCTTGCTCATCACCAAGTGACTCCGAGTTCAATTCCCGGTGGGGCAGAATAGAAAAAATTTGTAGCTTTTTTTTACATGATTGTCCCAGTTCATGTAGCTGCGACTACTGAAAGGTGAACCCTCCAATCCATCTCCTACTACTCCTACCTAGTATCACTAACTCTTACTATTACTAACTACTTCTACTAACCCTTCCATATGGGCCAAGTTGTTGGTAAACCCAACTAAGCGGCCCACCTATACTAATACCACTCTACCCTCCTACCTCCTATCGCTCAATGTGGATAAGCTTCAATAGCACTAAGCTACATTTTCCATTTTCAAAAAATACAATGGAAAGAGTTTTCATTCAAGTAATCCTTTAACTATTTACGCTGAAGTAAACCGTGACTTTGTCTATAGTTCGAGACATTTTGTACTTTTAATGAATAATTTTTTCTATTCTTTCTGAAATTAGAGAGTGAAATACCATAGGAGAGTCCTTATTCTTATTGCAGATCCGTAACCAAAGCCTATTTGTGTGTGTGTGTGTGTGTGGGGGGGGGGAAAGTGGGAAAGTTGAAGCTAAAAGGAAATTGATTCTGTATCCAATGTTATTTTGTCTGCTTTTTGGTATTTGAACTATTTTTATTATAATATGTTAAATGGTTAAGATATGTTAAAGTAAAATATAGATTTAACGTTTAGGATACATTGAACTAAAAGAACTGTAAAACATTATTATTTTTTGATATGTGATATAAAATCAAATTTAAACTACCAAAAATTTATGGATATTGATAATAAATTTGTCAAAAGAGCAGTACAAACTGCGTATGACAACGTGGAGGACAATAAACTAATTTTACTCTCCGGAAGCAAGCAGGGACCATCCCATCAATTCCGATCAAGGGCAATTCCTAAGGCAGAGGCGGATTCAAAAAAATTCAGCATAAGTTCCTAGATAAGATGAAAAGTTACAATACTAATAGAATGTCAATATGTTTGTAATTTAACGCAAAAAAAATCACATGTACAAATTATTATCGAACTATAGATTATTCTGAGTATAGTGTTTAAAAATCATAAGAGTTGAAAAAAATCCACTAAATTCACGATTTATTGTTACAATAAACAAGCCCCTAGACGAAACCTAGAGAACTAGTATAAGAAATCCGCCTCTACTCGAAGGAAAAACGGAGAAAATCCCGGGCCAGGATGGGGCTACAGAATTAATGTACACAACCGTGCCAACGTTGAGTACACATAAAACTTAATTAATATCAGCCATAATACAACACAATCATGCAAGAAAATAGTTTTTGAAATTGTTATAAGTTATTTAAAAAGTACAACAGCAATGGCGTGATAAAGTACAAGACGGATTTAACTTGTATTAAAATCAATAAATTCTTTTACAGTGTAGAAGCACTGGTGCAGGAGGTAGTTTTTAACCGCTGATTTGAACAGATTCAATTTCATAATATCTTTTATATTCTTGGGCAGGGAATTATATAGAACGATTCCCGAATGATAAAGTCCTTTTTGGCAAAGAGTGGTTGACACTCTAGGCCGATGAATATTACTACTGTTGCGAGTATTGTGTTCGTAAACGAGACTGTTTTTTGTGAAGCAAGCGTGGCACTTCAGTAATTCGGTCTTAACAAACACGAACGTTTCATAAATATAAATGCAGGGAAGTGTTAAGATATTTAATACACATTCTTCAATCAAAACGTTATTAGCAAAAGTAATTTCTGTATCTCTTGTTTTGAAGGGAGAGTCATTATGACGCTTAACGTATTTTTAATAACTTAACATTTTTCAATCCTTTCACCGTAGGAATTTATCTTTTCACAAAAGCAGTCGCAATGCAAATACAAATGTACAGAGTTACCTTGTAAGGTATGAAGACCGGCGTGAAAGTGTTTCATTGTAGTAATTGTAACCCGTTTGAGTCTCAAGATAATTCGTGAAATAAACTTGAACCTAACCTCAATTATTACTCGGTTTGTACAGCACACGTAGAAGTTAAATTACGGAGAATATTACAAAAATTTTCAAAGTTTTTATATCATCATATGAGGTTAATTCTCGAACAAGCTCTTGAAAAACCACGTGGAAAATTATCAACGTATGAATTATGAAAGTATGAAATTATATTTTAAATAGCACGGCCTAGCACTTGAAATTCAAGTGACAATTTTTTTCTTAATTACTTTTTTATTTTTAATCAAAAGTCTTCTTCAATCAAAATTTCGAAAGCAGTGGAACAAAACTGATAAATAAACAAATAAATTTATTATGGCCAAAAGAATTAGATGAATATTACATTGTATTTTATTGACGCTCTCAGTCCCTAGACCCGTATACCTCAATATCTCTCTCTGTAGCGAAGTGAGTTTGGGACTACTTCGACCGAGGAGCAGTCAATCGCTTTATTGGAAAAACTCAGAATGTTTTTCATATTTAGATACCAGTAGAAAGATTCTGAGTGCCAAATTTGTGAACACGCAGTTATTTATAAAAAAACTTAAATATCATACATTTTTATTTTTTTCTTCAAACTTTACACATGGGAACAAATGAAAGTTTCATGATATCTGTAAAATTAAAATGGAAAGAAAAACAAAAACTAATTTGTGAAAGGAGCTCTGTCCAATCTCATTTTCATTGTTATATGTGCCTCTTATTCTTTAAGATTTACGTTTAATACTGTTTATGCTTATTCTTAAACAATTTTATTTAAAGAAGCAGAGTCAGTAGATCTATTTTATTTTCGGTCGCAATTGACTTCACTAAGGAGATAACTTGGAACATTGTAGACACATGTTTCCCTTTCTTCAGAACCGGAATTTTACGACCAGTCTCAAGTTTTCCATTTGATTATTTCGCCTCTACACTTCACACATTTGCAGATTAATAAGTCTCCTTTCGAATCAAATCCATTGAGTGTAAACCAGATGAACTGCACATTGCAACTCCAGTATCCATTTTTAACGTGGTATAGTGGTATATCAATAAAATTGTGACCGTGTATACTTCTAAGCTACACAGTATACATGGTCAAGGACTGCACGGTGAAATAATTCTTTACAGTGTGATTCTAACATTGCATTCTAACAAAATCAGTGATTGTCGTTTTTTATAATAATTGCTAATATAACATTTCGGAGGGGGGGGTAGCTGTATCCCCGTGTCTCAGCGTGGTAGCAATGTGCAGGGGTAGCTGTATCCCCGTGTCTGAGCGTATGAGCAATGTGCAGGGGTAGCTGTATCCCCGTGTCTGAGTGTGGGAGCAATGCGCAGCCCAGGAAGCGAAACTTAATCAAGGAGTTAAGGCAGTACTCAAGGCGTAGGTACTAATATCCGAAATCGGCATAAATAAACAGAGACACATGTACCCATTGTGATTTCAACTTGAAAAACCGGTCATTTAAATTAAATAATAGCAATTATAATTGATGGAGTAATGCATTGCGTCTTATGGAGGAAACACTTATATTAAAAAAATGTCAACTTGTAAATCACGAAATTGATGGAAATTAACTTTGATTAGCAAAATATTTTCGTTTGTACTATTTTCACATCTCTTTTACGTAAAAGTCACTTGAGACATCTGAGAAAGGTATTTTACTTTTTTCAAGGTGAGTTGCATAAATCACGAAACCGTTGCGCTCGGCCGCCATGTTTGTTCGTGCTCTTGTGCATATTTCAAACGAGTCAAGCGAGTTCCTCAATATTGTTTGTATTATTATTATTATTATTAACTAATAGAAATAAATTGAAACATTTTTTCTTCGTAATTATTCATACTGTTGTCTTTTTAAAACAATAATAATAAGAAGAAGAATAAAGAAAACAATTATACATATCTGTGATTTGACTAATTTGGATCGAGTGCTGCTCCCAGCTCGAATGCTAAGTCGCCACGAGGCCATTGTTCGCAAGCTCCTACGTCTCCAGTGGCGCAGTCAATTGGGCCACGGCCGAAGCAGTAGGCGACATCCGCTGGGCACTCCATCATTCCGTCTGCCTCTATATCCATGTGGAGGCGATTTCCCGCCTTGGCGTTTGTTTATACAACCCTCTGAAATTAAACCTAAAAAAATATCCATTTCTGATATTAAATAGATCGATTCGTCTTAAACTTTATCTAGTACTTTCAAAATAACTGATTAAATTTTTAAAATTATTTTTCGCCATGCTATTACTGATTCTAATTATTCATATAAGTTTAGTTTTATCTGCTTCCATCCTTGGCACAATTGTGTACAATAATTCCATGTCCCCATTGCGGTCCGGGGGTTTTCTTCTGAAAAGGATGGTTTTTATTTACAGGCTCTTTCGGCTCTTGCCGCTCAGGGGCGGCGGCGATCTCAGTAATACTATAGTAATAATTAATTTCGAATTTGGAGTTATTGTAATAGTTAAGATTTATAAACAAATCTTGCGAGTGTTTTTTCCTGAAGTGTGATAATAATACGTATCTACTTGTTAGATTTTTTTGGGTTATTTATTAAAAACAAATCTGTTGGTAATAAATTAATGTTTTAACACGTACCTAAACATTTTTATTGTTAGAAATGTATTGAAGTGTTAAATCGTTTGCCTCTACTTTAGGGCTTTACTTGGTCGGAATTGATGCGATGGTCCCTTCCTTGCTTCCGGAGAGTAAATTAGTTTACTGTTATCCACGTGGTCATAAGCATTTTGTACTGCCTTTTTGGCAATCAATTTTAGAAGTTAATATTGTTTTTTGGCTTGGTATCACCCGCTAACTTGACTAATGATGTGTAGTATTAAATTTCCCCATTTTCCACGCTCTTTGCTCGTATGAGGTAGTTTAGAAATAAAAAAGGTCTCTTTCTTTAATTTTCTGAAGTAGAGGCAGGCATCACAGTTGCGTAGTCTCTCTCTTTTTTTTTTGTTGGGCTTTACGGCTCATGTCGACATCAAAGGTCATTGAAGCCCGAAAAACTTGTAGAGGTAGGGAAAATGTAGTTACGCACTAGGGAGAGCCAACATGACTCCCCCCGCGTGTGGGACTCGTCGAATGATTCAACCCTACCCACTAAAAACCCTCCTGATTTACACCACACTAAAATGAGAGGGGCACATAACATGAGGGGCGACAAAGAATAAGGGGAGAAAGAATAAGGGAGAACAAAAAATGAGGGGTAGGATAAAAAATGAGAGGAAAGAAGAAAATGAAAGATACCCTGATAGCCTTAATAGCGTCGGGATCGAAAAGAACAAGAGGTGACCAAGGAAGGTCAGGAAAGAGAAAGGAAGGAGCATGGCACAAGCAAGTGGAAATAGTGCCAGACTCAGCTCGGGGCCCCGTGTTCGCCAAACACGTACTTACTTGATGTATGTCCCCTGGGGGGTGCGTAGTCTTTCGACCGGTCACAGGCATAATAGTATCGCGAACGCAGCGGAGTCCTGTTTTTGAGACGTTCCAACAGGGCATATCTACGTTCAGTCGCTGTTGTGACACAAAGAGAGATGCACGGCGTTGCACACGGGGACGAAGTGGACTGGGTGCGTCCGTGATGGAGTACGAGTTCGTGGGTTAACATTCGAACCTTGGGTTTGACTTGAAGAACGACGACTCAACACCCGAAAATAAAGGCGACTCCAGACATTCGTCATTTGGCGAATCCCGAGCGACCGCTCGTTTGCCGAATAGTGTGGATAGGGTGCTTTTGCATCACGAGTATCGCTGTTCCTCCAACACCCAGTTGCTCAGCGTGGCGGTCTGTTGGGCACATCAAAGAAAGCCGAGCAATGGCGAGCCGAATGACGAATTAGCAATTTCTGTTATAATTGTTAAATTGATAAACAGTTATTAGAAAATGATGGGAAGTACGTCTTCTCTATAGTTGTTCCAATGCATTAGAAGAAAATATTTTATGACTCTTTCTCAAACATATCGCCAATCACTTATGTTGAAAAGAAGTTTGATTCCTGCGTTTGATTCATCTAAACGTAGCAATGGAGGCAGTTTTAGAATTCCAAGGCCGGAAACCTTGTGGGCGGCTTGAGTGTGACATTTTAGCCATTCAATGGAATTTTTATCTTTTAAGTGTAAACACGCTTATTTTTGTCCTCTTATCTTCACCTCAGAAAAAGTAATTAACATAAGCGTACTTTGTGGCACCAATTCAATTTTGTTGTGAAAATTGAAAGATATATTCCCGCTGCAAATGTGTGTTCTTATCATTTTTTAAAAGAATCATATGATATGCTTTGCATTCGAGTAAGGATAGCTTAATATGCATGAATATCCCAATACGTTAAGTTAATTTCGGGTGAAAGAAATCTCGTCTTTTACTAAACGGAATTCATGTTAAAAATGCATTGTTCCAAATGATTAGCTCTAAACCAAAAAA
Source organism: Laupala kohalensis (assembly GCA_002313205.1). Classification (NCBI taxonomy): domain Eukaryota; kingdom Metazoa; phylum Arthropoda; class Insecta; order Orthoptera; family Trigonidiidae; genus Laupala; species Laupala kohalensis. Next base: position 34,245 of record NNCF01135502.1, on the reverse strand, counting down.
ACTTCACCATTTCATGAACTGGAAGGAAATGAATCTTAATATGCAAGTTCGTTAATAAATGGCCATAAAATATCAGTTATTTTCCACGAAAGTAATTTTCCTGTCCTTTCATTCCTATCGTACTTTTATCGCACGCTATTAAGTTACATCTTTATCTTTGTCTTTTTAGTAGACAAACTGTAACTGTTTTTTAATAGTTTTATCATTGTTACTGGTACAATAGACGTTCACTTATTGTTTTGCAAAGTGCCAGACATCTATTACCTGTATTTTTTAGTATTTGCTATGATTATTGACAAGTCTTTAGACCTCTGTCGCTTTCAAAGTTTGCAGACTCTTTGCAACAGCACTGATTTTCTCACGCGCAACTGAAACGGCATGTGCCAAGCAGATGCCGGTCATTCAAAGGGGTTCAGTAGCATATTTTCTCAAGTTACCAACAAATGACTATATGAATAATACCAATTTATTATTTATAACAATTTCAAATTGTACACAATTAATCAAATATTTTTAAAATTTTATTTTAAAAATAATTTATCGAATACACCACTCTCTTTAAAATAGGAAGTTTATAAATCAACGTGTTTATACACGCAGTCAAACAATAAAAACCAGATAAACGGTTCTTTCCATGGTAGTATAAAATAAATAAATTAATGGAAAAGGAAACATACTACAGTAATGGAGCTTATAATACAAAACAGTAATGAGTTTAATAAACATTTTAAAGCTAGTTTGAAAAGCCACTTTTCAGGCGAGTTTTTTTTTCTCAGAAAATCTACTAATTAGATGCAACTAATTTTCTTCTTCTAAACATATGTTTTGGAAAACGCAATGGCTTGCCAGTACATTAAAAGTTCCCTCCAAATCCGCCCTTGAGAGTAACTTGTTCTTGCTGAAGATGTGTTTCATTTTCTCTTCGTCGGTGGAGTCTCACAATCGAATCTCAATGCAATCCACATCCTCGTTGAAAACAACAGACTTCTTGGGGAGCGACCGTTGTTCTCCTGCAGAAGCGTTGATCGTGTCGTAGGTAGTGATGGTGTCCAAGGTGCCCGCTTCACTTATAGAATCGTCCATTATCCCAACCTGCGCATCTGCGTCTCTTATGAATTCATCGTTGAATATGATCATGGGACGGGGAAGATCGATTTCTGCAGGGATGTCCAAATTGGGATTTACCTCTTCACGTCTACAGAAGAAGGAACAAAAAAAAACCCATCAGCAATTGTTGGAAAAAATTCGCCGTTTATTTTACTCCTAAAACAGTGGTCATCAACGTTTTTAAAAGAGGACTGGAATTATAATCACGAAAAGAAAGTTTTAGAGAAGGTAATACAGGAATGGGAAAGAGATATGGCAGCAGGAGACATATGTGTTCATCAAGAATGTTCACTACACCTATAAAAATGCGGTTTCAGCCAACAAAAGAAGCTGCAGAAATAATATCGATACATGGGACTTATTTACGAGGTTGAGAATTTCGATACCGGAAAGGAACAGATACAATTGAGACTTTCGATGTAGTGAACGGCGTGACACTAAGGTTTTCTGTTCTTCCACACTCGGAAGCATAGACATCCGCCATTAGAGAGTACAACCTGAGTGCAACAGCAGCCACCAGACTGTAGTTGATTGTTCCCAGTCTCACCTTCTCGCAGTCAGATCCTTTGCCGTGTCGTAGGTGATAAACAATGTATGGGTTTCCAGAGATTTAACATTTTTAATGCCTTCTTTCGTAACAAAACTGCTTTGTAAAACGAAATACTCAAAACTGTCCCGTGATGTGAACGAGGAAGAATCAGGCGGGCGAAGTGAACATGGAACCCGACCACACATCGTCACTTTCGTCTTTCAACTCTCTAAATCGATGTGCATCAAATTAGACGTAGAATAGAGAACTAAAGCTATTGTAACTGTCGTAAATAAAGGTCAAACTTGGATCTAACTGCACTTGTCGTCTTCACTTGTTGTACTGGTGTAATGGCGCCCACGCAGTTTCTTTCGGACATCCAGAGATGGCGCCTGCATTGCAAACCATTCGGTAGCTCGAAATGTGGAAATCGATAGCTCGAAATGTGGAAGTCAAGGATACCTTGTATATCGAAAGTCTCTGTACAAAATGGCTTATTGGATTGTCATTTGTGGGGGTGGAGACGTGTGAGTTCTTATACTCAGAGTCATACAATTTTGCCAAAAATCATGCAATATGGCCGTCTATCACGAATTGTCAGCTTCTACGAATTAAAGTTATGTCCAAATAAATATTAATAATAGCCACAAAAGCGACTATTTGATGTGACGAGATACACGCTAACAACACAAAAAGCTAATATTCGTTCCACACTCCCTCGATGCGGAATAGCGCCACGAGAGCACGTGAATTAAATTGGTGTCAGAGTTTGGCGATGGATTTTCGAGTATTATTACCCTTATGGCGAAGTAAAACTGATGGCTACATTGAGTACAAGGTGAGTACCAACATCAAACCAGTTAAAGTGCCAAATAAATTAATGAATGTGTTGTCGAGGGAGCTGATACAAACTCCTTATGACCATGTTGAAGACTACAAAGTAATTTACCGGGATTAATATGCAATAAACTAATAAACTCAGTGCGTTTCTGTTCATTTTTTTTCTGTTGAAGTTAAATTTTCTCGATGCAAAGAACCACGACTTCCGAGTATACAATAATATCTGCAACGAGCGAGACCAATAAAGGTTAGTGGAGATCAAAGTTACATAAGAAATGTTTGCAATATTGCGACAAAATAAAGTGTATACGTACCAACAATTTTAATTTTGTGTTTACTGCATAAACGTGTAAGGGAAAGAGTTTAGAGACTAACTCCTGGTATGTTGAGGGCACGCGATGAATATATATNTATATATATATATATATATATATATATATATATATAATGTTTTTTTAAAAATAGGGGTTAAATTGTAAAGGAATGCGGTCCTTCTGGCCGCGTTAAAAAACACAAAATTACAAGTACTGTAACATTTTGACCAAATATTACTTGATGGTGTACGTTAATGAACACGTAGCGTGTTAGTTAGTATGACATCCTTAATTTAAAAGAAACCTGACATTTTCACTAAAGGTCTGTAAACAACCTTTTTTTTTGGGGGGGGGGGGCTTTAGGGCTCGTCAACATCGAAGGTAATTAGAGCCCATTGTAAACAACCATTAATGGGGCCTGAGCAATTTGATACCGATGCACTGGTTCAATTAGAGAGTTGCGTTCCCGGTGTAAATTCTGGAAGAAAGCTTCTAACTTACGCCAACCATAAGCGATTCCTGGTGTACTAACAAACGATAATCTGCACCAAATATTGTGAACAGTCCATCTAAAGGTCTTTTGATATATTTAACAATGGTAACGTGAGTTCAGGTTACTGCGGAATTTAAATAATATTTAAAATCGATTTCAAATTTTGTTCAAATTGATAAATTGAAAAAATTATTAGATTAACACACAACAAAGATCACACTTTCTGATGTTTCTGTAACAATGCGCTTCATAATAAGAATTCAATTGTTGTCTGCAACAGACAGTATGTGTCATACGAGTATTTCCCACGCTTTGCTAACATCATTATTTTTTGGTACAATAATTTGGATATTTTGAAATTGGACGAAATTTTGTGAAATAAAATATATTTATCATTTTATCTTCTTTCCTCTATATCATTATTTCTTTCTCGTTTTTTTAAATTTCATGATAATTGAAATATTATTTTAAATCTTATTTTCCATTATTTTGTGAATGATATTAAATCTTTATTAATATTTTTTCAACCATTGTTCAGATTGCGCTAATTATTCTTTGTGTTCTAGTTGATAATGGCTGCAAAACTATGGCAATTTATCTTCATAATAAGTAACCGGTACATCCATGATAGTTCATTTCTGAATAAAAAATAGAATCAATAAAACCACACCAATGAACGTTAAGTACTGCGGTGTCCGACGTGTCTTTTTGCCTGCGAACCAATTTCTTTCGATCGATTGGGCAGGTGGGCACGGGATGGGATGACGTTGGCGAACCCTAAAGCCCCAAGAAGAAGAAAAAAGGCATGGATGGGTTTTGGCAAAATACCCTCCGTCGAATAACACTAATGGGTCATGTTCATTTATTTAGAAGCCGATATTTTAATTCACACCAACAAATGTATATTACTTCAAGGATGAAAAATTGGAGAGTATATTAATTTATTTTAACAAAATTTTTTTAAAAATTTTATATTAAGATGAAATGTTTTCATATTGTAATGTATTAATCGGTTATTGCGAATACAGCTTCCTCTTCTCTCTCACCGGACGTGTTGCTTGTGCTAATAGTCCTGTCAGGGAATAATTTTAACGCAAATCAAATAAATAGTGGAAGACTCACAACCTTTTACGGACGAATAATTTGTATTTTGTGATAAGAACTCATTTAATTAAGATTCGACATTATTATATATTTCATTAGATTATATAATGGACGTTAATTATAATAGAATTATCACACAAAATTGTGTTCACATTGGTGAATAATTTGTTATAAAATGTGCCAAAAGTGGCGGACCGCCAGTTGGAAAGCCCTGATTGGTCTACTTACGATTCATTCTCCTCCAGGCTGCGCTTTTTCAAGAAGTCTTCTGAGAGAGGCTCAATGGCGATTTCTGAGTGTCTGGAAATGAGAGAAAATAAATTGAAGTGTTCACATACGCAACAGGATACAAAATAAATGATTTAAAATGACGTAATACATCTGAATCTTTCATCTAAAAATTCTGTTATTTAATTGTAACAAAAATCCAATTAGATAGGCGGCCTGTGTACATCGTGGAAAATATATTATGGAATATTTTTATCAATATGCAGACATGTTTCTTCCTTAGGCACTGCTTTATGCGAACATGTTATCTTGTTTGTAACGTGTAATCAAAGGCGTTAACATATGCCAAAAAAAAAGGTCTCAGAATTAAAGTATTTATAAATATACTCGAATATTTGTAAATAATAATCCGAAAGGAAAGAGGGAGAGAAAGAACGAAAATAAACTTACGATGATTTGGCACTTTTGTCTTCGTATTGAGGATGTCGGGCTCCATCTTGGAATCTTGGCCTGGAAAATCGAAATTTATGCAGAACATTTAATAAGCAATATCAGAGAACCGAACTACGTCCGGATTTATTCATCATAAAATAACTTTTCAGAAATGTTTTAATAAATGAGTTTATAGACATCTTTCATAACTAATTTGACAAGTGAATTTAATTTGTTAATTTAATGAAATTTATAGTAAAATATACTAAAAAACAAAAATTGTTGTATATTTGTTTTCTTAACTTTTAGTATTATTTTCCAAGGGGAAAGAGCAACGCTCACATTTAGTCTATTTATAACATATTCAAGTAAATTTTAAATAAAAGAATTCTTTTTTTTATCTATTTACTAATTATTTCAATTTACTGATTGATTCATTTATTATAATATCGATGACTACCCAGGTGTCACGGAATGACGCCCACGTTACTGGGAAATGTGTCATTTATCATTTCATAGTCATCTATAGCGAGTGTTGTTCATTGGTTCGGCGTAAAACATTCCACAGAACAGTCAAATGTCATGACCTGTAGATGAGCGCCCAGAGGATGTATCTCAGACAGAAGGGAAGGAACTGTGTTATGTTCACAGACGAAAGCCGGTTTAAACTTTCATTTATTGTTCGTATAATAATTTTTAACACGAATTTTCACCAGATTGACACTTATGCTGTTCAATTACTGATATTATAAAACCCCTATATACCAAGTCTCGGCAAAATCCCACCGTAAGTTTTCCAGACAGAAGATTTAAAGAAGCTCGTATTATTAGAGAAAAATTGAAGTAGTAATATATGGGCAGTGTTTTGTGGTTAGTTATTCTGTCAGCGTTGTCAGTAGAGAGTACACAGTCGTCAATGAGCGCTGCCATCTCGTTGTCAGATAACTGACGTACTCTGTCATCTAAATATATCTTTGTAATGTAGATAAAAGTGGCGTTAAATATTTCGGGAAATTAACTACAAATTTAAGGAAAAAAATGTTTCCTCCATAAGATGTAATGTATTACACCATCAATTTAAATGCAATTATTACTGGCCGCTCAGATGTACTTTTCTGAGCTGAAATTAAAATTAGAATATGTTACTCTGTTTATTCATGCAGATATTAGATCTTATTTTACTGATTTAATTCCATCTAACCTTGTTTTATCTTAAACCCAAATTCTAAATTAAGTAAATTGTGTTACACATTACGAATCTTAGTTAATCTTGTTAGTCCACATATTTCCCGTTACGTGTGTTTTGCAAATGTTTGCTCCCATTTACGATACGGCATTATCTTCTGGGGTAATTCCGGTCAGAGCGTCCAAACTTTCAGAAATCAAAAGAGGATTGTTCGGATAATTTGTAAATCTCACCCCCGAATCTCTTGTAAACCTTTATTTACGGAATTAAATATTTTAACATTTCCCTGCATTTATATTTATGAAATTGTTGTGTTTGTTAAGACCGAATTACCGAAGCGCCACCCTTCTTTCATACAAAACAGCCTCGTTCACGAACACAATACTCGCAATAGGAATAATATTCATCGTCCCAGAGTGTCAACCGCGCTTTGCCAAAAAGTGCAGTATCATTCGGGAATCGTTCTATATAATTCCCTGCCCAAAAATACAAAAGATATTATTAAACTGAATCTCTTCAAATCCGCAATTAAAAGCTACCTTCTGCACCAGTGCTTCTACACTGTAAAATAATTTATTGATTTTAATAAAAATTAAAGCCGTCTTGTATTTTATCACACCATTGTTGTAGTAATTTCAAAATATCTGACAGCAATTTCATATCTATTTTCCTGCATGCTAGTATTATGTCTTATTATTCATATAAATTTACTTGTATATGTACTGAACTACATTAATTCTGTAGCTCCATTCTGACCCGGGATTTTCTCCGGTTTTCCTTCGGGTAGGGGCGGATTTTTTAAATAAAAATCCTCTAGGCTCTTGCCTAGAGACGGTATCAATTGATATAATTTAGTGGTATTTAATATTTACGAATTATCAACAATACTTTCCGAATTATTTATTGTTTGATAAAAACAGGTTCTTGTGAAATGTCTTTTCTGTTTTATTAAATACAATATTTGTTGGTATTTGTTAATAGTATAACACGTGTCGATTTATTTTTTTATCGTTAGGAGTATGTTGAATCTTAAATCCGCCTCTGCCTTAGGACACTTGATCGGATGGTCCCTTGCTACTTTCCGGAGAGTAAATTAGTTTATTATCCTCCACGTGGACATACGCAGTTTGTAACTGCTTTTTTGACAATAAATATTTATTTTACTACCGTAAGTTGTAGACCATTGCGCCCGCTACTCCGTGTTTATGAGTATGATTCTTACCTTATTACAAACCAGTAACCTGCCACACCAGTAGCGATAAGCATCAATCCTAGAAGGACTCCCAAAGTAATCACTGCTGCAAGGAGACCGCTGTTGCTACTGGTCTTCCATTCTGTTTCTTTTCCCACAACTAAATCAGGGGCACTTACTTCAGATTCCCAATCTTCCGCCAAAATTTCCTTCACGTCACTGCAGAAGAAAAAGCAACCAAACGGAAACGTTGATTAACAATTACGTTTAGTACAGTGCTTAAATAGCAGATCTAATTTTATCTAATGTCGTTTTTCATTTGCTGCTGGTAATATTTTATTATATACACATAAGTACGAATTTTATTTTGGATGAATAGGCTATTTGATGATGTAATAGTAATTATGTATAGTAAATTATTATTATTGTTTCGTCAACATTTGCGGATAACAATGACCCTGAGTCCAAAAAGGGCAACCTGCGTGCAACAAAGATGTTCCATTTCCTTGCTGCACTCTCCCGGTGGAGTGGGGAACTCGCAATGCGGAGCAATGACCTATTTGATCGGTGCTAGTGGACACAGTAAATGGAAAACGCTTTCAGTAATACTTGGTCAACACTTCAATAGTGTATTTTTCACGGAAGTAATTTCCTCTGAATATTGCTAAAGCTATTATATCTCTTTCTCCTCATGGTGAACTTATATAAGCTTAAACACAATTTTTACTCGGAGCGAAGAAAAGAAGAATTGAAAAACTATGCAATGTCCGAGTTAAATGGCTCCGTATGTTGAACTATACAGAACTAATTCGAAGATTGAAATGGACGGGCCATGTACTTAGAAGAGACGTAGAAGAGCGGAACCACGACGTAGAAGCTGGAAGGTAGGATGTTTTGGAGCGAGGAGGCGATAGTCTCGCTGATAAGTTGCTGTTGAGAAGGATGCAAGCGAACTGCCGCGCATTAGCAATTGGAAAATGGTAGCCAGGGATAGAGGTAGAAGAAGCTACGGCTGGATAGATGTTTGTTGTACAATACTAATTGTCGTGAATCATAGTAATTATCATGGACACCGGTGGTCTAGTAGTAGCGTGTTACTTCCGCAATCCCCCTGAGCGGTAGAGCGTGAATTCAAACCCTGCTCGGCAGAATGATGTGATGTTTTCAGCTGGGATTTCCTTCATGTACTCCATACAAATGTCTGTTCGGTACCATACGTTCTCCGGTAACCCAACATCTCTCTTTCCCAAATCCCTCTCCCAAGTTCAACGGTTAGGTAGAAGAGCAAGTTTCATCAACGTGAACAACGCCGAAGAGCATAAAATAAAATTAATGTATAAATTGAGTGAGAAGCTCTAATGATGGAATATTTTACCAACCTTTCAAACTTTTCACTTTCCTCCGGTTCTCCCTCGGCAATCGAGTATACCACGACGCGCAGATAACTCTTCGGTCTAATTTCAGCATCTTCTTGGTCATTTTTTACGGAGCGGCGTCTGCGCGTCGACGTGTTCTGAACGACGCGTCCCTCTTCTTCGTCACTTCCTTCGCTGCTACTTCCGCCACCGTCGTTTGCGTCTCCGTCACCAAGCGGCAGCACCACTGAGGAGAGCGCACGCAACTGCCGCTTGGAAGTGTCAGGTCCGCTCGCTAGAGTCATCAATGCGTCGACGTCTTCCAGCATTGCGCCGTGCACGCGCAGCTCCAGCAAGTGTTCTGCACGCAGTGACCGCACCTGTGGACAAACGTGTAAAAGTAAAGAGTCTATAGACGTCTCAGTGAAAGAACAGTGTCTTGAAGCAATTTGATTGAAGCCCCTATTTGCAGAATAGGGTCAAAAGGGAGTTAAGTAGATGCGACGCGGTAGGTCGAGGAAGATACAGGGCGGAACGCTACGAACCGCTAATCCTCAATCACCTCATCTGGAGGGCCTCACCCCGGGGCTTTCAGTGAGACTCCCGTCTCTCTTTCCACCCTACAGCGTAAGTCTCTCGCATGTAGACCGCTCAACAAGTCTCCAGCACGATCTCTCTCGCCACCAACGAACACCTGGAGTCGAACGGAAGCCTCCGCCGTCACTACCAACGCACCACAGCTCATGTGTAATTTGTCACTGAATAAACTAGACATCTAGTCATAAAGGACTGTCTCTTACTCATATTTGCTTCCTTCCACTTTCCTGTCGGTAACAAGATTCTCATTACTGCCCTATACCCTCCATCCCACAGGAATTGTTGATCATCACAACAATTGGTGATCAGGTACAGAGTCATGTTGGTCTCCACAACAATAGTGACGAGTTGTAACCAATGGACCGAATGCGCGGCGTTGTCATATGTCTGCTGCGGTGGAGTTGGAGCTTGCGTAGCTCCACCCAATAGACATCGAGCTCTGCATCAAGGTTAGCAATGAAACCCTCTTCTCAGTCGCTGATGACATATTAATTACTGCCGTTTCTACGAATCGGTTGCAGGCGGTAGCATTCAAACGTAAACTCAGTAAGATTCTGCTGACACGAGTAAAATGCCCACATATCTACAGCGAGAGAAAGATGGCAATAACGCAATGCTGGCATTGGCTTCTCGACTTTCTCCTGGTCTTTTATACTCCTGTCTCATTCTTTTTCTTTTAGTGCGAGCACTGTAATGAATCATTGTCGTATAAGGTTCATGACACTCAGAGGACATTTAAGATAGTTAGAGAACGTCCCGGACAAGAGGCATTCAACATTCTTGTTGCGTGTAACTTGTGACTGTAGCTGTACCTTTCTCAGACGCAGTACATCCACCGTGAGCATGTGGGAAACTTCCTGAGCGATCGGCACTCGATGGGAAGTTGGAGCTTTAGTCGAACACTGGCCACAACTTCGGTGCGGTGTTGTCATATCTCTGCTGCTTGGGGGTAGCCTATGACACTCGGGCACAAAAGCTACTATAACCCGGTGGAAAAGCTACCTTTGAACTGTCATCTTGTGACACAAGTTTAGAGATGTTTGTCGCAGAAGACATATAAATTTCTGCCGGGTTTACGAATCGGCGGATGTAGGTGGAAGCTTCCGAACGTAAACTCGCGATCACATTTGAACTCATACACTTTGTCATCCGTGTAGCTACACGTGGATAAGACATTTTATAGTTTTCGGTTAGAAACAAGTGGCGACGAGTAGGGAAATAAACCCGGGACTCCTGCTTCGATCGCTGGGATGGTAACCATTACACCACCCGTTCACCTTCCACAACTGTACACCATTTCCACCCAGACGTAAATCCCGGGAGACCTGAGACATATCCCTATACAGGAGATAAGTGAACCTGGCTTCTCGCCAATTTCATCTGACTGAGAGTTACCCCTCTAACTTCTTTCTTACACGTAACGAATAGCGTGATAAGACAAGTGTTCTTGTCCGGAACCTTTGGTCTACGAGTGCTCGTCCCAGCGCTCAGCATAGTGGAATGGTGCGTGACGACAACTCGAACCCTATTCGGACAGCCGCTGCTCTGCCGCTAGGTGACAGCAAAGTCACGCTAATACAGATGCAATCTGGTCTTTGACAGCTCCCCTGCGCCCATCAGTTAGCCACCATCTGCCGCGAGTAACGGCGAGTCTTGATTGTACATAGTGTATTGATGGAAAGTTATGGAAAGTACAGTGATTTTTACTCTCTTGAGTTGTATTTGAAATCTTTGATAGAGGGATGAGTAGTGTCAAGGGCTGGAATATTACATCTCGGCACTCATTTGTTTATCTTATATTCGTTTATTTCTCCACAAGTTTCACACATTCGGATTTGCGGCAAACGAGAACATACTTCTTCCATCTGGACTTCCTTATATTCAGGAATTGAACACAGACAGCAAATGCAATGCAGTGGCTCATTATTTCGAGTTACGTATACGAACAAGACACCTATGAATAATCCACCAGGTGAATAATCAAACAGCTATAGCTTCACTTCCTAACTGAAATGTGAGAGAGTGAGTGTGCGAATGAGAGAGTGAATGAGTGACTGAGAGAGATCGCAATCTCGCTAATTACTTTTCTTGCGCCGCTATTTCTTCCAACTTTCTGTGAAGAGGAGAGGAATATAAAGAAGTTTATTTTCGTTGATTTTCACATCTAACTCAAGTTGATTCATGTGAATGGTAGAAAGATATATAACCCGTGTAGTGCCTTAGTGATCAAGTACCGGGAAAATATTAATTAAAGCGAAAAAAAGTTGATTCTTGTGTAAGAGTCATATGATGATTGTGTCCCAAAGAACACGTTGAATAGATCATTAAAACATAAATGAATCCATTTTTTTATCGTAAACAAAATTAGAATTCATCTAGTCCTGATTTCATACACCCACTTACAGTACAGAACCCCTCTTAACCGGTCTGATCGGACCCTGTGACCGGTTACCCGTTTGCCTGGTTAATTCGAGGTTCCCGTGAAAATAGATTTTCATTCAAAAACAGCCTACAATTTCATGAATTCTAGAAATATTTAAATATGTTTGACTATGCTTATGACTTCATGTAACCTTTCTATTCGTGTATTTCATTGTATTACATTTATTTCTAACTCGCTTTAAACAAATGTAACACTCGCGCAACTGTTAATATTTGTTCCTGATAAATAAAAAAAATACTTTTAACGGAACGACATTTGCGACTTGATACTCGGCATTCTCACACTGAAGATGCTGACGAAGCCGGCGAAAGTACTTCATTTAAATAAATATTTCACTAGTAGACAAAACCACACCTGTCATATATTCTCAAAATGAATACTAGTACTGCCTCAACGATATCCAACTATCTAACATTAAAATTGCATTCATTAAATGTTATTATTTTAATACTTAAACGAAAAATACTGTTTTTCTACTGCGACTTTTGTTTCCTGCTTCTTTTCTTATGTTCTCTCTACGTACATAAAAATACCCCACATGCAGGGTGCGTCAGAAATATATACACAATTTGAAAATTTTTCAGACCTAATATTTTGGCGTAACAACCTACCTACGAAATAAATTTTCTTTGTCAGTTCTAAGTATGTAGTGTACATTGTGGGGCATCAGGGCTCGTCAACAGCAAGGTCATTATAGGCCCTGCTGTTGTATACTTTACTTGTGTAGCTGTGTCGCCTGAAAGCAGAAGTTATGAATGTACTTGGCCTCGGTGGGGTCAGAACAAAATTTGTAGAGTTTCACATTGATGTCGCAGTTCATATAGCTGCAACTACTGAGAAACGAACCTTCCTTCCTTCTACGCACCTCGCACTCTGCTCCTAAAATCATTAACTCTATCAATAACCCCTTCTACCACCATATCCCCCCTCCCCCCCCCACACACACGTGTGTGCCCACCTACTAACAATCGCTGCCACCACCCAACTCCTACCTCCTATCTCTCCATGTAGATGAAGCTTCAATAGCACTAAGCTACATTTCCCATTTACAAACACTACAATCCATTTTCTAATACAGAAATGTGTAACGCGAAAGCATCTCTGTCTGTCTGTTACCTAAAACCACTAAACCGATCCTGATGAAATTTGGCAAAAAGAAAAAAGTTAAGATGTTCAGAATGAACATGGGCTAATTTTTATTTTTAAAATGCGTGAAAAGAAAGATAGAAAATTATTTTGACCATAAATGTCGATGAAATCGGGAAAAAAAGAGAGGCACTATATTCGCTTACGTTTCGCCTAAACAGTTAGAGATAGGTGACAACTATGAATGGCTTTTTTTTTGTGGGGCTTTACGGCTCATGTCGACATCAAAGGTCATTGGAGCCCTAAAAACTCGTACAGGTAGGGAAAATGCAGTTACGCACTAGGGAGAGCCAACATGACTCTCCCCGCGTGTGGGACTCGCCGAATTGATTCAACCCTACCCACTAACAACCCTCCTGATCTACAACACACCAAAACATACCTCAAAACCAAATATCAAAAACATTGACAAAGAAATGAGGGGGGGAGACGAAAATGTGGAGAGGACATAACATGAGGGGGGACAAAAAATGAGAGGGATGGAAAAAATTAGGAAAATGAAAGATACCCTAGCCTTAACAGCGTCGGGATCGAAAAGAACAAGAGGTGACCAAGGAAGGTCAGAAAAGAGAAAGGAAGGAGCATGGCACAAGTAAGTGGAAGTAATGCCAGACTCAGCTCGGGGCCCCGTGTTCGTCAAACACGTACTTAGTAGATGTAAGTCCCCTGGCTATGAATGGCAATATTGTTTAACTCAAAGAGTTCTACAGAAAAGTCCGCGACAGCATACGATCTATCTACAAATTTGCACCTACATTATTGAAAAAACGTTACGAATTTATTAAGGAAAAATCAATCATAATCAAATTTAATGAATTATATTCCTTGTGCATTTAACAAAGATAAAAGCAGCCTTTAAATCGTAAAATTTCGACAGTTTAGATTTTACTAGAATATTAATGAAATGGTGTAGCTGCGTCTTGCATCGGAAACGAAAATTCTATCAGCGCGGCTGCAGCAAGATGCTATAGTGCAGGGGTCGGCAACCTATGACCGGAGGGTCACCGAGTGACCCACTTTAGTTCCGAAAATAAAGTATAATATGTAAAAATAAATTAAAAAACATAAACATGAAACAAACATAACAAAGAAATGAAATTTATATTAAGCAAGAAAAGGAACAGGTTAACTACCGAAAATTCATATGCTTGTATTCGTCTTAAAACGACTAACTATAAACAGACTTCACAAAATTGACGTCATAAGTTCAACATCAGGGGAGCCATTGATATCAAAGAGAACGTTTATAAATAAAGTTCATTTAACTATGTTTGTAATTATTTTCTTAATAAAATATATCTTATTATTTACTAAAAGACTGTTTTAATACGAAAATATCTCTGACTCTCTTTAATACTCTCATTTTGGTTGATTTTGACCCGCGGCCAAAAAATGTTGCCGACCCCTGGTGTAGTGCAGTAAACTTTTGTATTAAATTAGTATTATTATGAATTTGAAAAACTTGGATGCTGAAAATGTTTTCAAAAAGAGGCAAGTAAAAGTATTTTGATCTTATAACATGGACTTTATTATTTCCTGAATAAAAGAAGATTAGTCTAAGGAAACTCCTGATCAGCTAGTAAGGAAACGAAGAAACATACTTACAGTGACATCCAAGACTCCCGTGTTCGTTCCTTCGTCGTCGGGTGACCCTTCGCGATCCGTGGCGCGCACCTTGAATTTGTATTCGTCTGAAACGACTGAGACGTCACTGCGTGGATACACTGCGCCGGTTTCCGGATGCACTTCGAAATACTCGGCTCCGCTCTCGTCCAGCGAATAGCGGAGTTTCGCGTTCTCACCCACGTCGCGGTCCGTGGCCTGAAGAAACGTACATGTAATCACAGGAGAAATTGGGAAAGAGAATAAAGAAACACAATTAAATATTTGCTAGGAAGAAATCTCATAGTTAATAAATAATGAATAAACCTGCGAGCAAGTTACCAACCAATCAATTTTCATCAAGGGTCCTAAGGCAGGAGAGGATTTAAAGCTTCAGCACACTCCTAACAATAAAAAT
>NNCF01135502.1:0-14096 GCA_002313205.1 Laupala kohalensis | reverse complement strand
GTCGAGTGTTTGTTCCGAGATAATAAGACATTTTATATTTGTGGAGCATCATTTGGACTTGGGAATGATGGCTCAAGTAGTGCACGTTACGAACAATACTTGGTGAACGTGGGTTCGAGAACGAGCTTTGGAGATGTTGATTGGAACATGGCAGCGGCGTCGTTTGCTGAATCGGCTCTTCCAAAACGGATGGGCGGTTTAGCAGTAGAGTGAGGAGGCGACTGTTCGTGAGTTACCAGCTCCATTCTGAGGCCGTGATCACCCATCTTTGCAACAAAGGTAATGTACAAATGCTGGTTGCATCCGGTAACCAAATATCGCAGCGAAGAAGATTAGCGTGTGCGTCGAACATGAATTCTTTGCGGCCCAGCTCAGAACTCTAAAGACATTAGCTTAAATTATAAGTGTCTATTTAAGAAGATGAGCTTTTAATTGTGTAACCATTTTATAAATACAATTGACATTTGCCTTCAGCATTTTATTTGACGACAAGATATAGTATGTTAGAACTCATTGTCAATATTTTCTGTGTTTGTGCCTTTTTGGGGAAATGTTAATGGGGAAGAAGAAAGAAGAAAGCATGGTAGTTTTAGATATCGTGTATTACTAATGAATAAACAATTTAGTCATTTTATTTTCAAATTGCGATTTCCTTATGGAACTCTGTGTGTGTTTTTCACCTTTTAAATTAATACGAATCCCACACTCATGTCTATGAGAACCCCGAAGTTTCATGTATATATTTTTGAGGTCCCTTATTACCCTAGTAATTCCTCAATTAATTGTCCCACTTTTCAGGACAATTTGGCGCCCAACTTTCAAGACAAGCATCATTTAAACACATGGTCCCTTGTGCGTTCTATTCCTTCATCTGATTCACGTAATTCTTTTTTAATTCATAGATATGTTCCCTGGCAAAGTTTTAATATATATTTTGTTACCTTAATAGGTAATAACGATAATTGAAAATCGAGTCGGGGGTGTAAGCGATTTTCGGAGACGTTTATTTGCTTACACTATCAAGAAGGTTAGAGATAGGAGACAATGATGAATGGCAATATTGTCCGTCACAATGAGTTCTGCAACAAAGACCGTCACAGAATACGGCTATCGAATAACCTCAAATATTTTTTTAAAAAAGTTTTAAAAATAGACGTATTACAATACTTTAACTTTAGAGAGTAATTCAAGAAGGTAAAAATAATTACTAATCAAATTAAACCCTTAGCGTTGTTTTGCAATCAAATAATATGAAAACTGTCTTTAAATCGTAAAATTTGGACGAATAGTTCTGACACGTCATGAGGTGCTTCAAGCGAAGCAAATATTTTGGACTTGCGTTCTTAATGACTATTCTTGACGAAGACGAAGAGATATCATTAAAAACATGTGCATGATAACAAAAACAATCGAGCTGCTAGTGCATCTAAAGACATAACATTATACGATGCTTCACAAGAAATACGAACTACTGTATTGATGATTGTTCACAGTCGTTAATGTCTCTTATTCGTAATGAAAAGAAATGGTACACTGCCTCAAACCCTGCGGCATCATGTATGGTAGAGCTCAGCGGTTACTCAGGGAGGTGAAAGACGCTTTGACCTTTGGAATGGAGTCGCACAAATTTATTTTGCAAATAAATAAAGTTGTGCCTGAAGTGAGGTGGGAGAGGAAACTCAAAGAGCTTAAAAAAATTAAATCTATAAAAGTATTATAACAAAATGTTTGGAATATTCGTTTGAGGGTGGATTAAAGTTATCCTACTTTCAAGGCTGGGAAGTCACGATATTATGGCAACTTTGAACACCACTAAGGTTCACCCCACCAAGGTTATTTTTTTCATTTTTGTTCAGGTCGTTGGGAAAAAAACTCGATTCTGTGACACGGAAATATTAATCAATCGATAACTCTTACCTGCATCTTCATGTATGTAGATACATTCTTCATCGTTCCCAGGTTGAGAATACACTTCCGTCTTGCTGTTTTCCATAACTCTCACCACCTTCAATGCGTACTGGAATTTGTTGTTTTCGTCTGGGATGTTGGCGACGTGCAAGTAGAGCTGGGAACAAATAAAAAGAAACATGGCGTCAGTACATTTTCAAGAGATTATAATAATTAATCACAGGAAATGTACTAGGATTCGCGTAAAATTGCGAAGCTATTTACGTCACCCTAACAGACGCATAAGTGTTGGGGTACACAGCAATGTCATCACGTTATGCGATGAAGCTGTCACGCTATTCACTTTGTAACTTGTATTTTTTTCCAGCAATTCGGAAGAAATTTTTACTTGAGTTAGTAGCCACCAATCTTTTGTGATTTTGTGATTCATCACGTAGCTCGGCGACATCTTAGCGCACGTGGGACTCCACCGATTCCATTACGTCTACTTTTGCCAGACGAAGGTTGCCTCACACTAACCTCAAACAATATCAGGTGCTCACAACAACGTCATGGCCGCTTCCCTATAAAAGTTTGAGATTTACATCGTCGGACGTTGTCACAGCCACGTTGAACATGAATATCCCTATACGTGAGAATATTTTCTACAGAGTGATTCAAATCTCAGACATTTTTTACAATAATTGCTCAAAGTTCGGATCAATCACAGTTATGCATGTGTCATAATGGCGATGAAATAATTATACAGCCGGACAAAAAATTATTTGCACCAGTGACCCGGGTATATGAATTCGACATATTTTTGATGCTGAGAACGATGCCGATGTCCCCAGAGAGATCCATCGTGTCAATTTTTAGTTAATGCCGAATCACCACAGCAGGTTTTAATTCACAAAATGGCAACTGAGGGGACGGGGTGATAGAGCTTGGACTTCTCGGTAATCTGGTGCTCTGTAAAGTTTTGTGTAAAATAATACAATTATTCAGGCCATTTAGTGTTGTGTAAGAATTGCTTTACCCTATGCAAATAACAGATATTGGTAACATACATCAATTGTATTTTGATAATACGGAAAAGTTTTGTGTGCTTGGCTCATGGGTACCTTGTTTTCTCTTATTTAATGTTGAATAATTAGAACAAAACTGTTTTCCGGGAGAATACATTAAGAAGAAAATTTGGTCAAGTGCTGAACCTTGGGGGACACCGCTATGACAGTTGGGAAACCCGGATACTTTTATTTAAAATGTTAACGAATCCCAGTAGAAATAATGTTATATTAGATTTCCTTCGTGTTTTTGCAACCAGGGCACCTCCACGTTACTTGTAAAATTACCATTTTTTCATTAAAACCTGCTGAGGTAATTCGGCGATAACTTGAAATTGACACGATGGATCTTTCTTAAGACAACGGTATTGTTCTCAGCGTCAAAAAATACATCGAATCCATGTACCCGGGTCTATGGTAAAGTTAATTTTTGTGGAGCTGTGTTATTGAACCCTTTCAATAATATTCCGCACTTCAGCTTCACAAGGGTTGTTCGCGCTAGAGCTCTACAGAACAGCAACTGTTCGCAGTCGAGAGCTGCGTCTGAAGTCACACTGTGGAACGAATCCCGCGTATTCCTAATCCTAACGAATTAGTTATGGGACTTATATGCTCTGTGACATTAGTTTTAATGGAGTGAACAAAACTTATTAACATTTTTCGTAGAAACGAAAAGTTGAACACTTTTATAATTGATAACAATACAATTAATCAACTTTAATTAACAAACATCTTACGAGAATTTCTTATGTCTGGTATCTTATAACAGAAAAAAATAAATTATGCGATTACATTAAGAAATCCAAATTTTATTAGAAAAATAAGGTGCTAGGTATTTTAGCTGCTTGTTATACATTTCTTTCAGTTTTTTCTCTTACTTGGTCTTGAATGTTTGGTGTATATCATTAAATGAACCTTAGTCTCAAATCACTTTCCAAATTACAATATGATAAGGAATTTCTAGGTCTAGTTTTTCACATTTTCGTCAGAGAATAATCGAAATGAGCAAAATGCGAAACCATTCTNAGCAAAAAGCGAAAACATTCTCGTTTTAATTAGCAATAACACAAGTTTGAAGGAAGATGCGAACCAAGGACCTGTCGTGGGAGACCCACTGAGCGTGAAACAACGAGTGCGTTTAAAAGTTTGGTTGCCGCAAGAACCAACAATGTATGGGGTCATTGAACCGAGTCATTGAGAATAGAAACGTTACGTAATAGACGTTTCATAAAAAGTATAAAATACAAAAATTAGAAGTAAGAGAATGACATAAAAAATGATAACACGCCTGTAAGAACACAACATTGTGTAAGTGGGCGTCGGGAGATTGTGGATGGTATGGTGCCTCTCTCTTTAATGTGGCAGAGGAATTACCAGGGTGCCGGATGCCCTTCCTGTCGCAACTCCCCGAGGCGGGTGATGTATGAATGACATGAGGGATGGATGATGATTATGAAGTGAATGTTGTGGTGGAATGAATGGCAGAGGGAAACGGGAGAATCTCGAGAAAACCTGCCGCGAACACCGCTTCGTCCACCACCGCGAATTCTACTTGGATTTGGACAGGGTTTGAACACGCGTCCCCAGAGGTAGAAGGCTAGTGCGCTAGGCACCACGCCCACGGGTCACCCATTTATATATAGTCCCCTCCGTGGCTACGGTGTCAGCGTGATCGCTCAACATCATACCATCCCGGGTTCAATTCCCAGGTGCGACAAGATAAAATTGGTAACTTTATAAGATAAAATTTGTAGTGAGTAAACTCAAAACAATACCTGAGCCTCACAAGCACTCGTTATTACGTGGTCCTCGCTGGTCGTAATGAAGAAATATATATATCACATTAATAGGAACAAAAAATC
This sequence comes from Laupala kohalensis, assembly GCA_002313205.1. NCBI lineage: Eukaryota > Metazoa > Arthropoda > Insecta > Orthoptera > Trigonidiidae > Laupala > Laupala kohalensis. Next base: position 9,280 of record NNCF01135502.1, on the reverse strand, counting down.
ATGCAGGTGACATGTCCGTAAATGTCTTCCGAAGGTAAAATACAATGATTCAAAGACAATATAAGAACCGAAGATAAAAGGCGCGAGTCAATTGGTGTGAGACCCGCAGCGCTATAAATGGGCAGATCTCTAGCATCTTTAGAGAATTTGTCGAAGATAAAACACCGATAGCATTAGTAACACAACTTTTCGTCTTGTATTTGACTGCCTTTGTGGCATTATATCTCGTTCGGATGTGTACCTTAATTAATGTTGTTTCCTACTAATGAGCTCTATCATCCCTCGAATATTCTACGTGGAGTTCTGGGACACATTGTATACAGCAACATTGGAAATCGAACCTGTGTATTTCCTTTTCCAACTCCAGAGACTTCAGCGAGAACGTGGTACTCATGGGTGCCGAGCGGAGGGGGGAAAACCAAGGTAACCTCACCAGACGTTTTGTTCATTTCCAGAGCTTCAAGGATAGTTGACTCTGATTCTACAGCATTCAAAAACAAAATAAAATATTAGTTCATTAATCCCTTTCCTACGGAAATTTAAAAAAGATATTATTTTTTTATCTTAATTATATTACACGGAAAACATAAAACTTTATTGCCATGAAATGGATTAGGTAGTGATAAAGTAAAATTATTGTAAAAATATGTTAAACATTTTTATTTAAAAAATAAAATAAGAACAACATTTATGGTAAAATAAAGAAGCTAGATAATAATTGTGTTTCACCCAACAGTCATCAACTACTTCAGAGATCGAGGACAAACTCCTGGGATGCATGGATACACTTAATAATAATAATAATACACGATATTATAATATCCGTCATTATACTAAATGACGAACCATTAAACAATTAAATGTACCATTCATCTTAAATTTTTTTCTTCCATGACTTACCTCGGTGCAAGGAGTATATAACGTCACTGTCATAGTCTTTGAGTTTAATGACTTCAATGAGTGTTCCTTTCTGTTCATTGGACGGAATCGTCTTCCAATACGGTGACTTCTCGAAATCTAGCTTGATACTAGGATCTGTGAACAAATAAAAAAGGGCAAAAACGTTTCATGAACGGGATCAGAACATTAATTAAAATATTTTTAAAAAACTTATCTGAAAAATGGATGTTATTTGTAAAGCCCGTTTTACACGGTCAGTTTTACAGAATGTTTCTCTCCAATTGCTGTAGAATAAATTGATGTGAAGTGGATGTGACGTCACACGGTGCAGGACGAGAAATGGATGCTGTTAGTATGAGTTGACTCTCAACGCCACGGGGAGCGCAACAAACAATTAACCTGACCTAACCTTACCATTTCTTCGAACATGTAAACAGACTTCATTCATAAGCGAATGGTTTATCTAATGCAGAATTTTGTTCACTATGATTTCCGATGTTGAAGTAACATAGGAAACAGCGCGAAGCAAACAGTGTTAAAGAAAGAAAAGCAAAACTATTTTGAACTTTTGCTGAATTTTGTTTGAATCCGCCTCTGCCTTAGGGCCCTTGATCGGAATTGATGGAATACGTCCCTCGCTTGCTTCCGGAGAGTAAATTAGTTTATTGTCCTCCACGTGGTCATACGCAGTTTGTACTGTTTTTTGACAATAAATTTATTATTATTATTATTAAGACCACGCAACCGACTCGAGAAAACACAGATGCCGCAACTAGTAAGCAGAGATACTGCTAGGAGAGCTCATCCATTTTTTATGTGTTGTTCTGCAAAATAGAACAGGCTTGAAAATTCCCATGCGATCTGCATCCAGTCTGGTGTGTATTGCACGGAACAGTACTTAAAGTGGATCTTAAGAGGTGTATCAAACAGGATTTAAAATGACATTTACTTCAATCATTCCTCTACTTTTCATTTATTTAAAACCTAGATAATCGTAACTAAATTAAGCACCAGATCAGAAATTTCTACGGTATTTTATGGTGGTCCGTAATTAATTGCTAAGAGATTTATGAGTAGAAGCAGATAGTGCGAGACAGATGGTTAATCATAATTGTAAAAATATTGTACCTATTAGCTCTAAAAAAATTGCAATGAAGGAGTTTCAACGCTAGTAAGTTAAATTAAAAAATATTTCACTGCAAGATACAAAAGTATATTTTCTTTGAGAAGAAAAGTTTCCTCGGCGCCTGTTTAGTTTTCGATAAATGTTTCACCCAAAGCCGATAAAATATGAGACTGAGGAAGAATAAAAAGAATAATTGTGAATACAATTATGAATCTCATATTCTGAATAAGGAGACTCCAGACATTGGACATTCGGCAAATCCCGAATGGCGAGACCTATACAGCAAAATACAGAGATTGTGCCTCTTAAATGTAAGTAGTTGATACAAGACTGTGTCAACTGATGCTCTGGCGGTGAACGGAGACTTACTGCGAAGAGAGGATAAAGGATCAAAAGAGAAAATTGCAAGGGAATTGATGATAGTTTGTTGAATTTACGAGATTATACGGAATTACGAGAGATAGAAGAAATATGAATTGTTTGAAGAATATGTCAATAAGTTAGTGGGAATGCGACAAACATTGCGGCAATGGGCAAACGGAAGAGAAGGATTTTGTAGAGATAGTAAATAGGGGGAGGGGGGGGACGGGGGACGGGGAGGAGGAGGATGTAATACGATCAAGTGGGAAAGGTGCGCAATGGTATGAAGAAAACAAGATAGATTAATAGAGAAGCTCGTATTGCACGTGCTACGGAGACGAGGAGAGACTCTGGTCGAAATAAGAGAAAGGTTTGGAGTGGAGTGTGGCCAGTGGACCTACGGATTCAAAAGTCAACTTTTAGGAGACTATGACGAAAGATGTGGAAATAATACACTAAATGGAAAAGAGGTAGAGCGTGAACGGGAAGGGAGAAAAGAGTTAGTTAGGGCGGTTTTAGTCGGGTGGCAAATGAAGTGGGATAAAAGTACAAAAGGGAAGTGAAACATACAAATATATCAGAGATGTGATGTTTTACGAGAAATGGTTCTCTCTCAGAGTCCACTGTTCCTGGAATTTGACAGGTCATGGGAATTTCCGTGAACATCTGTACAGAATAGGGAAAGCATGGAACAAACAATGCGATTGTATGAAAGGAGACGAGATCCCTGACCTTATATTATGAGGTTTTGATCTTTATGGACCTGAATGGTGAAGTTATCTGAAGGGAAAGACATTTTGGGGTTATTAGAGAAGACAAAATTGTTATGTCTTGACAAAATGAATGGGATAGCTACAGTGAATTTGAATGTTATGTGTTAGTAATAGGGACATTAAGAGACAGACATACAAGATCACGTCTCCTATCGGAAGAGGCGGGTTACGTAAACATAAAGCAAAACTGCGCAGCAGAAAATGAGTCAGACAGAAGGAACATAAAAAACATTAGAACTCTGTAATAATTCTATCGTAGACACGGTTGTCGCGATTAACAGTGGTTGAAATAATTGAAAAAAAAAACAATTGAAATTTAAAAACAAAATGCTATTGATTAGCATCTACGGCGAAAAATCTCCACAATAACTATCATCAATTTTCTCGAATCGTCACACATGCACATTGTCGTCAAACGTGAGCAAAATTGTCACGGCAAAATGTATCGCGTGAAACCTGCATAGCAGAAAAACCATTACGCAAACCTGAACCACAGAGAGCAAAGAACAAATGACACAAATACTGCACGCAACCTTGTATTACAAAAAGCATCCTGTGAAGCGAACTTTAACTAATGTGAAAAACCGTGTTTGTAACGAAATGTTTGCAGTGGAGTTTTATGTGGATGAAGTGTTCTGATAAAGTAAATATTCTTTACCTGTTGTCGAACCAGGATCCTCCGTAGTTACGCCAGGGCTACCGGTACTGGTTCCTGCACAAAAGGATTTATTGAAAAAAAACTATATTTGAGGTTATCACCACATGAAAATTGGATTATCATTCACGATAAAAATGTAATAAAGAATTACAAAAAAATATTGAAGTATTTAAAGTTTTTAACGTTAACATTAAATTGTATACATTCAATTGTTCAAAACGTTCATGTTATTTGAAACGATAAAAAAATTATGTTTCTGCAAAAAACAAAAAGAATCACAACATAGACAATAAGCCTTTCACCACACAAAACAACTTGACCAATAACATTCACACCGTAACTCAAACAAATATTTAATACAAAAACCGGAGGCATATTTTTTTTCTTTGCGTGGGAAGTTTGGGGCGAACGTATTCTTTCGTTTTTATATTTCTCCGTAAAGAATCGTTCAAATTTCTCAAGTGTCACACCTGTCTTTCTTCAAAGTATTTTCTAAACGAATCTGCTAAAGAGGATCCACCGTTTCATGTTTTCAGTAAGTGATCATATGAATTTGTGTAGAGCTGATCACACTCTACGCCTCTATCTTACTTTAAAATTTGTGAAGCCTTTCGTTGGTTCAACTAATATTGAGATGTCTTAGTTTACAGATGTTTCAAACGATGATCGTAAACAATTGCCTCACATGCCTTTTTAAGGTTGCGTCCAGGTTGTGCCACTGTTTCATTTGTCTCTTGTCTCAAATTTTCTGTAAAAGGAGAAAATAGCTTTGCATCCCGAACAAAAGTAATGGAAGATTCTTCCTGTGTTCTTGCAGTTCTTAGTGCTTGGTGAGTTGGCCTAATCCAATGACTATGGATAATGAAGTGATGTTACAGATGTCGATTAAGAACCATTTTTGATACACAGTATCCTGTGTGGTTGCTTTTTTTCTCTTCCTTACACTCATCCATCCACTTCTATCCAGATGTATTGAAATCTTAAACAAGTGTTTGTCGCAACATGAACTCTCTTCTGCCAAAGAACTTACATAAAACTATATCTTACGAAATGTTTATTGTTTTGATGTTGCTTTTAAGTAAACCAGTACATAGTTTGGGATAGAATGAATATTTCTTGGATAGTGGATGAGCTGTTGAATTCGACGACAAATACAACATACATATTGCCATTAAGCAAACATATTCACACAGAAAAACATGTACAGTCAAACGTACAATGACTACACTTTTGACAAACCCCGCCATATTTGCTCGGGAGACGATATAATATGGTCTTAAATATGCGAAACGTAACACGACGACACACACAGAATGTCCAGCATTGAGGACAGGTAGCACGAAAAGCAATTCACATATCTTGTGTTTGTGGAATTTGTGAATCTGTAGGACATTCAGAGTGTAATGCAAGTTTATTGTCCGGACATTTGGTGACTGGTGGGTTTAATAGTGGACATTCAGGGGTCGTTGGTACGGCTGGACATTCTGTAGGACATTGAGTAGGGTATTCAGAAAATGCTGTACCTTCTGATGGACATTCAGTGACTGGTGGGCATGTTACTGGACATTCGGTAGTTGTTGATTCTGCTGGACATTCTGTAGGACATGTTGGACATTCAGAAGTGGTCGTACCTTCTGATGGGCAAGTGAGTGGACATTCGGTAGTTGTTGATTCTGCTGGACATTCTGTAGGACATGTTGGACATTCAGAAGTGGTCGTACCTTCTGATGGGCAAGTGAGTGGACATTCGGTAGTTGTTGATTCTGCTGGACATTCTGTAGGACATGTTGGACATTCAGAAGTGGTCGTACCTTCTGATGGGCAAGTGAGTGGACATTCGGTAGTTGTTGATTCTGCTGGACATTCTGTAGGACATGTTGGACATTCAGAAGTGGTCGTACCTTCAGAAGGACATTCGGTAACCGGGGGACATGTTACTGGGCAATCTGTAGTAATTGGAGGAGGATCGGGCTCAGTTGTCGTACAAGTTGGGCACTCCGTAGGCGTATCTGTTGTAGGACAAGGTTCGGGTGTGGTACAGATTGGGCATTCAGTGGGCGTTTCTGTAGTAGGACAGATTGGGCATTCAGTGGGCATTTCTGTAGTAGGACATGGTTCAGGGGTTGTACAAATTGGACATTCCGTAGGTGTTTCAGTTGTAGGACATGGCTCTGGAGTTGTTGTTGGTGATAGATCTGAAATAAACAATATTTTACAGGTAATGTTCGATTACGATATGAACTAGAATTATATTTTGATCATCACTGCAAAAGGACATACATTAGAGTGTGTGATTATATCTCCTAGAATGTCTTTGATATATTCAAAAAATACGAACTGATCGTTTGTGTCACCTCTAATTGAAATTATTTTCATTAGTTTCGTAAATATTCCCCTTAAAATTGATATTTTAAATTACATAATTTATAAACCAATGTATTTGAATACTTACTAATTTTACTTCCCGGGAGAGCGATGTGTATCACAGTCCTTGCTGATGGTGTTTGGGGTGAATCGTGGACCTTCGCCTAAAGAATATAAATGTGTCTCAATAACTTGCATTTCTATGGTTTCCCTTATTCCAGGAGTTTGAAAATATGTTAAAAACAAATAATTTTTATAAATGTTATGTGATACTAATAATTAAGGAACTAAATAAGCTGAATGTCCACAAAGTAGTACATATAAGGTAACTGATATTGATTCTAAACACATTTTCTTACAGAATTCATTGATCGTGAAAATGATTTTAATCAGTATTTTTTATTTTCAAGCTTCTCCGTGGAATGGGAGTATGTAGAAAGTTATTAACAAATAATCATTTGATTTGCGGTAGAAATATTTCCAATTGAACAAAAAAAAACTTATAAGTACATATTTTTTATTTATTCTGTATGATCTTTCTTCTTTCACAAACTTACTTTTGTCATCATTCCATATTAGCAGCGCACTCTGCGTTTCGAGACGATCTTTGATGTTCATGTGAAGCAATAAAAAGGTAAATTTGTCTCCGAGAGAAGGTCGTACAGTTATGCAAATTGCATAATTGTGACATAGGACATTCTGTATGGTTCCTGATATTTCTATTTATCTACTGTTGTGATATGCTGTGTGAAACGATCCACATGAGATTAATTAGGCTAAGAGGCGAACTAGGCTAATTAGACTAAGAGAGTATGTAGTTGATGAGTAATGAGGTTAATACGCATATTAGGCTAAGAGACACATGAGGCTACGAGGCGAATTAGGCTAGTAGCAGCTACCTTGCGCGCGCAGATAGAGCGTCGGTACTATACGTCTTTGGTACATCTTTGGTACTAGGTTTCGAGAAAGAAAAGATAAGTACCAAACAATATATATAATCGGGGAAACGAAAGAAAAAACAACATTCGTTGCTCATAAGGGATTACTGGGCCAAAACGAAGGCCAACAGAGTGGATTCCACGAGGTTCTAAGCGACCCACTCGTGAAGAAGAAAGGAATTTAGCCTGATTAAACTTGGATTTTATAAATGGAAAATAAATTTAAATCAAGATTTAATATATATTCAGTTAAAAGTACCTAGGGCACTCTTCCAAATCTGGTGATGCTGGTTTATATCCCGCTTGATTCGAATAGAAATTGTATTGGTGGACCAAGCGGGACACTCCCGGTTCATCTGCCTTTCATTCTATTGTACATCATTGACTCATCATCTTTCACCTCATTCGCATGTCACCCCTGTAATTCCCGTCTGAGAATAGGCATTGGTCGTGAACAAACACCAGATAGGCTATTCTGTACTCGCATTAGATAAATTCGGTGAATTTATTATTAAATCCTCACGACGGTGTAGTTCTAGACTCCAATATTAAACAAGTATATAAATTAACGAGTTTAGGTTATTGGAATAAAATTAGTTTGTATTTGCCGTCGTTTCGAAAAATGTATTTTCTTCCTCATTACATACCTTATACGCATAAAGCAATACATGGTTCATACATAATACATACAATACTAAATCAAAAATAAATAATAAAAATAACAATTTCCTTAACATTACATTCCTTATACGTATATTAAATCCTCTTTAACCACCTACATCGTCCCATTCATCCACTAAGGAAAATAGATCCATACATGCCTCCACACACATCACACACTCAGCCGTCACTCGGTAAACTAACGCGCATGCGCCGAAGAACCAGTTCTTAACCTCACTTCAGCTTTTATACTTTCGCCTTTCAAAGATTCGTAAGACAATCGTTGGGAGCAATCGTTGTGCGCACGCCTCTGCAAGAATGGGGGAAAATTGTGGCAGTGAAAACTGCTAATAAAATCACATGTTAATCTTCTCACGTCGGAGTATTTATCTCCGCAAATATCGCGGCAAATGATATTTGAGTCTGGCTTTACTTCCACTTACTTGTGTTAAGCTCCTTCCTTTCTCTTTCCTGACCTCCCTTGGTCACATCTTGTTCTTTTCGATCCCGACGCCATTAGGGCTAGGGTATCTTTTATTTTCCCCATTCCTCTAATTTTTTGTCCCCCCTTATTCTTTGCCGCCCCCTCATGTTATGTGCCCTCCTCATTTCCCCCCCCCCTCCATTTTTGTTTTGATGTATGTTGTGAGATATGTTTTGGTGTGTTGTAGATCAGGAGGGTTTTTAGTGGGTAGGGTTGAATCATTCGGCGAGTGCCACACGCGGGGGGAGTCATATTGGCTCTCACTAGTGCTTAACTGCATTTTCCCTACCTGTACAAGTTTTTCGGGCTCCAATGACCTTTTATGTCGACATGAGCCGTAACGCCCCACAAAAGAAAAAAAAAGTGAATGCTTTTAGAAATACAGACGAAATTCTGACACGATTCAGGTCGTCTTGTTAACCATACCGTTAGTACAAGAAGAGCAAACGCCTTCTCCAGGAAGTTTTCAGGCGGCTCAGACATATCCTTCCATACTATGCTCACACCTTCAGATTCGGTATTCTTCTTCAACGCGATGAAATCTGTTGCGACGACCCCTGCAATAACAAGAATTTACATTAACTCAACATAACTAGAGTCACGCTTGGATAAACACTGTTACTAGCAATATTAATGTATTCAATCTTTCAAAAATAAATTTCGCAAAGAGATCACACCATGGTTGATTCCCTGGCGATCAATGCACCGTGAACTATAAATCCCCACAATAAAAACAAATAATAGTAATATTTTTCGTCTGCATATATAATTAATACCGCTTCAAACGACCCTATTTTTTATGAACAGACATATATTTACACTAAAAACACACACACACACACAAAACAATCCTTTTTGAGGATCATCTTCCTGAAGATGCCTGAATTACCTGAAAATGATCCACAAAAGGATTTTGAAACGTTGTCTATGTCATCAAGAATGGATTCAAACCTAGAGCAGTAATCATTAGAGCGCATAATGGAACAATTCTAACGGAGGGAAACAAAATTTCGAGTA
>NNCF01135499.1:45900-59809 GCA_002313205.1 Laupala kohalensis | reverse complement strand
ATATATATATATATATACGAAAAAAATTAAATGAAAGAAATATTACAGAAACTCGGCATTCACCTTTCTCAGTTAGGTATATATTGTATTTTATTATTTGTATACATAAATTTTATGTAGTTTTATTTTCAAATAATTTGTATGACTTGATTTTCTTTTCAATGAATAGGCTTCGAAAATTTATGAACTCGTTCCAAAATGTTAGTTTTGGTTTTTGTAAAGCAATTTTTCAAACCATTATTTGGAAAGAGGCACACTAATCACATTGGAGGAGACTGGTTTTTTTTTTAAACGAAGCTTCCAATTTGTGATTCCCAGGAATCCGTGTCAGTGTGACCAACATTCCACTGCGGTTGGTACACTACCCCCATCGTGTGTTTGTTCTGTTTTAATGAAGGGAAAAGAATGAACGTAAATCCCCCAATTTATCTGGTGGATGCATCTCCCAATTTAAAAAAATAACCCGAAAAAGTCATTCACGAGAGTCTTTGCTTTGTATTTTGTCGATCTATTTGTGGAGTTCATCCGCTTACTAAAAGGACGCACGGACATTCAATTAGTTGTGTGGTAAATGAGCACGATGCTCATTTGAATTCACTCTTTTCACGCCGCCAAGGCATAAATGGCTGCATTGAAATACCAAACCTCCATCGCTCCAACAAACCACGGACCGGCGCATTCTGATTTAGGTTCATGCAAACGATAAATGAGGATTTTTCATTTTTATTTTGAAAATGATACCGTAATTAATTAGGGGCTTTTTCTCTCGGGGGACGAATGTTCGATTATGTGCAGTTAGTTTGTGGTGTTTTAGTTCAGAGTTTGGTTTACGGCGTTCATTCGCTATGTTTGTATAAACAAATTAGTGTGTGAGTGTTCCGGTACTTAATATTACTCTCGGTTTGTTTGAACTAGCAGATTTGTATTATATTAATGGTCAGTTAGGGTATCGTGAGGCCAGTGAATTGAGCAGTGTTGGTTCTGGATCATGCTAGCCGTGATATGACACAAACGTTTGTTTCTGTATTAGCTTCATTTGTTTTCAAACATTAAAAAAAAGAATTTTAAGACATTTTTGCGAGTTTATGAAAGTTGAAGCTGTATTATTTTCTTTTTAATTTAATTTCATACGTTCAAAAAAGTCTTTTTAGGGTGAGGGATTTTTGCATTTTACTTACGTGGGGTGGTAACTTATATTGTATTCCCCCACAAAACGATTAATTTTTTATGCTTATAATTTGATAGGGGTAATCCTTATTTAGAGTATAACAATGTAATAAAACCTGGTTGAATAATAAAACAATTAGTGAAATAATAGTTTGTTTAAAACCTAGCGTGTTTAAGTTATAGGGAAAGTCAATTCTTAAGAGTCGTCTCTACTTGTAAAAGTAGAGTAATTACAAGTAAAATTAGTTTACTTTGTAAATAAAATGGGTCACATTAAAGAATATGTATATAGAATGGCTTATAAGGGCTCTAATGACCTTTGATGTTGACGAGCCCTANGCCCTAAAGCCCCAAAAAAAAAAAAAAAAAAAAAAAATGGCTTATGAGTGGTAGCAAAGCCTTATTCTGTATAAATGTGTGTTTTGGTAGGATTTTTTGTCATTTTATTCCATCATGTTTGCATCTCTTATCATTTTATATACGTACTAGTTATTTTACATCTCAGTATCGTCCTCCTAACAAAAGTGTTTTCTCTTACGATGCTTTCAACTTTTCTGTTTCGTTCGGTCTGTATTGATTCGTTGCCTAGCAACTTCTGTTATTTCGTCCAGACCTATTGAAAATGCAAGTCAACTACTGTTAATGTATTCATAATTGCAATGAGCGCCCATGAGGCACTTTCTGTACTGATCCTAAAGATTTTCCTAGGATTTATTGTATAATTCTTTTACGTTAGTTTTTCTTTTCTTTTCTGAATCTAATTATATTGTTCTGGACTTTCGAGATACTCTTCAATACTACGACGATCGTATTATGTCACAAAATAAATTTCATTTTGATATTTTTCTCTGTACGATTTACGAAAATGTCAACGAGTGAATTTTCGTTAATTTAAACTCTGTTTTTGTTTGTGGGTTAAGGGATGTACAAATATGTTAAAATTTATGGCGCACGGTTTTGGAAACCTTTAGAAAGTCCGGTCCAACGATATTGGTCCTATTCTTCAGCTCCAGAGCTTAGTAGAATTATACTTCCGTACTATAAACCATTCCAACAATCCTGCCCGCTTTATTTCAATTTTATTTGTTTGTGTCTCATTATTTTTTTTGAGAAAATGAACATTTTGAAAAAAAAAAGAGATTTACCATTTTCTTTGTCAATGGTCACCGGGATTTTTTTCCCTAAAATCATTGTTTTCTACATTATTACATAATTCTATTCTGGAGTAAAATTTAAAAAATGGTTTTCCAACGTTTTCTTGTCGATGTGTATGACCAGTAATCTATGTTCCTCAGACGATTCGGTCGATACGACGTTAAAATATCGCTCCATTGTTTCGTTCTTGGAACAAGTCAAGAGTCAAAAGAAGCACTTGGTGTTGAAATAATAATTGCATTAGAGTTTAATGGAGGAAGCAGCAATAACAGTCGGATCCTCATGATGCAGTTTTTCAGGCGAAAGGGATAGAACGGAGCTCATTCTTAAATATGTATGAAGGAAGTGCAGCTCTCCGTGTACGTCGGACAGACAAGACAGATAAAGCGCACAGACAAGACAGGCTGACGCAAGAGTTGGGGAATATGCGAGTTAAATTTTCAGGATAAAAAAGAAAAAATCAGTCACAATTTTCAGTCAGGTAAGAATGGCGACGAGGCGGGAATCGAACCCGGGACCCCGGCATTGATCGTAGGAGCGTTAACCACAACACCACCCGTCCCCCTTTTACCACAGTTCTTTCAGTCACGTATATATTTTTAAGTTTCTTTCAATGCAGGGTTACATGTAAAAGAAATTTTATGTATCCGCTGTGGGAAGCTGTACTCAAAGTCACGATACTTTGCCATAAAATTATTCAATATGGCTGCGTTAAACTAATTGCCAACCTCTACGAAACAAATCTTAGAAACTCACTCGCGAAATTTTCAAGGAAAGCGAGTAGGAAAGTTTCAGGAAAAGCGCGGTCACAAAGGATTTAATATCACAACAATCACAACAAACGAAGACAAAAGGTAATAAGTATTCGTTCCACACTTTGCTCGATGCAGAAAGCACAGAAGAGCAGCGACACTAGAGCGAGTGAATTGATTGTTGTCAGAGGTTGGCAATGAATTCAATTAACAATGTCTTGCCAACAGAACGCGAGGTACCCTTATCATTACTCTTGTGGACGATGGCGAAGTAAAAGCGTTGGCTACATTGAGTACAGGTTCTAAACCAACATCAAGACAGTTAGACTGACAATAAATAAATAAATATATAAATAATTTACGGCCAAGAGAGCTGTTACGAACTGCGTATGACCACAGTGAGGTTCATAATTTACTGTGACTAATACAAAGTAAACTAATGAACACCATTTCCGCTCCTGTATTTTTTTCTTCTTAAGTTGAATTTCTCGAAGCAAAGTAAGATGAATTTTACTATATATAAAAAAGCGTTTTTCTTTCATATTTATTTACCTTTTAAATCCAGTAGGAAACAGGTGATAAGATAACAAGCCTGTCAGTGATCAAGGGCCCGTTTCACAATAGTACAAGTTTGTAACTTACAAGTGAATTTTCACAAGTTTGTAAATAGTATCCAATCATGAGCGTTTCACAAAGGTACACTTGTAAACTTGTAATTAGAAGTGAATTCTTAACTGTTTTACAAGTGATTTACTTGTTACCAACTAACATTGTTAGGTTACTCACAATTGTAGCAGATAAACTTGTTGAAGAATAAACTTGTTACCGACCAAGTGTTTCTTACCCAGCTGTAAACGTAGATCAACTGTGTTACATTTTATTAATAAGCAGTTGTCAAATTCTTCCTCGGAGGATGAAGCTGAGCTATTCATTCAGATACGACGACGTAAGAAAGCTTTTAGGGAAAGAATGAACTTCACATTTGTGTCAGTGTATGAATTTAACAAACTCTTCAGAATAACATCTGTAAAAGTGGAAGAAAAAGAGGAATGTATTACAAAAACGTATTAAAAGAAAAGAACCTTTTTTTATTTTACTGTATATTTTAATTAAGTTATTCGTCGTTATTTTAGCTCAGTTATTATTGTTGTGCAGTTTGGTAAGTCATTGTTCATAAGCTTGAAATATTTTTAATAATACGTAAAAGACTATCATATCCTGTGCTACATCTGCTGAATGTTTTATAAATACCAAATTTGATTTTACGTAACGCAGAATCAAACGAGAACGAGTAGACTGTCCACAAATACTTCTTACAGACAAGTTAGCGAAATATTTGTGAAACGATAGTAACCAAGTACTTGTTATTTTTCGTTACGAGTTGTTACGAACAACTCTTGAACTTTTGTAAAACTTGGCCCCAGGTAGCGCACGGTGTCCTTGGCGCTCTGCTCAGTCCGTCGCGGCAAGTTCGCCTGGAAATATCGACTGTCACATGATTAATAAACTTACATGTTTCGTTGCGCTGGCCATCATTACTTGACTAGATGACCATTATTTCTAAGTTAATGTATTTTGTGGTGGTGTTTTTAAATGTGGAANACAATAAACTAATTTACTCTCCGGAAGCAAGCAAGGGACCATCCCATCAATTCCGATCAAGGGCCCTAAGGCAGAGGCGGATTCAAACATTTCAGCAAACGTTCCTAGATAAGATAAAACGTTAGCTGCGAGTGATAATACATATATAATGTCAATATGTTTGTAATTTAACGCAAATATGTTTATAAATTTACATGTACAAGTTATTATCAAACTATAGATTATTCTGAGTGTAGTGTTTTAAAAAATCATAAGAGTTGAAACAAACCCTCTAAATTCACGATTTATTGTTACAATAAACTCGCCCCTAGACAAACCCGTATAAGAAATCCGCCTCTACCCGATGAAAAAACCCGGACCAGGATGGGGCTACAGAACAACTTCATCTATCGATGTATCTTCTGGATATGACTAGGTGATGGTTGGCTTATTTTGTCAGAATTAATGAAGTAGGGAAACTCGTTTAAAAAGGAAAAATTTGGATTATGCGTGTAAGTAGTCCAAACAGGAAGGCTTGTAATTACTTCGCGTGTGGTGCCGTTTCCTGGACATGGCCTGATTAAACCCGAACCGGGCTACGGAGGATTTGACGTGTGTGTGATCGAGGAGGCTCTGACAGGTTAACTGCAGATTCAACGCAGTCGATGACGAAATGAGAATGTTTGTTAAGCGGATGAATCATGGAATACAACAATTAGAAGAGCGTGAAAAATTAGCAATTTTTGTCCGTATTTATCTGTTTCCGTTCAGAGGAAATGATTCTTTATAAAAAACGTTAAGTACATCCGAGTAGAATTGTGAAAAATATAGATTGTAATTAGAACCATATTTTTCCTTTTGGTTTTCAATAATCCATTATTATTTCTGAATGTCATCTTGGAGTTGTTACATCTTCTGGTTGTGAAGAATAAATCATTCTTAAATAACTAATAGAATTTTAAGGAAATCTTGAAAGTAAAGCGAGATCACAGTCTTCTATAAATTAAAATGTTTTAAAGTTAATAAGGAATAGAAAGTTAAGATAAAAACCACTCAGATATTTAACGAAACTGTTTCGTCGTTCAATCTTCCTCAGCCGGGTAGAAAATGATCCGAGTTTTCTCTCTTGGCCCCTCCAGGGGACTTACATCTAGTAAGTACGTGTTTGGCGAACACGAGGCCCCGAGCTGAGTCTGGCATTACTTCCACTTACTTGTGCCATGCTCCTTCCTTTCTCTTTTCTGACCTTCCTTGGTCACTTCTTCGTTCTTTTCGATCCCGACGCCATTAGGGCTAAGGTATCTTTCATTTTCCTCATTCTCATTTTTTGCCCTACCCCTCATTTTAGACCCCCCCCCTCCATTTGATGTATGTTGTGAGATATGTTTTTGGTGTGTTGTAATTCAGGAGGGTTTTTAGTGGGTATGGTTGAGTCCCACACGCGGGGAGAGTCATGTTGGCTCTCCCTAGTGCGTAACTGCATTTTCCCTACCTGTACAAGTTTTTCGGGCTCCAATGACCTTTGATGTCGACATGAGCCGTAAAGCCCCAGAAGAAGAAAAAAAAGCATAAAATCCGATGTCTTGGGATTAGGTTGATCCGTAGGTTCTGTTTCGTCAAATTTGTAAGTGATTTTTGTGTTGTTTCTATTTCTTACGAATGTAGTGAGGCGATGTTCTCTTTAACCCAGTCACTATACTAAAGGAGGGGGCACTGATTGCTTGAGGAGCAATTACCCTGTTCCCTTAAAGGCCTATGAAAGGGTGAGGAGGAGCAAATGAGAATAGGGAATGATCCTAGTCATTGCAAACAGTGGTTTATTATTGTCCTTAAGCAAGTAACTTACGCGAAGGCAGCTTTGTTCTCCCGAAGAGCGACTCAACAAGAACCATCATACATGACGGACACTGCGAAAGAATGGACGGCGGAACAGCGGAAGGGAACGCTAGCAGGACCTGTGTCAGGGTGTCTGAACTAGCATTAGGCATTAGGCATCAAGGGACATTTGCCAGCGCCCGATCTCAAACAACTGAGGAACAAGGGACTGTTACCAGGACCTGTTGGGGTCTATCTGAACCGACGAGGAGGAAGAGAGACGAACGTACGCTCTGGCGACTGGCGCAAGAGTTGTGGCAGTCTCTCCCCCCCGCGGAGAGCAGTGACGTTATATAGGCCTTTAGTGCCGAGTCACGGCTACGTCGCTCACTGGGCTACGCGGGCGCCCGCTGCCTGCGACTACGCGGCACGAGCTTGAAAACTTATTAATTCATTTAGAGAATATTTTAGCTTCTAGTGAAATTACACATTTCTTTTGAGTTGTGTACGTAGAGTCCCTTGCGCATGTCCTTAAAAAGTTTACGTTAGGTTTATTAAACATAATTATTAAGAAACTTCGATTGCGTTTTTAGATCTCAGCGATTACTCGATTCAAATGGAGGAGTGTTCTTTCGAATTTTTTTTTTGGGGCTTTAGGGCTCATCAACAGCGAGGTCATTAGAGCCCTTAAAACTTGTACAGGTAGGGAAAATGCAGTTACGCACTAGGGAGAGCCAACATGACTCTCCCCGCGTGTGGGACTCGCCGAATGACTCAGCCATACCCACTAAAAACCCTCCTGAATTACAACTCAAAACTCAAATCCCAACATATCTCACGACTTTACTAAAAACATTTTTTTTAAAAAGAAGAGGAAAGAGGAAAATGAAAGATACCCTAGCCCTAATAGCGTCGGGATCGAAAAGAACAAGAGGTGACCAAGGGAGGTCAGAAAAGAGAAAGGAAGGAGCATGGCACAAGTAAGTGGAAGTAATGCCAGACTCAGCTCGGGGCCCCGTGTTCGCCAAACACGTACTTACTAGATGTAAGTCCCCTGGGGGGTGTTCTTTCGAATGAATATTAGTTTAATTATGTTATGTTGAATGAAAATGGGAAACGGGACCGGGATTCGAACCTGAGACCGTCAGTTTTGCGTACATCCGTTGTCATCGGGCAGAAAATACTAATTACAGATGACGTAAAATAAACCAATGTATTCGAAGCTCTATTCAAATTTGACGTCGTACTAGAAATGTCTAAATGCGTATGTCCGCTTGGTTGATAATAAACTAATTTACTCTCCGGAAACAAGCAAGGGACCATCCCATCAATTCCGATCAAGGGCACTAGGGCAGTGGCGGATTTAAGACTTGTAAATTAAAAAAAAAAGTTGATGTGAATTAATTATTCCAAAATATGTAATGTGCAGTCACACTTCGAGATTAATAATTAACAAAGTATTTAATGACATTCCGGCCTATGGACGATTCACCTGTACCCGGAGGAAATACAGGGCCAGGAATGTCAAACTTGATAGTCAAGTATTTTTATGTTGAGAAATAAATTCTTATTTCTTTATCCCTTGAACTCATAAAACAATTGGAATACGTATTTAAAACACACTGAATTATTTTTGTTAATTTTTTGGCTTGTAAACGTGTCGAAAAACGAGTAATTATTGATGACCGCAATTGTTATAAACGTTGCTGTATCACTGCGCGCCGCGTATAGTGAATGCCATAAGAATCTCCGTAACGACGATCCGTGAAATTTAAAGGCCAATAAAACACAGTAGATTAGAAATTATAGGAGGCTTAGTGAGGAATTCAGTCAGTCACTTGTTGTGACTGTAATAAATCTGTCTCGCGCTGTCACGCGGGATTGCCACCTCCACCGCGCTGTTGACGATATCGTGATGGATTTGGACCCGTGAAGTTGGTACCGCGTATATTGCTCGCGCTTTTAATGACGTATGACATGTTTCGGGGCTGGACGGCGATAACTCGGGAACGATTTAATGTTACGGAACGAAATTTTAGAGCTGTAATTATCAGACAGCCCCAGTTTCTCCCGTACGGAAAACTGAAATATAGATCTCGATTATGAAACATCAAAATACGAAATATTTTCGGTTCGGTACAACTCAAATTCAAAATTTTTGGTACTAATTTAACTTTTTGTCGCAGAATCCTCACTTGTTTCGTCGTATATTCTTCCGCGAAGGGTTTGGCCTCAATTCTTCACACTGACGGATTTTCTTGGAACGAAATCGTCGGGACCGATAAAAAGTTAATGATTATTCATTGAAGTGCAATTATTATTACTTACTTCTAATACAACCGCTGGCGGAGAGTAGAAAATAGAACGGAACATTAAAAACAAAGAAATATCGTAAATATTAAGAACGAGGAATAAAACTTATATTTTAAGATTAGCTATAACATTTCTAGTACTACGGCATGAACGTTTTTTCGAAACTTTCTTTTACCATAATGTTATATTTGGCCAATTTTTGTTCCCTCGAGTACTCAAAACTATTTGATACGAAGGAAACATGAGTGACATATTGACTGACCAAGAATTTTGATGTGTGTCCTCAAATATATAATTAGTTTCCAAGGTAAACTATAATATGTATAAGTCTCTTCTACGATATCTCTTTCTACTTTTTTGCGTGTTTACGTCCGATCAAAAATAATTAAATTTGTTTTTTAATAACTACAAAACCAACAAACAAAATATATTATAGAGCAATTGTAATATTAATATATTATAGTAATAAATCAATTAATGTTACAATAAAGTAAGTAACAATAAAATATTACTTGGTTGCAGTTCGAGCAGAAGCCAATGTGTGTTATCTTGTGCTTCGGGTACGACGTTACTGGACTTTAAAATGATTTAATAAAAACATTAAAAAATGAATTAGAAAGAGAATACTTTTAATTTTGAACATTTTGACAAAGCAAAGTAACCTTCATACTCTCAGGAATAAACCAAAGCTACCTAGAGAACGCCACCAATATACATCTAGGTGGCGTTGAATAAACTGTTTAAGGTAGGACCAGGACTCAAAGTTGGTCAGATCACGGAGATGTATAATTGTTCTCTTTATTATTTTTCCTCTAATTGTCATAAAACACAACAGTATGAATAATAACGAAGAAAAACATGATTTAATTTGTAAATATCAGTTAATAATATAGTACAAACACTATTCACGAAATCGCTTGACTCGTTTGAAATGACGTACAAACATGGCGGCCGAGCGCAACGGTTTTTGCGATTTATGCATCTCGTCTCGGAAAAAGTGAAATATCTTTCTCAAATGTTCGGTGACCTCTAGATAAAAGTTACGTAAAAGATACTGCGAAAAAATTTCTACCAATCGATGTAAACGTTCTTAAAATAAGCTTTTTTTTCCCAAAAGACGTAATGTATTTCACCATCATTTACAATTGCAAATATATTTCATTTAAATCGCGGATGTGGTATGTTTTTCGAGTTGACATCACATTAAGTACATGTACTTCTCTTGATTTATGCCAATCTCAGATATTTTAGTGATTTAATTCTATTAGTACTACCTTAATCTCCTGTAAAACTTGAATTAATATGATAAATTGAAAGGCGTTTCTATGTTGCTCATTGTTTTATTGGTATAAAGCTTTTTCGGCTGCATAGCAGCCATCGTCTGTAACATACACTGAAAAATATAAATGTACATAAAATGACAATAATGAAAATAGAAACATAATATGAAAGTATACAATAATTGGGTGAAACAGTATCGAAAGAAGTGTATTTTTGGTTGTTGTTGAAATAAAGAAAGGAAAGAACAATGAAAAATGAATAAAAGAAAACAAATACAGAGTGAGCAAACCGACAAAATTACGTACCTGAGTAATTTATGTACATTTATATTTTTCAGTGTATGTTACTGACGATGGCTGCTATGCGGTCGAAAAAGCTTTATACCAATAAAACAATGAGCAACATAGAAACGCCTTTTAATTTATCATGCTTTGATAATGTTGCTAAAGCTCCACAATTACCAAGTTGAATTAATATATTTTCTGCGATATAATTTGATACCATTGTCCATCTTCCATTGTTGACAATAATCCAAATTCAGGGTCATTGTCACATCCAGTACGATTTCAAACTTCTCGTAATATTCAGAAATAAATGTGTTGTGAACTGAACATCTTTAATGAAAAGTCAAATTACATCAGAAAGTTTCTGTGGAGTTTGGAACCGTGTGATAACGCCATGGCGACTGTACAATATACGCTAAAGCGTGGTCACAATGTAAAAATAAAATCCATTCGATCATTTAATATCGGATTTCCCTACATTTTCACTCTTCAAATCTAAATACGGAAGTCTAGAATTGAGTACTTTAAATCATATCTCTGGCACAATTCCAGATACAATTTCGCATCACTTGGGTGCTGTTTTCTTCTTATTTTTTTCTTTTTTGAAAACGATGGTCCATTTTTTTTCAGTCGTAAATTTAGTTCATCCGTTTCGTTAAATTAGGTCAATGGAGAGAATTTTACTAGTGGAGTGTCACAATGTTAATTTAGAACTTTCGGAAGCCACGTTTTGCGTCTGTTTTCTGCATAGCTAAGCCATTTCATTAGGATCAAAATTAAATATAATTTTTTAAAAATCGGAACAATTTTTTAAAGGCCCGTTTCCACGAGCAATAAAGTCTGCGACATTTATGTCGAGAGAATTTGCTAAGNGCAAGTTGCTCTCAGAAAGCATGGGCGACATCACTTACTGGCATATCTCCGACACACTTGCTGGAAATATGTCGAACTTGTTTACTCTCTCTGAGAGTGCTCTGGCAAACAAGTGTCCGAGAGACTCTCAGACACGTTTACACGGAGCAGACATCAACGCGCGCAAGTTAAGTCGACATATTTCTTGCCCGTGGAAACGGGCCTTTAGAGATATTAATGCATATCTTGAAAGTTTCAACAATGTATATGTGAATAACGAGCTTCGTCGTTTTGAAGCGGTTCGTACGATACTCAAAAACCTTAGAAAGCACTTGTTTTTTGGAACCTGTTTCTAAGGATAGGAAAAATAGTTAAAAAGTCCTTTTTTAAATAGGTAGTTTTGGAAATCAACCACAGGATTTCACTGAATTGTGGCAGCGTCACTGCGAAAAGCAGCAACTGACGTGAGATTTTTAAACGAAAATATAGTTTCCAGATACCTTCAAAAGAAGAAGAAAAAATTATTCTTCGTTTAAAAATCGAGAATAAAAAGAAATTATCCTTGGTTAGTGAAAAGTTGTCTAAAAGTGTTATTTTCAAGAGATAACTAACATTCTTGTATGAATTAAATACTTAATGATGGATGAATTTATTATAGCTTTCCTTTTTATAGCGAAAACACTTTAATTAAATAAATAGTGTACTGTATACGGGCAAAAACATTTTTCTTCTTTGATTTTAATTTGGTATACAGACTAAATCGCTAGCTAATTCTCTGGTTATACAGGTCACAACATTGGTACTTAACCACTAAAGTGGAAGTGCCTTAAAACGTTATTGGATGTGCTTATTTTTTTTTCGTGCAAAAAGAGTAGGAAATTTGTTTAAAAAATTCAGAATTATTGAGAATTCTGGTACGCACTAAGTTGTAGAGGGGGGCGTGGGGTTTAAGCCCCTAGACAAAGCCTAGAGAACCTCTATAAGAAATCCGCCTCTACCTGAAGGAAAACCGGAGAAAAACCCGGACCAGGATGGGGGGGGGGCAATGAAGGAATGTTTCAATTATTCATATTTATATCTACCAACTACACCGAAATGGAACAGAACTCATTCGTGGAGATAACTGTGTGAATTTCGTTTTCTGATTTTATCTTCCCAACGTCGACATTTGGGTCTAAGCTTTCTGTTTCAGAGTTCAAGTTCGAAACTGGGTCGTGTTCTCACTCTTAGATTGATGTCATCAGATAGCTCTTCTGTTGATGAGGGTTCTATTTTCTTTCCTGTAATGTTGGGAGCATTGGCTGCAGTAAAGATGCGTGGAAAATATGGAAACCATTGGGTGTTTCCTGACGGAGAATGCGAGGGTCAAAACTTCTTGTCCGCTTTTCAGCGGTGAATACGGGCCAATCCGCTCAGAGCATTCTAACTTGAAATTAGGAATTAAAACGGGGATAGTTGGGATTATCTGTAAATCTCACCCCCGAAATTCATGTAAACCTTTATTTAGAGAATTAAATATTTTCCATCTCCCTTGCATATACATTTATGAAGTAGTCGTGTTTCTTATGACAGAACTATTAAAATCCTTCTTCTGCTTTAGAAGAAATAGTCTAGTTCACGAACACAACACTCGCGATAAGGCTAATATTCATCGTCCTGGCGTGTCAACAACGCTTTGCCAAAGAGACCCTTATCGTTAAGGAATAACCTTGTATAATTCCCTTTCAAACAATATAAAATATATTAATAAATTGAATCTCTTTAAATCCGCAGTTAAAAGCATTTTAATGTGCTATTGTTTCTATGATGTGAAAGAAATTACAGATTTTAATGAAAGAAGTTAATGAGAGTTTCAATTTCCTAATAAATATTGTTTTCCACATGACTTCGGATGATGTAAGTGATGTTAATCTCTTATAATTTATCTCGCCATTGTAATAGTACTCTAGATACTGATTAAATTCCATTTCTCATGTATATTGTTTTTAATTTTTTTATATTTATAATAGTTTATTTATAACTGTACGCAACCTTGGCACGATTGAGTACATTATCTCTGTAGCCCCATCCTGGCCGGGTTTTCCTCCGGTTTTCCCCTCTGCTAGTGATGGATTTTCCATGGACGGGAATGTCATTAATACCTTTGTTTAATTAACCTCGAATTTTTACTCCACAAAATACTTTCCTGGAATAAATTGGAACCATTGGGTGTTTCCTGGCAGAAGATGCGAGCGTCAAGACATCTTTTCAGTTGTGAATACGTCAATAATTTTGACACACTTCTCTAACACGGGGCCCCGAGCTGAGTCTGGTATTACTTCCACTTACACGTGCAAGGCTCCTTCCTTTCTCTGTCCTGACCTCCCTTGGTCACCTCTTGTTCTTTTCAATCCCGACGCTATTAGGGATAGGGTATCTTTCATTTTCCTCATTCCTCTCATTTTGGTCCTACCCCTCATTTTTTGTCCCCCTTCATTCTTTATCCCCCCTTCATTTTTTTGCCCCCTTCCCACCATTTGATGTTTTGATGTATGTTGTGAGATATGTTTCGGTGTGTTGTAGATCAGGAGGGTTTTTAGTGGGTAGGGTTGAATCATTCGACGAGTCCCACACGCGGGGAGAGTCATGTTGGCTCTCCCTAGTGCGTAACTGCGTTCTCCCTACCTGTACAAGATTTTCGGGCTCCCATGACCTTTGATGTCGACATGA
>NNCF01135499.1:28657-45867 GCA_002313205.1 Laupala kohalensis | reverse complement strand
CCGTAAAGCCCCCCCCCCCAAAAAAAAAAAAATCTAGCACTTAGAACACTTTACCTACATACTAACCGAAGAATTTTCGTTACAGGTTGGTAATGTCACGTTCAGCGCTCATTTTGTTATTCCGCGAACCAGACAATAAATGTACGAGATATAAGGAGATCTTTTTCCATGTTTCCAGAATGTTGGACTTTTCCCCATCCTCTTGTTTATGTTATTTGTACTGATGGTGTTCAAAGGTATTACAATTGCTGTGTTTAAGTTTATTGCCACATCAGTCCATTGTTACGTCAGGATAAAAATTGACAAAATAAATGAATGAGAGGTTTCCTCTTATTTGTGAGGGCCTTGGAATCCGACTGAAGGAGATTGCACCATAACCTGTCATTTGCAGCAGATGTATATTTGATATCTCTTTGCCCGACGTATTGGAAAACCATTTTAAAGGGACACCGATGTTCGTGCAGTAATTCTCATAACGACGTTTTGATAATATGCTATTTGGGTTACTCTTGTGTCACTAACCTGTATCACGATAGAATGTCGTGACTGGATTACTCATTTCCGAAGGAAATTTGTATTAAATCTCTGAGTGATCAGGTTCTGGTTTTTGGTTCTGGACGTTCTGAGATCGTTTATTTTTTATTTAGTGTTTTGTTGAGTTTTGCAATAAATACTGAAGATTCGCAGGTTATACAGGAACATTCTGGAGTAATACTTTATCCCTAGGGTTAGTTAGAAAGTGAGAATATTTCAGGTAGTACAAGCAGCGTAGATGAAATTAAATCGGCGTAAAGAGAGTAACATGTACTTATTGTAATTTCATTCTTTTCAAAAAGAGACCAACTTTTAAATCACCAAAGTGATGGAAGTTTACTTTGATTTGTTTTAAGTTTTTCTTAGTATTTTACTTTTACTTTTAGGTCACTGGACATTTGAGAAATATATATTAATTTTTCCGTAGTGAAATGCGTAAATTAACAAACCTTTGCGTTTCGCCGCCATGTTTGTACTTCGTGATTTTATGCAGTTCCTGAATTTTGTTTGTACTGTACTGTTATCTAATAGATGCAAATTGTGTTGTAGTTCTTTCTTCGTTATTATTCATATTGTTGTGTTTTTAAACTAGTAGATTAATACTGAAGAAGAGATCAGTTGTACATCTCCGAGATTTGATTAACTAGGATTACTGGTCCCACCTCAGTGCATCTCAGGGGCAACAGTGGTGGTCGGAGAAATTATCTTCGGGGTGAAAGACCTACTAGCGGTCACGTGTGAAAGTATTCAGACAATCGCACAAAGATTAAAATTAATTTCGAGTTTAGTGGTGTTACATTCCAATGCGTAAATTACGACCAAAGCTGGAATATTATGCTCACATGGAATCTCAAAAATTCCCCACCAAATTTACTGTTTAGAACGTAGATTAAAAATTACTAAAATATATGAATCTCTGCGCCATTGCCTCCGAAGTTAGTGCGTGGACCGAAATATGCCTGCCCTTAGTGTTCAAGCTTCTTTTTCAGGGCATTGCCCCCCCCCCTCGCCAAACTGTCCAGTGACCTCCCATTTTCGAAAAGCTACGATCCCCCCGCTTTTCGTCCGTGATAGCAGAGAGAGTTGTAAATCGCAGTTTGCAGCTCCGGCCGCTGCCCCGGCGTGGCGCTGCTGTGTTCTGCCATAAATTACGGCACTGGCCTCCCCTCCGTACGCGGAAAACGGGGGCATTGGACGTCGACTAGTGCCACGACCATCGGTGTGCAGACACCACCGGTCGCCGTTACGCTGCAATAGACGGTCCAGGGGCGACCAAAACGGTGGGATCACATGTGCCGAGTCGTATAGTACGTTCGTGTTCGCGTGATTCTTCTTTTGTTTAAATCGATAGTGTTCTTTTGGTTTTCAATCGAAGTGACACTTGGTCGCGCATATAAAAGTTAGCTTCAGCTTCTTTTGCATTACTAAAACTTTTTTAAGTACTCCTACTAACCCCTCCACTTGGGCCAAGTTGTTGGGAAACCCAGCTAACTGACTCACCTACTAACAATAGTCTCTACCACCCAATTCCTACCTCCTATCGCTTCATGAAGATAAGCTTCAATAGCACGAAGCTACATTTCCCATTTACAAATCTATATAAATAATTTAATGCTGTTTGTTGGTCTCAAGCGCATCACTTGAGAACGGCTGGACTGATTTGGCTAATATAAAAATGTTTGTAATAATCCAAGGTTTTTAGGGAAAGAAAAATGGGAAAAAGTTGTCGAAAAAATTGGAAAATTGGAAAAAATCCGAAAGTGCTTTTTTTCTGTGGGATTTTTGTTTGAACTCACGAAGACCATAACTCACGATTCAAACGACGGATTCGATGCGTATTTTTTTTTTGTTCGTTACGGTTCCTGGAAACATTTTCAGGAAAAATTGGGACAATTACGAAGGAAATTCGGAAAACTCGAAAAAAAACCCTGCGAAAATCATATTTTTTGTATGCATTCCCTATCATACCTGACGATACGAACAACATATTAGGTTGATTCTTTTCTGTTTTTTCAGTTGAGTGTAAAATTTCCCATCGGCGCACACCTGAATGAACTCCAAATCAAATTGATTATCCATGGCCAGAATCGTTAATAGATACAATGATCACTCAGAAATACGTTTTTTTCTTCTTCTTCCTCATTCTTTACTTTGTTTCCACGTGTAAAGAAGCTTTTCACGATTTCACGAAACACACATCACAAACAAATTTATTGAAATTTGGATACAAGAGCCAGCAGCGTTGGAGCCGCCTTTGGTCACTTATTCCACTGAAGGGGGATGTGACCCAGGTTCACCGGATCAGGTCAGGTGGTGTGGAGGTTGCGTAAGGACTTGCGAGTCGAGGCGGGTGGTGCGGTGAATAGCACACCTACGACCAGAGCAGGAGATCCCTGGTTCTAGTCACTTTTCACCTAAAGGCTGCTGTCGTTGCAAACACTCCTCCACGAGTAGGTTCTCGGAAGTCGTGAGTTAATATAACGTCCGTCCGTCTGTGCGCAGCGACTTGGATTAAACGGATGAAGAAATCATCAAAATTAATATTTCGTATTTCAACAGAATTAACTTGTTGGCGATGCACGTGCTCTATTTTTTTATTTTATTTTTCTACTTTAAAACAAAGGTTACTTAACATGAAGGTCAAAGTACTCTTTCGAAAATTTGTCAAAACCCGGTTTTGCTTCAATTTTCTTTACGTAAGAGTTGGTACGCACAATTGTGCAGCTTTAAAGGTTTATATAGACACAGTAAAATAACTCAGGACAACGTCTGTTGGGTCAGCTACTAATTCAATAAATATTTCTCCTGGCTGTTGACGTTGCAAACACTCCTCCACGAGCGGGTACTCGGAAATTGTGAGTTAAGATATGCATCCGACGCGTCGGTACGCGAAAACCGGGCTTCAGAGCTACCAGCATTGGAACCGCCAGGGTCGCCGGGGTCGGGCAAGGTGGAAGTTGCGTGAGGTGCGGTGGATAGCACACCTGCGGCCTGAGCGGATAGTCCTGGGTTCGAGTCCCGGTCCGTCGCAGTTTTCACTCTCCTGCGGACGTTGTTCGCGACGAATCTGATAGGAAAAAGAAATCATAATATATTTTCGTCATAAGTTTTCATACAGAAGAGAGAAAACGTGTTATGTGTAAAATTATTCGTAAACGAGATAATCAAGATATTTTTGTAGAGAACTATTTGGGGGTAAAATTAAAGAGAGATTTGATGGGTATTATATTCTGTGCCGACTGAGTAAGCCTACTGTTTCCAGTAATTTGTGACTCAGGGTAGCACTAGCGTAGGTAGAAGTAGATCACTAAAATATCTGAAATAGGCATAAATAAACAGAGTAACATTTGTACTTATTGTGGGTCAACGTTAGAAAAACATACTTCACCGGCCATTTAAATGAAATAATTGCAATTATAATTGATGGTGTAATATGGAGAAAGTAGTGGAAATTTACTTGAATGGTAGCGAATTTTCCGTTGTAATCACTGTTTAGGTCACCCGAGAAAGATATTTTTTTACTTTTCCCCCAAAAGGTGTGATGCATAGATCGCGAGAACATTGCGTTCGGCCGCTTCCATGGTTTGTACCTAATGCTTCTTATGCGTTTCAAACGAGTCAAGCGACTATCCTGAATACTGTTTTTACTTTACTAGTAACTGATGT
The DNA here is from genome assembly GCA_002313205.1 of Laupala kohalensis. Lineage (NCBI taxonomy): Eukaryota > Metazoa > Arthropoda > Insecta > Orthoptera > Trigonidiidae > Laupala > Laupala kohalensis. The sequence goes on along the minus strand of NNCF01135499.1, from coordinate 41,667 downwards.
ATAGAAATTAAATCATGTTTTTCTCATCATTATTCATATTGTTGAGTTTTATAACAATAATAATAAAAGTAAAGAAAATTATATATTACGGTGATTTGGGTAACTTGGAGTGTTTGTCCCCCCAGGGGACTTACATCTAGTAAGTACGTGTATGGCGAACACGGGGCTCCGAGCTGAGTCTGGCATTACTTCCACTTACTTGTGCGAGGCTCCTTCCTTTCTCTTTTCTGACCTTCCTTGGTCACTTCTTCGTTCTTTTCGATCCCGACGCTATTAGGGTTAGGGTATCTTTCATTTTCCTCATTCCTCTCATTTTTTGTCCTACCCCTCATTTTTTGTCCCCCCCCTCATTTGATGTTTTGATGTATGTTGTGAGATATGTTTTGGTGTGTTGTAATTCAGGAGGGTTTTTTAGTGGGTAGCGTTGAATCATTCGACGAGTCCCACACACGCGGGGAGACACATGTTGGCTCTTCCTAGTGCGTAACTGCATTTTCCCTACCTGTACAAGATTTTCGGGCTCCAATGACCTTTGATGTCGACATGAGCCGTAAAGCCCCACAAAAAGAAAATAAAAAATTGGAGTGCTTGTCCCTCCTTTAGAGTTTCCCCCCCCTCAATTTTGTCAAAACAAATTTAAAAAAATTAAAAAAAATTGTTTGCAGTTAATTTGGTCACCAACCCTTTGACATGATGTATATGCAGTGTCCCTCCCCGCTCAAGAGAAGACGTATCTGGGATCCAACTTCATTTACTATAATAAATCTCTGATACTCGGCGAATTCGACCGATGGAATGAGAAGTCCCAATTGTTTTCCGCTTAGCGCGTAATAACCGCCTTTGTGTGACGATATACGGCCGCCGCCCTGAGAGTTAAGCCGGAGAGCATTCTCCGGTTACAAACAAGGGACAATCACAGCATTTGTTCAGCGTGCGATAAATTTACATTCCTGGCGGTCGTGAGGGTGGGGCTCTCGGGGAAGTATTTGTGTGCAGGTGCTTGTACGACAATGGGAGTTTCTCAGGGTTGACCACCGTGTAGTGTGATGCTAGGACTGTTTTAACATTCATAATTTTTGTCCTCTACTATCATATTGATATTGTTACATTTTATATGACCTATTAAGTAAATTTAAATAAATAATTCAAGACTTATAAGGGACGTTCAGTGTGTATATTTTGTGAGCTTTTAAATTACACAATATTTTCTATTGGTCCGTTGAAGGTCGAATCTCATTTTCTATAGTGGATGTTAATTGTAGTAGAATTAAGTAGAGCAAGTTTTTATATTATTAAAGTTCCGATGTACTTTCTTAGTTATTTATTTTATTATTTGAAGATATGTTGTTTAATAGCTATTGCAATTTTTTTTACAGTGATGTGTTAAGAACAAGAATGTTAAGTTGATTCACAGAATGTTACAAAATTCATGTTACACTTTTGTACAGATTGTCCCGATTTGTTTGGAATTATTTTTTCGTCTTTATTTGTTTTATCAAGCGGAGCGGAATATTGAGGTCAAACTTCTTTAGTTTTTTTTTGTAAAATAGTACCTTTAGCCATTAATTAAATAGTAAATTCTTTAGTTCCATTCAGGATTTTGTATGAAACCAATGTCTTAGCAGTTGCGAATTCTTTCCAATCAGGTATTCATTTAATTCTATTAAATTAAGACCAGGAATTTCCAAAACGCGTGGTTTTGCGTATTCAAATGTGAAGTTAGTCAAACCACTGGTTTTAGGGCTGTAGTGAAGAGCAACTGTATGTTAGGAAGTAATAAGCATCACTTTTGTTTGTTTGTTATGTTGATTCTCCTAACTTCAGTGATGTGAGTTGATTCGCCGTTCACGTCAAGAACTCTTCTATAGAAAAAGAAAATAATTTTATTTTGAATTTACTATACATTATGATTTTTTTTTGGATCTGAAACAAAGAACATTTTATCCGTTGAATATTGTTTGCAGACTTCTTTCTCTCTTTTTCTTTCCCGTGAACGGACACTTAATTTCGGAACACGCTGTATTTCGTCGCACGCTGTATTTTGGGGGCCGTGTATCAACTGTGACGTATTTGCGTTTCAGCAGCCGTTTGCTGACTCGCATGTAATAATTATGCGATCCTGCTATTGGGAGCTTGTGTGAATGATGATGTGGTGAATTTAAGCTGGTCTGGCGTACGGAAAGCCGCTATTATTTGTTCTTGAATCAATTTCCCATCTCTGTAAAGAGGGATATACGCAATGGTCAGCGTTGTACTAGTGTCACGATATCTCAATGTAATCCCCATGTTTTATTGGAAGTAAAATAAGTATATAATTCCTCATTTATTTTACGTTATAATATTCGATTACTGAAATGTACAATGTTTCAAAACCATTTCTGCGTTCATTTCTCTTTGTGCGAAATATATTTACTTCTGGTTGCTTGCATAATGTTTCTCATTATATTTTTAAGTCATTTTTTAACGGAGATTTTTTTCTTTGTTGAACTCTTACCGTAGTTCTCGCTGAAATGTATCTTTGGAAAGAAAAAATTTGGCAACAGATTTATCATAACGCTGACTCACGGGTAGAAAACATTGAAATGCAACTGATTTTAGAAATATGAAACAAATTCAAGAAATACTTGCAAAAAAAAATGCTTTTAAAAAATATCAACGTAATTAAGATAAAGTGTATTATTATGGATTGGCATGACTTACATTTGGACGAGGAAGAAAATTATTCAATCAATAATTCGGGACCGCGGCCCTACGAGCTTGGTGGTGAACAATTCGGGCGGGGGGGGGGGGGTTGCCGGATTATATCTCTGCTCTACAGAGTCCGAGTGTATTTTGTGTAATAAAAAGAACACGGAAGCTATGTTCCTGGCAAATGTATGTATAAATGTAGCATTCGTTTACAATGCATCAGTGGAGAAATCGTTTTCTCACGAAAAAGACACTTTCAAATTTTTTTTGTACACTTCTTTGAATTTTCTGTTTTATTATACTTGCATAGCTATGTAATCTTAAAATTTTAAATCTGTACCACTTGTAGAAATGATTCAGAATTTTTATTCCCTCAACAATGAAATAAGGTAAGATATATTCATTGTTGTGTAACTAGTTGACATGAAATCTCGTGGGTTTTGTCCTCGATTACACGTCGTATACTCGTGTCGGTATCTCTGCTCTGCGATGTAACGTCCATTGATGTACCTGGCGCGTGTGTTTGTGATTTGCGCTGTCGCGTGCACACGACGTCGCGTGAGGGGACACGTGATAGGCGATGGGCGTGAGTCTCCCATGTGAAGCACGCACAACAGCCATCTAGATGCATCCGCAAGGAAACCGAGGCGATTCGATGCACGCACCACACCGCGTCAATAGTGTTATCATTCGGGTTTTTGGGTCTTTTTTTAATTTTAGTTTTTTGAAATTTTATTCTTGGTTCTGCAAACACGTACTTTTCTCTTCTTCGTCTCTCCCTTTTGCCTTTCAGCGTCGGGTTAGCCCTTTCAGATATCCCTTCTTATCTGCAGCCTTGCGCTGAACCCCTTGCACCGTTGTTCCTCTCTTTCTACATATCTCTTCAATGCTCTGATCCCACGTTCCTCGAGGTCTGCCCACTGCTCTTTTCCCCTCTGGCCTTGCATTCCATATTGCCTCGGTTTTTCTGTGACTTTCCATTCTTGTCACGTGACCAAACCATTTTAATCTATTTTCTTCCATCGTCTGTACTAACGGAGTTTGCTTAAGCTCTTCTCTTATTTGTGTGTTTCTTATACAGTCTCTCTTGGTTTTTCCCGCTATATTGCGAAGAAATTTCATTTCTGTCGCAGTTAGTCTACTTTCCATTTTCTTATTTATAGGTAAACTTTCTGTAGCATAAGTTAATGATTTCTTATAGACCGCGTTGAATATTTGTAGTTTTGGTTTGTTTCCTATTCCCATGTTCAGTACGTTATTGTATACTCGATAGTACATTTTATCGGCCTTTTCAATTCTATTATTTATTTCGGCATCTTGCCTGCCATCCTCTGAGATCACTGTACCTAGATACTCATATGTCGCTACCTGTTCTAATATCCTTCCCTCCCAGGAAACATTGATATCTTTTCTGTGCATAACTTTTCTCGTGTAGTAAATTAGTGGGTCGCGAAGAAAGAAATTTGTATCTTTTTACATGAATATACCAGTTCATATACAGCTGTGACAATTGAAAAGCGAACCCCCCTCCTCCTAACCACCTGCACAAGGGTGTATGCAGGCTGGGGCAAGTTGCCCCACTTTAAGAGTTGGGCCAGATACCCTATTTTCCATACGGCGCATTTAGTAAAAGAAGTATATAGGTTGAATTCAGAAAATCTAACCCCAAACCTTTTACGTTCGAGCTGGATACGCCCCTTTCGCCACCGTCTACTACTACTACTCGTATCACTAACTCTTAACTATCACTAACAACTTCTACTAACCCTTTCCACATGGGTCAAGTTGTTGGTTAATCCTGCTATAACCAGTCCACCACCCACCTTCATCCTCCTATCACCACAAGTAGATAAACGTCAATAGCACTAAGCTACATTTCCCATTTACAAATACAATAAAAAAATGCACTCAATTTTTTAAAAATATCTTGAGATATTTTCAGAACCTTGAAAGCAACCGAATCTGATTTTTTACGTTATTTCCTTTCGGCACTGCATAAAATCCNCCTCGCCCCAGGGGACTTACATCTAGTAAGTACGTGTTTGGCAAACACGGGGCCCCGAGCTGAGTCTGGCATTGCTTCCACTTACTTGTGCGGGGCTCCTTCCTTTCTCTTTTCTGACCTTCCTTGGTCACCTCTTGTTCTTTTCGATCCCGACGCTATTAGGACTAGGGTATCTTTCATTTTCCTCTCTTTTTTTTTTTATATGATTTTTAGTAAAGTCTTGCGATATGTTGGGATTTCAGTTTTGAGTTGTAGATCGGGAGGGTTTTTAGTGGGTAGGGTTGAATCAATTCGGCGAGTCCCACACGCGGGGAGAGTCATGTTGGCTCTCCCTAGTGCGTAACTGCATTTTCCCTACCTGTACTAGTTTTTCGGGCTCCAATGACCTTCGATGTCGACATGAACCGTAAAGTCCAAGAAGAAGAAAAAAAAAGAGCATAAAATCCGATGTCTTTATGCCCGTATGTTTTGTGTCTGTTTAGTAAATATGGTTTAGTACACGCGTGTTTTAGTAACTTTGTTTATCATCCCCTACATGACCATACGCAGTTTCCAACTGTTTCTTTGACTGTAAGGTTTATTTATTTAAACAGTATGAAGACAAGAAAATCGACTTGTCCTATCGTCATTTCTTGAAATTTCGTGAAAACATTGCCCCCCCCCGCGTATTGTTAAAAACACCCGATTTTATTTGTGATATATTTAAGTGAATAAATGTTACAATAATTTTAAATTAATAATCAATTGCCAACAAAAAAAACTTTACGATTCTTCAGAGAGCAAACAAATTTTCGATTTCGAAACATGAGTGTAACATAGAGAGTAGCGCGGAGAGAGAGATTCAGCCGTGACCCGTTCATATCGGGAGACTCCAAACACATTCCTTTCGTCGCTTGTTAATTTCGTCTCTCATGGTGGCAGCATTGGTTTCATTAGTCTCCTCGTTAATTTAACTCGTGCGAAATGGTCGCGTGTATGAATTTCCATTTGGAAAAGGTATCTGCTGCATTTAGCACCGGTGTTTGCCCGCACATTCCCTGAAATGAAATACAATTCCCATAAAAGTGTTACAAATATAGGCCATGTTTTTTATTGTTGTTATTATTAGCATTTTTAATTATGTATAGGACACATACTTGTTGATGATCTCTAAGATGGCGGATGAGTTACCTATACTCAGTCACGATACTTTTGTCTAAAATTACTCAATATGGCTGCCTTACACAAATTGCCAACTTCCACGAAACAAATCCTTGAAACTCACTCGCAAAAAAATTCAAGGAAAGCGTGGTCACAAAAAATTTAAGAAATATCCGAATAAATATTAATAGTAGTCCCAAAAGCGACTATTTGCTGTAAAGAAATACAAGTTAATAAGTATTCGTTCCACACTTTGCTCGATGCAGAGAAGAACAGAACAGTGCCCCAAGAGCGAGTGATTTCATTGTTGTGAGAGTTTGGCTATGAATTCAATTTCGAATACCTTGCCAACATAACGAGAGGTACAAATTGGAGATGGCGAAGTAAAAGCGTTGGCTACATTGAGTACTGGTTCTATACCAACATCAAGCCATTTGGAGTGACAATAAATAAATAATTTATTGTCAAGAAAGTTGTTACAAACTGCGTATGACCACATAGGGGACAATAAAGTAATTTACTGCGACTAATACAAAACAAACCAATGAACACAGTGGATTTCCTTCAATGTTTCTTTTTTTCTTAAGTTGAATGTTCTCGAAGCAAAGTATGATAACTTTTGCTATATGTCATGTCTTTTATTATTATTATTTGTATTTTAGTGCTATTTTTCGAGCGCTATATAATTTGTCTTTAATTTTCGGACGATTAACTCTATCGAGAAAGATTCTATACTAATAACATAGAATTATTGGGAATGTCTGTGGTATGGAATCGTAAAAATTAATCAATGAATTTTTACGGGTTTTTCTCCGGTTTTCCTTCGGGTAGAGGCGGATTTATCATACAGGTTCTCTAGGCTTTGTCTAGGGGCGGGTCTATTGTAACAATAAATCGTGAATTTAGTGTTATTTCAATTCTTTTGATTTTTAAGCACTATACTCAGAATAATCTATAGTTCGATAATAACTTGTACATGTAATTTTTTGCTTAAAATTACAAACATATTGACTTTCTATTAGTATTATAACTAGCAGCTAACTTTTTTATCTTATCTAGGAACTTTTGCTGAAATTTTTGAATCCGCCTCTGCCTTAGGGCCCTTGATCGGAATTGATGGAATACGTCCCTTGTTTGCTTCCGGAGAGTAAATTAGTTTATTGTCCTCCACGTGGTCATACATGGCAGTTTGTAACTGTTTTTTGACAATAAATTTATTTATTATTTATTTAAATTTATTTATTTATTAATTACTTGATATTTGAAAGGAGTCTTTTTAAGCGTTATTGCAACGAAACAAAGCAAAGTACTTAAAAGGTCTTCCTTTCCGTGTATGTGTCAGAGAATTCATGTGCCTGTCTGTTTTTTATACTGTTGTCGCTCTTGTCGTACAAGTTTTTTCTACATTTTTTATCCTTTTATGTAGAAAGTATAAACGTAAACTGATGAAATTTGCTTCAAATTTTTTAAAAAATATTCCAAAGCTTTTCTAATGAATCGGTCCAGTGTTTTTGTCAGTGAAAAACAACGAATGATCTGATCACTTTCGGCCAGGTGAAAATAGTACACCATTTCTCCCGCAGACATAACCATGCAAGACATGGGATTTATTTCCATAGAGGATATGAGAAATTGTTTACAGATGTGGAAGGCGAACAAGTGGTGTTATGGTTAGACCTCCTGCGATCAAAGCGAGATGTCCCGGGTTCGATTACGACTCGTCCCCATTTTCACATGACTGACAGTCAACACAAACCTTCAAAAAGTAGGTTCACGCAGGAAATATTTCGATTTGTATAATCTGTTGCAATATCAGTTGCTAGAATGGAAGTCCGTGTAATATCTTCAAATCAGTAGTATGTACTTTTTTCTTCTTCTCATAACTCGTATTGTTTCGAAGTTCTCCCCTTGTCCGCTAGAGTGATGTTTCATTAATACCGGATGTCATTGTCGCTCACCATCCCCGTCAAAATGAATGTCACCGACTGTAACTCCCCTTCGCCAAAGGCTCTTCCCATTGGAAGATACATGCCCTTGCTTCGTTGGGGAGTCACACACATTAAAAGGGACGCTAAGGGATTTTGATTTGTTTCGATTCTGTTTCTCCCCTTCTCGCGTTCCTCTGTTTTGATGCGACGATTCTCGATATTAGACCTCGTGTTGAATCTTTCGATAATCGACTTTTGGGAAAGCGAAGGGAATTGTTTTTCTTTGGTTTGTTACATATATGTAAAGAATTAAAGGTTATCTGTAATTAATATGGATGCAGTACGTCATATAATGTATTACCAGAGTTTGATGGCAGTTTTCTTGTATCATATGGAGACGTAATATAACATGTTTTGTATGAGATTGCCGAAATTATGAAAGTCGTCGTTTGATTCTCTCTAAACAGTTCTAACGAGATTTCAATGAAGAGTTTTAGTACTAACGAGAGTCGGTACCTGGAGCGATTTGTGTTAAACATACTGCAACTCTTTTCTCTCCTTTATTATAAGACTGTAAGCTTCGATTATGTTATTGAAATAGTGAATGTATAAATCAATACAATGATCAACATAACCTCACTAAAGAGTGATTGTTGTCGTTAGCTTACCGATATTCTCGTTATTGAATCTTTCTGTATTAAGAGTTTGGGAAAGCATTGACATGTAAGCGAAGTAGAATTGAGTAAGTCGTTACCAAGTGCATACCGTTTTTTTCGCTAAGGACAGTGCAAGCGAGAGTTAGGATCTGAAGTGATTTTAATTAAAAATACAGGAGATTCCTACCGTCTTTTTCTTAATAAGACGGTTCACTTTTTAATCGTTATAGGACTGCACTTCTTTAAATAGTGAACGTATAAGGCAATAACATGATCAAACATAACCTCACAAGAAAAGGAGTTTTTGTTTAAAGATTCGTTGGCGTTACGACAGTTTCATTGCTCAGCTATCGAAGGAGTTTTGGGGGCTGGTACGTAACGCTGAGTTTCGTGTGTGTTTTTTAGGGTTTCTTTTAACCTTTCGTAATGCATGTACTTTACCGCTTCAGGGCACAGAGCAAGGAGAAATGAACCAATAACACGAAGTATCGAATTTGATTTCTGACTTTCTTGAAAACTACATAAAGTTTTCTTTCTGACGTGGACGGGGTGGGTGGGGGACACAGCGTCACGTAATTAGATGGAAAGGAGGGGGCTGTTAAAAATGGAAATATTTTCGTTCAGTAATTTATGGACGGACCCTTAATTATTATTATTTTCTTTCTGAAATAAAAAACAAACAAACTTGCACTCCTCTATTCATTGGTTTGGTAGAAGCGAATACGTATTCACTACACCACCTTATGAATGGGAAAAGTCAACAAAACCATTAAAGAAAAACGTAACTTGTGGTGTCATGTTTGTTGTCAGTAAGTAAAGAGGTACGAATCGTGGATTCGTATTTTTCCATCATATTTCCACAGAATAATAAAATCCGCAATTTCCCTCGCATAGATATAGAAGTTCTCTGAGACCTCGGCCTTCTTCATCTCCCTCATCGTCAGTTGAGTCGCTCCGCCGCCATTTCGCCGCCCGCGACGGTGCTGCTCTCTGGGGAGCGCCTGTCTCTCCAGTCGCTACTTCCAGTGCCACTTGGATCCCTATATCTGCCTGTCAAGCGAATCCGCCGCGATGGGAACAGAAAATCCCCTATCTGTGCGTCACCGATACTGACTTCCCAAATCTCTTGTCTTTCATGAAATATTATTGCGAATCCCCAATGCCGCGTGAGATTTCTGTATTCCGATAATATTGTTTCGATTCTGACTTTAGATGATTAGATTAAGCTCTATTTCGGTGTAACACCCTGTTTCCACGACGCAGGTTTGATTCTATAATTCTTGTTGGATTTCCTAGACTACGTTTAATGAAATATACTTTTAAGTGTAAGCTGGTGATAGACGTGAGGTAAAAAGATAACAAAAATCTTACAGAGTGGTTGTCTCTATTATAACAATTCGATGTACCAGCAATCTGATCTAAAAGTTTGCACAAATGCGGTCCCGGTATCAANAAAAAAAAAAAAAAGATACCTTGTGGTGTAGCTTAAACATTGCTTTTTAAATTATTATAACATTTGTTGAAGACTCGTTCTATTATTAATTGAGATGTTTCTGAAAGTTGGAATTTTTGCTAATGTATTTGATATCAACATAGTTTCAAGGATAAACTATTATTTTCATTTTCCTCAAAACTATTTTAGACGGTTATAGTATGATGAGAATATGGTTTTGAAAATAGATGTTTAAGTTCAATTCTGCTAGAATATGTACCCGTCTTAAGTTCACAGTGGGTCAATAAACATTAACAAAAAAAACTTATCCATATTCCATTGAAGTTAATTGAAAGAGGTTCTTGTGATAAGAATGTAGCCAAATATCCTGTTTCTTTTAGTATTTTTGTATTAGATATCTATAGATTGCATTCTTGTGTACCTTTGTAACTTGAGAAGAAGACTATGTGGCCAGAGTCTGGAAAGGGTGGACAAGTCACGCGAGAAATTTGTCCAAAGTAATTTTTTTCTCTAGTTTTATTTATTCTAGTGCATAGTTTCTAGATTTAATTATTCTTCAGAATTCAACAAATAATCCAGAATTATGTAAATGCTTTGCTTTATTCTCACATGTTACTTCCAAATTCCAAATTTCCCACGTAGATGTGTATTAGACAATGATTAATTCAAAAATGTTCTCGAATAAAATCATATTGAAGATGACTGATTTTTTTAGGGATAAGCAACAAATATGCGTCATGTTTTTTCGAAATGCCTAAAACAGGGAGAAATAAAAAAATATTCCCTACAATACCTGGAAGTCTGGGAAATTTTTATAAAAAAATAGTGGCCACCCTGAAATAATAATCAATTTATTGTCAAAAGCAGTTAAAAACTGCGGATCACGTGGAGCACAAACTAATTTACTCTCTGGAAGCAAAAGCAAACATTTCGGCTCTACACTACGATAACAGAATAAAAAATAGTTGGGTACGTGCCACAATATAAAAAAATACCAACAAATTTGTTATTAATAAAACACAAAAATTAACTTCAAGTACGTGTTATTATAAACTATAGATTATTCGGAAAATATTGTTTATTTAATTATAAATTCAAAACATTTATTTCCATAGACTCCTGCCGTAGGTAAGACCCAAGAGAGCCTGTAATAAAAATCTTGGAGGAAAACCGGGGCCCTACGACGACCCTGTTCTTTTCGATCCCGACGCCATTAGGGCTAGGGTATCTTTCATTTTCCTACCTCGCCCCAGGGGACTAACAACTAGTAAGTACGTGTTTGGCGAACACGGGGCCCCGAGCTGAGTCTGGTATTACTTCCACTTACTTGTGCTATGCTCCTTCCTTTCTCTTTACTGACCTCCCTTGGTCACCTCTTGTTCTTTTCGATCCCGACGCCATTAAGGCTAGGGTATCTTTCATTTTCCTCATTCCTCTCATTTTCCTCATTCCTCTCATTTTTTGTCCTACCCCTCATTTTAGCCCCCCCTCCATTTGATGTATGTTGTTAGATACGTTTTGGTGTGTTGTAGATCAGGAGGGTTTTTAGTGGGTAGGGTTGAATCATTCGGCGAGTCATGTTGGCTCTCCCTAGTGCGTAACTGCATTTTCCCTACCTGTACAAGTTTTTAGGGCTTAAAAAAACAACAACGACCCTTCATAATTGCCATCAGATCATATTTGTAGTTCTTAACTGTATAATTGAAATATTTTTAATGGGATACACATTTGTTCTCAGTACTATTGTAATAAGTCTGAATCCAATTTCCATACTCGCGGTTCGGAGTTCGTCATAAACTGGAGTATTACATTTCTCCCGAGAGTTCCCCGTCATAGCTTTCAGGAGAAGAAGGAGCTCCTTATTTCATAACGGTATTGGAACCTTCCTTTTTTATTATATTTAGAAATTCCGCTTCGCGTTATGAAAAGACTTTCTGGGAAATGTATTCTCATAAAAGCCTTGATAGCGCTATACAACAAAAGCCTTCTCGGGTTCATCTTCGATTAGTTGTTATCTTCTTCTTTACGTCGTGGATGAGTCCTTTCTTAAGGAGTGTGCTTCGGGAGGTAAGATCTGAAATAATTAGTGATTTCTTTTTACGTAATTTTAAAACCTCTTTTCTAAGCTTTGCAAATAAAGATGTGTTCGGGCTCGTGTTTCAGGGCAAATGCCTTTTGTGCTACTTGCTTGCGTTAGGGACATGCGGAAAATATCTGTCAAACTCGACAAATCATGAAAGCGTTTTTAAAGCCTTCTAGAAAGTTTTGTAGATACGATTTTTGAAACTTTTTTTTAGATTCCATTCCTAACCCTAAGAAATACGTCCCTAAAAGTGTGGCTCTAATTGTTTAGTTGTTTTTGCGTGATACGAGTTAAAACTTAAGTTTTTCTTGTAGATTTCGCCGGGCAAATAGTACACTGAAATTAGCAAAAATGAGGAGCAAATTCTTTAAGTTTTGAAACGTGGCAATTACTATGTAGTATTGTTCACGATTATTAACTCTCCCCAAACATTTTTGGAACCATCGCACCTCTAAGGTGCACGTAGCGGTTTTTACCATTTTGTCGCAAAACGGTCAGGTTTTTGTGAAAGATATATCTATGAAAAATATTCTCATTAAATTTCCATCAAAAAAGGTACAAATTTTTGAGTTGGGTACATAGTTTCTCGTGCTATGAGCTCTCTTATAAGGGGGTAGTTTTCAAAATTACAATTTATTCATTATTTTTCGATTAAGAAGAATTTTTTTTCTGCATATTGTCTGAAGAACTATGTATTCAAATATTGTGATATGAATGACGTTACAGCTGTTTCAATTACGTATTTTGGCCGAATAGACGGTGCGTCTCGGTGCGAATAGACGGCGACCGATTATCCCGTACATATTTCGTCCCGGAGCTTAAAAATGCATGTTCATTTTTCTAACTTTTATATTTGCTCTTTGGAGAAAAGAATGTACAAGTGATTACCCGGCGTTGTCTGGGATTTTTCTTAGACTAATCGTCTTTTACTAAAAGGAAAAAATTAAATCTACATTGTAAGATGAAAATAATTTTACTTAATGGGTTAAAACATGTAAAGCATCATATTTTTTGAAAATTTTTATTAATACAAATTTAATACAAAACTTGACTGTAT
>NNCF01135495.1:1982-14055 GCA_002313205.1 Laupala kohalensis | reverse complement strand
AGAATAGCTTAAATAGAGACATAAAACCAAATAATACCGATTGGAATGAAGCGCCAAGAATAGCGCGTTCTGCGAGTTGCAAGACACAGACGAAAGATTTTGAAAATTGAATTGTATGAACTAAGAAAGTGTGAATACACCTTATGAAGGTAGAGACGCGAAACCATCGGAAGAGATGATTGATTGGCGGAATGCGCTGTGCATGAATTTTAGGAGTGGGGATTAGTACTGAGAAGGTGGAATCACGACAGGCATCTGTCTCATTATTACGCGGAACATCGGAAGAGGCGGTTGATCTAATCTCGTTATCACGCGGACCATCAGCGGTGAGAATCCAGTTTCAATCGTACGCGAACTATCGAGAGGGGACGAGTCGGTCCGAATTTCTAGTAAATTATCAAAATGTGATTTTGAATTCGATAATTTTGAGAGGGCGTAACGGCGCAAGTTACGAAATTCAAGCTTTGTGGTACTCATCACAGTCGAATTATTTAAGGAGCGGCCGAGTAAAACGTAAGTTGAACGCGTAAGAAATAGTTTATCAAAGGCTCCAAGTGAAGCCAGTTACGCAGTGGAAAAGTTTTCCGAGTTAAGAATCGTACGAATCCGAAAACAGTCGCACGTCGGTGATTGAAATAATTTGCCGCTAAGCCGATCGCAAACGAGGTAAATCGTGGAAGGCCGCGTTGGAAGCAGTCGTTGGGTCAAGGTCACTGTACGAGCCTAGAAGCAGCTGTTGCAGCCTGTGTTGGAGGAAAAGGGCGTATCTAGCCGTGGTGGTTGGACACGATTTCGGAGAAAATACGCTTGTTGTGAATATACGTCTCTGTGAGGCGGACATTATACGAAGTGATAACAATAAATAGGGATTTGCATTAATTTTGTAATTCAGTGAAAGCAAGTAACTTGCAAAAGAGAAAGTTTCATTGGAAGCGAGTCTGTCGCGGTTATTCTAAAATTTGGGATTGCTTCAAGAAGAAAGAACAGAGAAAAAGGTGTTAAAAGAACTGTTATTTGTATATCCGAAAAAAGGATTTAATTATTGCTCATTTCGTGCTTGGTTTGATCTTTTTTGACCATAATTTATTGTATAAGTGATAAATGTAAATGCACGGATCCAGAAAATGAGTCCAATGTAATATTGCGCAATCAATTGCAAGGGATTTATTTACATCGTTCTCCCCATTTGAGTATGCGGTGACGTCACTATGGTCTTCGTGACGATTGAGTATTTCTTTAACAGTGTCTTTTATNTTTAAACTACTCGTGTAGTGCTTTACCTCCACCTCGTTTTCCCCATTCGAGTATGCGGCGACGTCACTATGGTCTCCGTGACGATTTTGCATTTCTTTGACAGTGTCTTTTAGATCTCCAAGGGCAAGGTCCGTCTGTCGCATGTCATTGTAGAACAGGTGATCACACGGCTTACTGATGCACCCACCCTTGAGCGGCCCATAGATGTAGTCGTTTGCCGCTTCTTGTGGGTCGCTCAGATGACCCAGATGATGTTGTCCAGCGTCATGCAATCTCCCTTAGAAAATTGGGCGGTCCACACCGGGAACGAGAGCGAAGGGAAGAAGGATCTTTTGACAGCATCGAGGTGCTACCCATGTTGAAGGAGCGGACAACATAAAGTATTCTGCTGTATTACAAAAGTCTGAGATATGCTGCTGGTCGCTGGTGATGCAAAATACCACAGCCTTTGCAATAAACGTTTTCAATTCGTCTTCCTCCATGGTGTAAATTGTTGATTCATTAATTTTTATTCTTTCATTTTCTTGCTTACTTGTGGTCTACCGAACACATGCAGGGAATGCACTTCTGCGGCTTAAGATGGAGGTTAGTTTTCGCAATTACTTTTGCCAACTGATCTAAGTTCTTCTGTAGACCATCCTCTGATTTTAGAAGAAGACAAATATCATCAGCATAAACTACGATATTTCAGTCGCGCTCCGGACCCTGTATAGTACAAAAGGTCGATCGTTATATTAAACAGGAGCCTCTTGGACAGCGCTGCTTAAAACTGAATTTCGTCCTCATTTCCTTTCATTTTGTTCTCATCTACAATTCCGTTTGTAGATCTTCTGAATCGTTGCGGCATCCTCAATGTTAGGCGGGTTAGAAGTTAAACGACCTCGCCGCGCGGGGATCTTTTCTATCTTATGGACTTCGCTAGTAATTAAAACGTTTCCATTGAGTGATGGACGTTTCGCTGCGCACGATGTCTTTGATGGCGAGAAGAAAGGAGTGGCTCTTGCTCTTGTCGTCCACATCTATAAGTATTTGAACCTCATCGTGCGATGTCTGTGTGTATTATTATTGTTTTGAGAAATCTCCGCAAGGGGCACCGAAGAAGGGGCACTTTGCCCGTCCGTCTGTTGCACCTGAGGTTCTTCGGATTCCGCCGATGCGTCGCGAAATGTACCGTTCACGTCATATCTTGCGTTGACTGAATATTAAACAGTAGACGTAGAAACACGTCTGTGAGTCACAGTTATTATTCTTCTTCTTCTTCTTCTTATTATTATTATATTTATTGTGTTCTTCAAAAAGTAGACGCCCATATGTCAGTTAAAAAGAGACTTAGGAACAATATAAAACATTGAGTGAATCTTTAGGGTAAGATTAACTAATTGCAAAAATATAATTTTATTTACTTCAAAATGATCTTCACAACAATGTAATGACGATTTCAATGACACATCTGCAGGGTCGCGTGGAACTAGTGTTATCAACTTTTTGCGAATTGTGATTTTTGGTGCAAATATAAATGTTTTCTAAGGATTATTATCCCCTCTACATGCACACCCAGTCACAAAACAACATATTTTTGTTAACATTTATATTGTTCTGTTGATTCTCCATGATAAATTACACAGTCCTCTTTAACGACTATACTGACGCGAGATTGGGTAAGTATCGTGACGTCACGCAACATGGCGCGCAAAACAGGACATTTTCAAACGCAGCATAATTTCAAAGTGGATTTTAACATAGTAAATTACTTTTTTAATGAATTGCATAATTGATTTCTGTTTGTTACTAAGTAAAGGAGAATTTTAAAAATCGCAATATTACGTATTGGGGATTTGTTATTGCAATAGACCGCCACCCCTATGCAAGAGTCTAGAGAGCCTGTATATAAAATCTTTCTCTACCAGAAGGAAAACCGGAGAAAAGCCTGTGTCAGAATGGGGCTACAGATTTAATGCATACAACGATATATATCTTGTCAGGCTAATTCATATAGTATAAAATGAATGAAATGTAAGGTGATTATATTGCTAACTTATCCAACAGCAATCTTGACGTGATTTTTGAGAATGGAAGTATTTAATAACATTTGAAACTTGTTATATTGGGAAACAAATCATAATATCAACATTGACACGAAATTCTCTACGTGGATAAACAGAATTTGGAAAGATGATTCTTCTAGTCTCATATGTTACCATGTCTTAATTGATTAGGATATTATGACAAACTGTATTTTCAGTGTTCCAAGTTTCATCTAAACATTCCCCTTCAAGTGGATACGGGAATATTTTGTTTTTTTGAGTTCTGTTTCGTGGAAGACAATCGTCACTGGTACATATAACATTCCACGAACGACCACAAGGTGCTGAAGGATGATTCTAAATGCGACTCCAAAGAATCGTCATTCAGCGTTTTCATATTTCCTGTTTCAGAAGGTATATCTAATTATTTCATTTTGAATTTTTATTCTTGGGTTCGATCAATGACAAACAAAAATGAGCAGAAAGTAAATTGAAGAATATCTTAAGGAATATTTTTTTGTCATTTTGAAAACATAGTGACTCATTTTTGGAATGTATAAACTAAGAGCAAAGTGATCGTAATAAGCCTTTTTGACTCAGCTGCGCGATCAAGATGCGTAATAATGAAGGATTCTGGTCTTATCTTCACTCTGAATGTGTCAGTTTCGGTATATTTTACCCTCTTCAGAAGTCGCATACGTTCGTGGGGACTGCCATGTGCTGCTCCTTACTCAGACGTCAGCAACTTCATTAATTTCTCCTTTTTTTAAAATTAAAATTGTAAAGATTTTCTTAAAAAGATTGCCCATTAAATCACGTAATATATCTATGTATTGCCCTCGCTATGCTGCAGCCTATTCAGGCTAATGATAAATTGTGTCCCGGGCGCAGTGTCGAACTAACTAGCTTGGAGAGGATCATTGATTCAGGACGGGAACTTGCTGATATATACTGCTGATGTATTGCATACTAATTCTACTTTACTTACAGAAAATGTAAGCAAAATGGTTGGACCGGTTTTTAATAAAAAATATTCAAAAATGTACTTTGACCTTCATGTGAAGTGCCCTTTGTGATCAAGTAAAAAGAAAATTGAAAACACTTGCATATGCTGGAAGTAAATTCTACCCTTGATACGAAAAATGAAAAAAAAATACCATTTGTTAAGGAATGTTGCGCCCAGACGGGCGGGCAGGCAGACAGACGGACGGTCAAAAAGCAGAACAAAACGGATATTTTCGGAAAAATTCCCGTTTTGAATTTTTTCACCATTACAATATTTTATATATACTACGTATATTTGAAAGTAAAAGGTTCCTTCCTTGGTCACTTCTTATCGGTACAAATACTTAGAAGAATCGTAAACGTAGATATTTTTAAAATATGAAATATAAAGTTTAAAAGCTTACATTCTTCAAAATTCAATTTCATGTTTCCCTCCTTCTCTTCTTTCCTTCAACTAACGAACTGTCAACGTAAACCGAAAAGAGAAGACTCGGAATATTATCTACGTGGCTGAGGAAGGTGGGAAGCCCAAACTGTTTGTTACAATGTGTGAGTGACTTTTATGCGTTTTCTTTCTTATTTTTCATATTTTTTAAATTTATAATGTACTTTTATTTATTACATGGTTTTATTACATTTACAAACTGATACATATGGTAAAATAAAACCGACAATCCCATGTCTAATATCTTAAAGCCCATATTTCTGATTCAATATATGATCTTTAATCTTTTTTCTTTTTGCTCACACTCTTTGCTATTTCAACATCTTCCCACAGAAATTTACGATTTGGTTACTATAAATGTTGCTTTTGTGTTCCTTAATTCTGGCTTTTAGCAATCGTTTAGTTTGTCTAATATATTTATATTCACAGTCTCTTCAACTTTTTTGATACACTACATTCTTTAATTCACTGGTTTCAATCTTATTCTTGTCTCTCTGAATAAAATTAACAACACAGTACATTTTAAAGTAAATTTTATAATATTATCCTGGAATATTTTAGGTAAAAGACTTTACAGCAAAGTTTTTTCGATTAGGAAGAGAGATTGCACTACTTGTTGTTTCCTGAATATCTCGGTTAAACTTTAAATATTAAATTCTCCAGTGTACGTGCTTCTTAATGAATGGTATCATGCAGGACCAGAAGATTGGACGTTTTGCTTCGGCAAAAAGAAACGATTCTGATATGCCTTTTTAGATTCCTTCAGGAAAGTGGCCTTTGTGTATCTGATCTTTTTTTTTACGCCATGACTTGAATTTGTTAATTGATCAGAGCAAGTTTTCGGGAGGGTGTCAATTTGCATCCTTTTCCCTTTTTTTATGTTTTATTATTTTTCTTTAAATTTTCATCTTCCTTTTTGTCGTGTTTTATATAATGTTTTAGGCAACAATTGACTGTCTTTTCCTATTCATCATAGAATTAGATATATGGTAATCCAGGAGGGATTTTAGTGGGCATTGACGAGTCATTCGGAAAGTCCCACACGCAGGGAGAGCGCGTAACAGTATTTTCCCCTCCTCTGCAAAAATGCGAGGGCTGTAAAGACCTCTATGTCGGCGAGCCGTAAAACCCAAATAAAAAAATGTGTAAGGAGGAATTAGAAGATTAAATACTTGTCACTAAATTCAAATTATTGCTATGCATTTTTTTCTCCGAGTAAAAAATAGCTTTAGCAACTAAATTGAACACAATGGATCTTTTTTTTGAATACGATGGTTTGAAAGGAATTTCAAAAACCTATATGAGCAAGAAACCTTCTAAAACCAGTTAAAATTAAGTTTGTGTTGCTCACGAATTACAGTAAAATCTAAAAAACTTTTTTTTACAATCATTCTTCTCTTAAAAGCTAATTTTCATTTCTAATAGTATTAATTAAAACAATTAATTATGAATTCAATAGGAACTACATAAAAATAGACTTCTATGATTATAATATAGTTTTATAATGTATTAATATTTTAATTTGTTGCGTGTGTATTTAAAGGTTCATGTATACTTGTAACTAGTGAAAAGAAGAAAAAATGTTGTCTGTTTAATTTGGTCAAACAAATATTTATTGCAAGTATACAAATTTGAATTTTGTTGATACATTTTAAATTCTTGAAATTTTATTCGAAAGATTTACGCTTTATGTTACAAATTTATTTGATACATACCAAGCTGGGATACATTACTAGCGATGCTGCATCTGGTACCGTTCTTCCCGCATCTCAAAAACAATGAAATTAAATGTACGTAGTTTAAAATATGTACTATAAAGTGATAAATTAATAATCGTATGCATACGTCTCAATCACGCCTAAAATTAAGATCTTTTGGATGTGAATGTTTGATACATGAGGTACAATCTAGGCGAGTTATAGCATTTTTGTTTCTCTTTATGCAGAAAAAATAGGGAATGATAAAATCTGAGGTAATGCTCCACAACCTTTATCAGATATTGGTAAAAACTTCTCCGAAGTTAAGGTATTACAGTCTGTTGAACTGTCTGGACAAAGCGGTTTCGTGTTCCCGAAGAAATGTAAGAAATTTTCCTTCAACAGCGCCATATGACCTTTTGCAAAATATTATACGATTGAAATTGCAACAGCATTGCAAAAATTATTTTACATTTTAGACAATTATACTTTATTTAAATAAAAACTCATAAATTTATGCATTCGTTTACCCCATTTGTAAAAAAATCAGTTATTCAGTCAGTCATGGCCAGAGCACAATCGATAAATATTTTCAGCTTTTATTGAGAACAAGAGATAATCAAATTTTAATTTTTTATTCTCATAATACCTACTCTCGACATGTGAACCGCCGGCGGATATATTATTTTAGCAATTTCTTCTTACTTTCTAATGATTGTTTGTAAACATGCATGAAATATTCATAATATTCAATGTTTTTCTTGTCTTTGCAAAGACCCTAAGCGATTACAATTTCAGTCCCTACTCTTAGAGTCGCTTATTATCTCCCTCCTTCGGGGAATTTTCGATTCATTCTTCCACAATTCCTAAAGTGTTATAGACTTGACGTTTTACATCTCTTATCTACATTTAAATTATTTCTATAATTCCTCGAGTGGATCCTAGTGAATCCTGACACTCACATCCACATAGAATTCAACAAACTAAAATACCCTTTTATGGAGAGAAAGAAACAAACAAATATAACTGTTCATAATAATAATTTATTTGAACATAAACAAAACATAAAATACATTTAAAATATCTAAGGAAAGTAGGTTTAATTTCCAACTCTTTATGAGTTAACGAATCCCATCAATTCTGAATGATGCCATTCGATAATAGAAACAATAACAATAATAATAATAATAATAATAATAATAATTCATTATAAGTAATTCCGTTTTGTGTCCGAGAAGGAGAGAAAGGAAAAAAAGGTAGTGAAATCATTCTTTCAAGTACTTTATTCATAAAATGGGAATAAAAAGAAGCAAATATGGATACGACATTTCTTTTTTTAATATTTTTTATCAGAATATAATCAGTTTTAAAATTTTCACAACATAAATCATCACCAAAATAAACTATCATACAAAATTCAATAAACTAAGAAACTTTAACAACAACAAATACGTTAAGTCACTATATTCCTACAGACAGCCGACTGGGTTGGTCACGCGATCAAGTCAACTCATACGTAGGGAAGTGTGTACGAGGTAACTGATCTATACATTGTCCATTTTCGAGAGAGCTCTGTTTACCAGCGAGACCACCACAGGAAATCAGTCTCTACTGAGCGAGAAACGCTCCTGGTGCCCTTTAGTCACATATTGCCTCTTCCGAGATTATCATTTTTCAAAGATATTACAAATATTCAGTTCCTTTAATCACGGTAAAATAATGCAATATGATGTCAAACACGAAGTGAATAAATATGTAAATTTCCACTAATTTAAATTTATTTTTTAATTATGTTAAGTTGAAAGAAAATGGGTAACGGGACCGAGAATTGAACTCCTCGGGGCCTTCAGCTTACCAACTGACTCTCCCCGTTCGCCTCTCGGCCCCGTCTACCATTGACATTCAACTTGCGAGACGCACAGACCTCTGAGGTGATCTCGTAAAGACTAAAAAATGAAGTAAATAATAAAATACATAATTCTCAATCAAATACATCATGTTTCGTTTTATTTCCTTTCTTTACATAAACTGAAATATACTGGTATACATAAGTTTTTTATAAATAAGTAAAATTAATATCAATCTTATTGTCTACATGAAACTAAGGGGTACAGCTGGTGGGCCAAACACTGTTTAGAGACGGATTACACAGGTTACATCCGAATTTTGCCAGACTCTGCGCTCTCTCGAAAATGGACAAACTGTAGCAAAATACGATCCGTGCAACAATACTTCTTTACGAGTGTGAATCACAAAACTGCTCGATCTGTGGTGGTCAGCCAGGTCAGGGGTTGGCAACAGTTTCCAGTTTGGTCACAGCATAATGAATTTTACATTCAGAAACAGTATTAAGAACAAAGCCACAAACTGTAATTCATGAAATATCGTAACCAAATATGCAGTTGCTGATTAGCGTTAAAAATCTAAAACATAATTATAAAACAAAATTAAAAAAATAAATCTAGTACACATAGTTGACAATCAACATGACACACTTTACACTTGCATGTTTGTTGAACTTTATACAACTTAACAATATTGGTGTGACCTGTTCAGTATATTTGGTTGCATTGGACGCGATATGACTCCCAAGGTGACAGACGTGGGAGGCAAATCGGGACCTACAATAGCTGCTGCATTATTTCTCTCGTGTGAATGCTGTCAATGAATAGAACTGGAGATGAGAGAAATTTCGTCCACCAAAGAAACATATCAAAATATAATAAAATTATCAAATATAACAAAATATATCTTACTTAACACGAGAATCACAGAATAAAGGAATTGATATGTAATGCGTTGCATTGAAGGAACTTTAATACATTTATAAATACGTAACAGTTTAATATACATATAAATTCACTTTTTCCGATAAAAAGCTTCTCTGATCAAGAGTTACTCTGATTTGCCTACACAACAAGAATAGTAGAAAAAAACTATGCAGCATATGAAATCATAAAACTATTAATCAATAATGATATTATAATAATCAGGGTATACGAGTTATTTATAATTACAGAAACAAACTACACTACAGAAAAAAAAAAAAAATTAACCAAGAAATTTCACACAATCTTTGTAATAAAACTGATACGATTTTATTTTTAATGATCATTCACTGCTATTTCCATCTTTTGATAAATATAAATTAATACCTGTTTGCAATCCATAAGGATTGAGAGGCAATTATTGCATCTTTAATGGCATCATCGTTTAGAGAACAGGGTAGGTCAAATCCAGGGATCATTATAATTTTTGCTTTTCATTAAGTATAAAATCCACACAAGGAAAAATTATATAGGTAGAAAAATTCTCAAGTATAATCAATTTGATTAATATCAATAAGTTGAGGTATACATTGCAGTAAGTTCGACTGATTATGTGGCATCGTCTGATCTACAAAGAGTACGTTTACAAATTTTGCTAGCAAATGTAACAGGAACACACATTTTATATCTGGATAACACACACAAATGTCAAATATAAAATGAAAAGTTGTTAGAGATGAAAATGCACCCTTATGACAGAAAATAAATAAATAAAAAGGTATAATATAGAAAGGAAACAAACTAGTTTGAATAGTCGGTTTGAACGTACGGTACTATTACATTTTGTGTGGAACGGGGTGGAGAAACGAAGAATATTTCTAAGGTACCAACGAGTTTATTTGGTAACAGTTATTATAAATAAACTGACAGGAATGGTTTCCTATTCGTTCGGTGCAGGGAGTCTGATTACCTTACGTGTTGTCATAAAAGTAATTTTGTGTATTTCTAATATCTGTTATGAACGAATGACCATTCGTCGCAACATAGGAGAATATAATTTTTTGGTGCCGTGACCAGGATTCATGACAAAATCTAATAATTCGCATATATCAACAAATAATATATGTACTAATTCTATATGACTATTTTCCGCCCGCCGATTCCACAACTCTGCATACTCTCCAGTAGGTGATATAACTATTTAATCATATATTCTCCTATAGCGTTCTATTCCCCACCCTTCCATCATGACGGTCTCAGAGGAGGAAATCAAAATGTACAAGTGTACAAATGCACAAGGAAAGGCAGCTAATGATGATCTGTCCACTGGACTTTTGAGAACATTTAGCCAATAATGGACGAGGAGACAAATTTGAGGATGTCCCACAAGGTAAATGTGATGAGCACACTCCATCAAACACACCGAGCTCAGAATCTCACCCGCCTTGTGTATCTTCCTTCGCAGGGAAAGGTTATAGATTGTGTTGCTGCTGATCAAACCATTCTATCCTGCCAGAGCAATTAATTTGTTTTGCTGGCTGGAGGTTCGTCCAGAGAGCACGCCTTAATCTTTTTCCATTAAATTGCATCCGACATGGTCACGACAATACTGACTCGTCCGGCAGAATATGTGGCTATCCTCAGGAGGCTCTTCCACACGTTGTAAACCTCTTTATACGATATACATGCCTAATGATCCAAGAGCATAATGCTATTGGCATAATAGAGTTCGGAAGGCTACAAGCAACAAATACGACGTACTGTAATCGAAGAACTTGATGGTGTTTAACCGTCTGACTTGGTTCTTGTGCGTCAGGGCAATATTATTTTTGTGGATGTCATCACACCTTCCGAAAACCGTCGGGAGGCGTTGAAGGAAGCCAGGAATATGAAAATAGAGAAGTATCCAAACCTCGCTAACCACCTGTGAACAAAATACAAAACTGTTGAGGTTGACGCCATTGTTGTAAGTTCTCTTGGATACTGGGACCTCGACGGTGATCGGATAAAGAAGTTGCGCACGAAAAGCTTCCTCAGACTATTCACAAGAATGTGCGAGTGATGTGGTGACGTACTCTCGCGACATTATGTGGAGCACATAACTGGATTCTGACAGCAATGACTACATAAGAATTTTATCAGATGAAATCCAGGGGTACGATGTGTGATTATGAAGTTTTCCACCGTGGATCCAAACGTGAAATAATGGTCAAAACTGAACAATATAGTTTTTTTCAAAAATATATTAATGTAATAATTAATATATTGTTTTATTTATTATTGATCATATTAGAATCTTGAACTATTAAAAAAATGTTAACAAACCCAATAATCTGTCCTTTCCAGCTTAATATCTGATAAGGACTGCCTTATCTCAACCCAGGTGCTGAGGATAACTCTTTAGAAGAAGACAATAAAGATATGGTCCAATTTGAACAGTGATTTCTTTCTGCTCTAGTAGATTCCAAATTTCATCAGGAAAAGCAAATACAGCAGAAGTTTAGTAGTTTTTTCTCTAAACCGTTGTTGGAAGTCTTTAATTTTGTTACACATTAAGTAACACATTAAAAAGCATCTGTTATTAAATGTATGTAGTATAATTAAGATTACCGAGATGGAGAAAACCTAGCCGGGGCCAAAGATGAGAAAATATCCAAGTATTCGGCGCTGTCACACATTCTAAGTTACAAGTCCTTGACAGCAAAGGGCAAGGTGGTCCCCGTGATGTTAGGTACACGCTGCGCTGTCCCGCGAAAGACATCTCGGCGAGACAGGGGTCAGGTGAGTAGGCACGCTTAAAACTATGTTTTTAATTACCTCACGGTTTTTCATCGAAATGTATAATCATTTCATGGATTATGATCATGGGTCTTCCCCCCC
>NNCF01135492.1:3474-19257 GCA_002313205.1 Laupala kohalensis | reverse complement strand
AATATGCAAAGATCCGTAGTATATGCTTGGGAAACAAGACTTTCTCCGGACCAAAACCAATTTTTTGAGTCCGTACGAGCAGTCATATATGTAATAGTGCACAGTTGTCATCTAGGGTATTTTTTCTCGATGGTCCTGGAGGATATTGTAAAACAGAACTAATACGCGTTCTACTCGCTTATGTGCGGTGTCAAGAAAAAGTAGCTATCGCTGTTGCTAGTTCAGGGGTTGCTGCTAGAAATATGCCCGGTGGAACAACGGCACATAGTATGTCTTCTCTACATCTCGATCAAGGGCAGTGCACGGGGGTTTAGAACATTACAAATGGTTCTCAGCGCTCCGAACTCATTCGCGCTGCGCATAGTTTTGCGTTTTTGATGAGGCCCCCATGACTCACCGCTACATTTTCGAAATACTTGATAGGTCCTTGAGAGATCTCATGAATATTACTGCGCCTCTCGGAGGTAAGATATTCATCTGCTTCGGAGACTTTCGTCAAATTGCACTTATCGAGCAAATAGCCCGCACATACACAGACATTGTTAGTGTTTCCCTTTGAACGTCTCCTCTTTGGCGATTCTTTCATGTGTTTTCTCTTACGACACCACACCGAACAGGTGGTTGTGCTTCCTATTCCGAATACCTGCTTCAAGTTGGAAACAGAACAGTGAAAACGAGAATCGTCACTCAGGGTCTCGTAAAACATACCTTGATACCGATGCCAGGTGTCAGTTATGTAACAACTCTAGAGAACCTACTAACAGACGTATTCTCACTTAACATTCTCAGAAATCCGGATGAGTGTGCGAAACGAGCCATCCTCGCTACTAACATTGTTAACGTACAACAGATCAACAATAAGATCTTGAACTCCCTAGAAGGGCGTCTTCACGAGCTTCGCAGTGCAGATAGCATTGATAGGCAAGACGACGACGGACTAGACGTTGACGTTCAGCTCTTGAACCAGAGTGTACCTGACCACGTATTGTGACTTAAGGTCGGATGTGTATGCCTCATAATGAGAAATTTGAACATTGCGGAAAGTCTCGTAAGAGGGACAAAAGTGATAGTTACAGCCATTAGCCCTCGACTCATCTCGGTCAGAATGCCTGGTAGTACAGATCGATACGGTATTCCCAGGATTAAATTTCGATTCTCGTTTGTAGAAGGCTCACCTTTACGAGTTTGTCGTCGTCAGTGTCCTCTCATGTTGGCATACTCAATCTCAAGCCACAAAAGTCAAGGTCAAACAATAGACTAGGTCGGAATTGATTTAAGATCAGACTGTTTCACTCATGGTCAACTGTACGTTCTTCTCAGTAGAGTAAGTCGACCGTGTGATGTTCTAGTCCTCGTGCCAGAGTTCAAAGTTCTTGAAGAAGTAGTTACACCAAGAACATTGTGTACCAGGAATTACTTCTTCAAGGAGGGTGTGAATGACTGTGTTACAAACAGCAAATTTCAACACTTTCGAAAGAAATAAGAGGAGTGTGCATATAGTGTATACGTTTCTAAATAAGAAATTTTTGAAATAGTATGTAGGTCGGTACAAGTTATCTCCTATAAACATTTAATATGTAGTTCACATTATTTTTATTTAAACCTATTTCCATATTTTCCATAACATGGCTTTTCGTGATTACTATTAGTTTTTTTGTTCTAATTTAACATAGTCTATACTATTCAGAATATTTTTAGTGTCTCACATTATTACTCATTCTAAATACCTTATTTATATTAAAACATTTTACTCATCAAATATATTGTTAATCTTATTTTCCATAATGAGGACATGGACTAGGCCTCTAGGGGATACCATGTAAAAAAACGCACCATGCACATTACCTCGATGGTGGTGTGGAAATATGTGCGTAGTGTGTCTACGACAGTTTCATTAAAACACTAATAATGAAAAATAAAGGAACTGTATCATATGTAATTCTTAATTGTATATGAACGTGCCCTTTTCAACAATGTTGAGAATTTAAGAAGAAACTTGAAAAATATTAGTTGTGCGAAATGAGGCGAGAACATTGCATTACACATTTTAAAGTAGCAAGGGCGCAGCGCCATATTTGGGGGTAAAATCCACGGCGAGCAAAGCGAATTATACTACCATTTTGAAAGTGTGTTTACATTTTAATAATATTGAATTACCTATAAACAGAGAAAATATATCCCACGACTCTACATTTTATATTATTATTTTTTGAAAGGACATTGTTTTCAAGCTTTAAAAAATTAAGGTGAGTACGATAAATTAAAGAAAGTGCAAAGCTTGTTACACAAATTAGTAATTATTAAATCAATGTTACCGAGTGCAGTGTCAATACACAAGTTGAAATCATAATTCAAAATCTTAATATATAAATTGGTAACGTTAGTACACATGTACCAAGAATTAAGAGTAATGTAATTTGGAATGTTAACGACAAAAAAATCAGCGGAATACATGTTTCTATTCATAATAGTAAAAGCAAACAAAAAACAGTTATATTTGTAGTAAATAGTTATTGCTAATATACGATGCAGCAAAATTTTTAGATGAAGTGTCACCGGATGCACTAAGCGTTTAATGGACTTCACGGTGAATCATTTCAATATAACAATAAGATTTTTTTCCCCTCTGGATGCCTTAGCACAGACACAGCCCGTTATTTGGGGGTCTGATAAATTTTAATAGAAACTTTTGAGCCATTTATAAAATTTTGGAGTAAAGTAAATTTACCATAAAAGAATTAAGCAAGAGAAGTCGATTGAGATCAATTAGAATTGAATTGGGAAAAATACAATCTAGGATTTCCAACATAGGTGTTTACTATTTTATGTCGGAATAACTAGATAATTGGTGTCAGGCTAAAA
Organism: Laupala kohalensis; assembly: GCA_002313205.1. Lineage (NCBI taxonomy): Eukaryota > Metazoa > Arthropoda > Insecta > Orthoptera > Trigonidiidae > Laupala > Laupala kohalensis. Next base: position 16,395 of record NNCF01135492.1, on the reverse strand, counting down.
TAAAGTCTAAAATTATTCCTGGGATAGGAATTTTCGTAGAAACATATATGAAAGACGTTATGCCCTACGATGCACATTAACCCCATTTTCTATAAAAGTAATATCTTCGGTTATTTAAGAAATATTGCAGTGCAGTAAATTTTAGCGAGAAACATTTAAGTAATGATAACTGAATAAGATAAATTTTAATAAAATACCATAAATGGGAGGGACACAAACTAGGATTTCAAACATTGGAAGAACAAATCTGAAAGACGGTATGATCCCAAATGCGGGTTTACTTACATTTTAATAAAGGTGAACATCCTTGTATTTATTATGTATTTTGAATTGCAATAAAGTTAGCAAAACAAACAAATTAAGCAACAGCAATCGAGTAAGATCAATTTGATTTAAAAACATTAATTGGGAAGAACACAATCTAGGGTCTGCAACTTTGATGTTCACATTGTGTGTGACGAAGCAACTGGAAAATTGATGTCAGACTAAAGTAGAGTTGTCAGACTAACTGGAAAATTGATGTCAGACTGAAATTACCCCTGAAAAAATTTCTTTCTTAAAAACAAATATGAAAAATTTATGCCCTCCGATGCACAGTAACCCCATTTTCGGTTGTTTTAAAAATTTTGCAGTGCAGAAAATTAAGCAAAAAGGAATGAAACAAGAGGAAACGAGTGAGATACATTTGAATGAAAAACGAAAATTGGGAAGACAAAATCCAGTATTTAAAAAAAAAATTGGCTTTTCTGACACAGAATAACTTGAAATATAGTGTCAGGTTTAAGTAGAGTCTAAAATTAACCCCTGGAAAAAGTAAATTTAGTGAGAAAGAATTAAGTAATGAAAACTGAATGAGATAAATTTGAATAGAATACAATAAATGGGAAGGACGCAAACTAGGATTCCCTACATGGACGAACAAATATGAAAGAAGGTATGCCCGCAAATGCATGTTATACGTAACTTTTTATAAACATGAACATCCTCGTATTTATTAGGTATTTTGAATTGCAATAAAGGTAGCAAAACAATTAAGCAACAGGAATCGGGTAAGATCAATTTAATTTAAAAACGTTAATTGGGAAACATACAATACAGGACTTCAAATATAGGAGTTCACTATTATGTGTCGGAATAACTATATAATTGGTGTCAGGCTACAGTAGAGAATCAAATTTTAACTACATTTTCTATTCATGTAAATATCTCCGGTTATTTTAGAAATATTGCGGTACAGAAATGTCACCAAAAAGAAATTAAAGAAGACGAAATGTGTGAGAGCAATTTCAATGAAAAACGAAAATTGGGAAGGATACAATGAAGGATTTACAACGAAGGTGTTTACCATTTTGTTACCCAATAATTTTAAATTTTGTGTCAAGACTAAGATAGTGTTCGAAATTTTTATTGCTATAATACGGAGACGTCGAAACTTATTTTCTTTTATATAAAATGTCACCGGTTGCACTACGCGTTCGATGGACTACGAGATGGATCAATTAAATCTAGCAAAAGGTTCTTTTTTCCTTGTGGAAACCCTAGCACGGGCGCAGCCCGTTATTAAGGGTATGGGGTTATTACCCCTAGCGAGCAAGGCGAGTCTCATGTTATATAAGCCCATATGTGTAACTCACTCATCTAGTAATCATAAGTGTTGGGTACGTTGTACTAGTCGTACGAGCATGAAACTTGTCAAAGTCGCCTCGAATGTTTTGTTTACAAAAGGATTGTACGTCTAATGGCGCCGAACGGCAGAAGAATTGGGATGTTAATCAAAGGACTGTGCAAGTTATTTAAGGTTTTATAGACGTGTTAAAAGTAATGAGAACTATATGCGTTTAATTGTTTTGTGTTTTGTGCAAAAATTATGTGACAAAAATCGTATATTGGAAAACTAATTTGAAACGGCATCAATGACTAGTACCCAAACGTAATCGTAGTCAAGATTTATTCTTAGAAATTACATTTATTCATTAATGTGTCGTATACATTTTGGTGAATGATTAGCTCAGGTAGGTTTTTGTATTATTATTTTTATTGCAAAGATGTTGATTATTTCCATTGAAAATGTGTTTTTTAATACGTGATATACTTATGATATACCCAAGGAATGCGTAGTCATGTATGATATAACTTGCTTTGAATAACTTTGTAGTATTGATATTGAAATTTGTTTAACGATTTTAAAAAGTGCAAAATCTATGAACATTTTAAATTAAGTCGTGTTTTTATTTTATCAATAACACATGTACGACACAGCGGTAGTAATGTGTATAGATTTGTAGAAACACTATTTCTACATATAAATAAGAACAAATACCTTCGCACACGAATTATAGGTATATGTAAACTCCCCCATGTCACGCATTACGAAAAGTTACATGGTCGCCACATTGTTTACTGATCTCCATGGCGACACCACTCGCTACATAAGAACTTCGAATTACAACGCCAAGGAACCTCCAAAACAGTAAACAATAGAAGACTCCATGAAGCAAGGAACGCCACGATTGCGATTCTATGACGGCAGAGAGAACACCTAGAAGCCGCGTAACCTGTTCGCTCAGTACAACCTATTAGGACTATTATTTCCAAGAAGTGAACTGCGGCACAGTGTTAGGCCCCTCGAGACCGTCATATATTCTTGTTTAAACTCAACCTTATAGCAACGACACAATCATTACCTCGTCAGATTTCGAAGTGAACGCATCGTTCCCGAACGGTTCCCGGCAATGTACCTTATCTTTGAAGGAAGTCTACTTCAAAACTGGTGCTAATAATATTCGAATTCTGAATCCTATCCTGGCGATATTTCTACATTTCTGAAGGAATTCTGTCCTGGCGATATTCCTACATTCCTGAAGAAATTCTATCCTGACGTTCTGAAGAAATCCTATCCTAGCGATATCTCAACATTTCTGAAGAAACTCTATCCTGGCGATATTTCAACGTCTCTGAAGAAAGTCTATTCTGACAATATTTCTNTTCAACGTCTCTGAAGAAAGTCTATCCTGACAATATTTCTACGAGCAGATCTTCGAAGCCAAACGCTTACCACGCCCGACGCTGAGGAAATCCTGTCCTCCGAGCTCGGCGGTTCCAATTTCGAAGACCGATACGAGAGACGCTGTGACGACGACTTCGGCTGCTGGTGTCCTGACGCAGAAGAATGCTATCTGTTATATGTGAGAAAACCAGTTCAAGCAGAACGTTCAATCCACCGTTCGTCGTGTGGTGTCACGCTCCTTTGTTTAGTTCCAAGACGGATTCGCTTAACCTCGTAATAAAATACTTATTCTTTAAAGAAATCCACTTGGATATATTTATTTTGTAAAGGAGGAGATTTTGTTGCAAATACAACAAAGAATCTCCGCCTTGCAACATAAATATACTGGTGACCCCTTCGTTACGAGCTAACTTTGCTAAACATTAGCACTAATTTTCTGATTCAATATAATCAGTTTTCTTACTTAACGTAATTTTCGGCCATAGTTCACTCACTAAACGTGTCATTGAATTGTGTAGCCCAAGTCGTGATTTCGCGAAAAATTTTTGCTCCATTGGAATCGAATTCCTAATTTAAAAATTTTTTTCGCGCTCACTATATTCTATGTCTTGTCTTTTAACACATATTACATGCCTTGTTGTTTAACCCATGTCTATGTAATTTTTATTTCCAGTTAGTTTTCTTTTATGTAACATAGTTCTGCTTCGCTTAGTAGCTTGCCACTAGCTTCAATTCAGACAAGTCAATCTGCTACTACTTCACTATGTCTACTGAAAACGTGCAATCTTTCACCACTTTTTTGCCAGACTCGACCTCCAGAATACCCCTTCCAAATTTTTGGCAGGCTCATCCAAAAAAGTTGTTCGCGTACGCGGAAGCACAATTCAATGTGCGAGGAATTAGTTCCCCATTTGTAAAATACGTGACTATTATTCCATGTTTGCAATTTGTGATCGATGTCATTGACCCAGAATTTCTGACACCACACGACGACGAGTCATACGAACGTCTTAAACAATTCTTAATTCATCGATACACGAACTCGCAAACCTCAATCAACGACGTCCTATCTGCTGAGGCCATTGGTGATCGTACACCATCAGAATTCCTTCGCCGTCTCCAGCATCTCGCCGGAACTCAACTGCAAGATGACACGTCTTTAACAAAAATATGGCTCAACGCCCTACCAACCACCATTAGAGATATATTGACATCGGGATACGCAAAACACAGCCTGTCTGAACAAGCGGATCTCGCCGACAGAATTAAAGCGATACTCCCCACGTCTAATACAGTGGACGCTATCCACGTCACTCCGAACAAGACTGTAGAAATCACTGATTCTTCGAGCACTCTCGACGCAGTAATCACTACCGAAGCCGTCGCAACTACTCCTGTCATTTCCCACACGACGAGTACTCTTGATGAAGTAGCCCAAACCGTCACAGCTACTAATGTAAACACGACAGCGCCCGCAGATCCAGTGATCCAATACATCCTTCAAACCTTGGACACCCTCACCAAGCAAGTCGCAGAATTAAAGACAACGTTATCCCAACGAAATGTACAGCAACGCTTATTTAGCCCACAATCAGACATTTGCTGGTATCATACCACATTTGGTAACCACGCAAAACGCTGTTCAGCCCCTTGCGGTTTCCAAAACAAACGCGCTACAGCCGCCAGCATCACTAGGAAAATCCATCCACGCACGATGACATTCAACAAAATGTGCTGGTACCATTCCAAATTTGGCGCGGAAGCTCGGCATTGCACGACTCCATGTGCATTCAAGAAAGTAAACAATTCCGTTGTCAAGGCCCACTGTGATATTTCAAACGTCTCCCACACTGCTGATCAGACACGCATGCCAACCGCTTTTTCGTCTGAAACAAGCAACGTACTGGAGCCGTCTACATCACAGTCTCCAAAATCAATCCTTAAGAAATCTATCGACCAGACAGATAAACCTACGTGCGGATCAATAGAAGTACATCCCAACAAATTAAAACCAAAACCATCAAAAACGACATCGAAAATACTCGATGAAGGACACACGGTTTCAACAAGTCCCAAACAAGCCAAGACCACGCTCTCGACATCGACAAAACGACAAGCTGTTCCTATCGCTAGATCACGCAACGCAGCTCAAGCACATAAAAAACATGAACCCATCATCGGAACCCACAGCAAGCCCAAACAAGAAGGCCACTTCTTCAAGGACCTCACTTCACTTCTCCGCCAGCTCAACGTACACACAGGCAAACCTGCATTTTTCTGCCTGTACAGCACAAAATAAAAAAAACATAACTCAATGGCAAGCGCGCTGAATGCAGAATCCTATTGCCAAATTGACAAAAGGAGAAGATGGCAACATTATCAAAAGCATTCACGGTTAACATTTCGCAACATGTACAATAACTAATGTTTTCTTTTTCTTCTACCAGATGAAAGACCTACCCACCAGAACTACCAACGCTGTCACAACTTCTGTATCAGGTCACAACTTCTGTATCATTATATTGTATATGTAGCACGCGCGTAACCACCAAAAGTCACATTCAATATCCAACTTTTGGAAACTATTGGAAAAACCTTTTTACTTTAAATGTGGAAACTATTTTTATATATGTACGTATCGACGAAGAAACAAACTACTCCAACTGAGAAATATTTGGAAATATTTATTTTGTAAAGGAGGAGATTTTGTTGCAAATACAACAAAGAATCTCCGCCTTGCAACAGATTCCTTGATTCATTTCTAAAGTTTGTTTACGTTCGTAAACAATGAATTTTAGGCCAAAAACGTTATATTTATCATGTGAAAGAATGTTTGGTTAGTTTTATATTTCACAACAGTGTTTAATGTCCTACATTAAACGTATAAATTAATTTATCTAAGAAATTTTGCGGTATCTCTTACAATACGTTCAACAACGGACCGTATTTACATTTCATTTTTAATTTGAATCGATTCATTGACTAGTTCCCAAAATAATCGTAGTTTTGTCGTCGAAATAACATTTATTTATTAATGTGTTGTATACGTTTTTGTGACTGATTAGCTCAGGTATGTATTCGTAATTCTATTAACATAGCAATGATGTGTATTATTTCCGTTGGCAAAGTGAGTTTTTGAATACGTGAGATATGTATAAGTAATTTATTATATTACATGACATGTTTGATATAACTCACTTTTAATTTTTTTGTAGCATTGATATTAAAATTCGTTTGACAATCTTTTAAAGTGCATAAACTAAGATCGTAGTATATTATAGTGTGTTGTTATTTTCTCAATTAGACATAGGCAAGCCATTTAATGTTAATAGCAAGCCGTGACATTTTGTATAGATACCTTGAATCATTTCAAACGTTTGTTTACATTCGTAAAGAATGAAGTTCTAGACAATATAAACAATTATTTTAACCATGTGAGTGAATGTTTGGTTAGTTTAATATTTCACAACAGTGTTTAATGTTCTACATGAAACATATATTAATTTTTCTAATACATTTTACTATTTCGGTATCTCTTACAATACGTCCAAAAACGTGTTTCATTTTTAAATTTAATCGATTCATTGATTCTTTTCAAAAGTTTGCATACGTTCTTAAAGAATAACATTTTAGGAATGAAATAATAATTTTTACCTTGTAAAAAAATGTTAAGTTAGTTTTAAATTTCACAACTGTGTTTAATGTTCTACTTGAATTGTATTTATTACGTTTTCAAAAAAAAATCACTATTTCTGAAACACTACGTCCAGAAATGAACCGTATTTTTATCATCATCGCCAAGACACTTAGTGAAATGCAGTAAGTGTAGTTTGGTTTATTTATGTAAATTTGTGTTGGAATAACTAAGAAATTGGTGTCAGAGGGAAGTAGAGACAAATATTCATTCCACTTCTTATAAACGAGAATATCATATTATAAAATACGAATTTTGCGGTGTAGTAAATTGAGCCAGAAAGAATTAAGCAGTGAAAACTGACTGAGATAAATTTTAAAAGAAAATTTTTAGCCATTTATAAAATATTGGAGTAATGTAAATTTACCATTAAAGAATTAAGCAAGAGAAGGGTAAGGAATTTTCTTAAAAACATGAAAGAAGTTATGCCCTACGATGCACATAAACCCCATTTTAACAAAATGTAAACATCATTAGTTCTTTTAGAAATTTTGCAGTGCAGAAAATTCACCAAAAAGGAATTAAACAAGAGGAAATGAGTGACAGCAATTTGAATAAATAACGAAAATTGCGAAGGACAAAATCTAGGATTTTCAAAAAAATGTTGACTATTCTGTCACAGAATAACTAGAAATAGTGTCAGGTTTAAGTAGAGTAAAATTAACCCCTGGGAAAGGAATTTTCTTAAAAACAAATATGAAAGAAGTTATGCCTTACGATGCACATTAACCCCATTTTCTATAAATGTAAATATCTTCTGTTATTTTAGAAATTTTGCGGTGCAGTAAATTTAACAAAAAATAAAATAAGAGGACACGAGTGAGAGCAATTTGCATGAAAAACGAAAATTGGGAAGTACAGAATCAAGAACTTCCAAGGGTGTTCACAATTTTGTTACACAACTTGAAATCAGTTGTCAAGACAAAAATAGTTTTTGAAATTAACCTATGTAAAAAGAATATTTTGAGCCATTTTAAAATTTAGGAATAAAGTAAATTTACCACTTTACTACTAAAGAATTAAGCAAGAGGAATCGAATGAGATCAGTTTGCAATGAAAACTTTTATTGGAAAATGTAAAATCTAGGATTTCTAACAAAAGTGTTTACTATTTAGTGTTGGAATAACTAGAAAATTGGGTTCAGGCTAAAGTAGGTTCTCAAATTTACCCATGTAAAAAGAAATTCCTTAAAAACAAATATGAAAGACGTTATGCCCTCCGATGCACATTAACCCCATTGTCTAAAAATGTAAATATCTTAGGTTTTTTAGAAATTTGCAGTGCAGAAAATATAGCAAAAAGAATGAAACAAGAGGAAACGTGTGAAAGCAATTTGAATGAAAAACTAATATTGGGAAGGACAAAATCCAGGATTTTCAAAAAAGTGTGTTGACTATTCTGACAGCATAAATTGAAATATAGTGTCAGGTTTAATTAGAGTCTCAAATTAACCCCTGTACTAGGAATTTTCTTAAAAACAAATATGAAAGGAGCTATGCCCAACGATGCACACTAATCCCATTTTCTATAATAATAAATATCTTCGGTTATTTTAGAAATTTTGCAGTGCAGTAAATTTAGTGAGGAAGAATAAAGTAATGAAAACTGAATGAGATAAATTTGAATAGAATAACATAAATGGGATAGACACAAACTATGATTTCCAACATGGAAGAACAAATCTGAAAGAAGGTATGCTCCCAAATATATGTTAAACATAACTTTTTATAAAGGTGAACATCCTCGTATTTATTAGGTATATTGAATTGCAATAAAGTAAGCCAAATACAATTAAGCGACAGGAATCGAGTAAGATCAATTTTATTTCAAACCATTAATTGGGAATGATACAATCTAGGATTTCAAACATAGGATTTCACTATTTTGTGTCGTAATAACTAAATAATTGGTGTCAGGCTTCAGTAGAGTCTGAAATTTTAACTCCATTTTCTTTACATGTATCTCCGGTTATTTTAGAAATTTTGCGGTGCAGATAATACAGCAAAAAAGGAATGAAACAAGACGAAATGGGTGAGAGCAATTTGAATGAAAAACGAAAATTGGCAAGGACAGAATCAAGGATTTCCAACAAAGATGTTCACTATTATTTTACACAATAACTTGAAATTTTGTGTCAAGACTAAAATAAGAGTTCGAAATTTTTATTGCTATTATACGGTTCCGTCAAAACCGAATTCTTGCTTTTAGATAAAGTGTCACCGGACGCACTACGCGTTTAATGGACTTCGCGGTAAATCATTTAAATATAGCAAAAGGTTTTTTTTCCTCTCTGGGTGCCCTAGCACGAGCGCAGGTATTACCCCAGCGAGCAAGGCGAGTCCATATATTAATAAGCCCTCTCGTGTAACTCACTCATCTAGCAATCAAAATGATAGGCTACTTCTACTAGTCGTAAAAATATGAAATTTGGTACGCTCGTAGCTATAGAACTGCATTGAATGAGAAAATTCAAAAATTTTAATTTTTAAATTTATTTTATGGGGGATTATGATTACGCCATAAGATAACATTAGTTTCGATGCCGCGCGAATTGGCGCCACTCGGACGGCGAAAATTGTGATTGCTTACGTTAGAATCAACTCACGATTTAGTCGAAATATACTTATTGAAACGTTCTATAAGTCGACATATCGGAATACTAATAATGCCTGACGATAATGATTTCTTCTATGTTTTTTGTTATTACATTTCTATTTCGTAATAACGTATTTAATATTGAAGATTGTAAAATTGTATCAGACGCGTTATGTAAAATGTACGTTGCTTACGTTTTGCATTCTATTGAACTGATGAAAAAGTCAAAGCGTATGAATTAAAGAAAAATAATTGAATTTTATTTTTTGTACTAAACATTTCTATCCAAAGTGCATGGGTTTTTTTTTGAATTGAGCCGTAAATCCAAGTTACGGTAAGCGGCGGTCATGACTTGAGGTTTAATTTATGTTTTGTTTCAATTTAACACATTCGAACCTTTTAAATCTCGATGAAACACATAGTATGTGTAATAATTTACTAATATGTTAGGAATGAATAAATTTAGTTTGTATAAATTCTTCAGAACGCTTCTAATTCATTGAATATTCGAATATTATAAGTTTGAAGTCATGGTTTCGTGTATTTTCCATTTGAACTTATATTCGAACATGAAAGTTTACTTTCAAATCCCATTCAAATTTTCGAACATACGTTTGTTGAAACTATAAAGAAGTATTCTATGACTTTATTTCGGTGGATATTATTTCAATTTGCAAGATTAATTTTAATTGCTGTTCCGTATTAAAGATCTTTAACATCCCATAATTACTTTATTTAACCGCGGATCTCGTGGCGTAGGAGAAAGGACTTAAGTAAGACATTGAAAGGCCGACGGTTCGAATCTGGACAGAATCTATGCACATTTTTGCTGAGTTTTTTCTGCATAACATTTTAAGAAATAATACGTTACTTCCATTTTAAAAATTATTTTCTTGTTTTGTACAAAGTAAAGGAATTTTGAAGTTTTTTTTCTGAGTGATTAAGATTACGCCATAAGATAAAATAAGGTTTCGATGCCTGGCGGACTGAGAAAATTGTAATTGCTTACGTTAGAATCAACTCACGATTTAGTTGACTTACACTTATCGAAACGTTCTGTAATTCGACATATCGGAAGACTAAGAATGCCTGATGATAATGATTTCTTCCATGTTTTGTGTTATTACATTTCTATTTCGTAATAACGTATTTAATATTGAAGATTGTAAAATTGTATCAGACGCGTTATGTAAAATGCACGTTTCTTACGTTTTGCGTTCTATTCAACTGATGAAAATGTCAAAGCGTATAAATTAAAGAAAAATAATTGAATTTTATTTTTTGTACTAAACATTTCTATCCAAAGTGCATGGGTTTTTTTTTGAATTGAGCCGTAAATCCAAGTTACGGTAAGCGGCGGTCATGACTTGAGGTTTAATTTATGTTTTGTTTCAATTTAACACATTCGAACCTTTTAAATCTCGATGAAACACATAGTATGTGTAATAATTTACTAATATGTTAGGAATGAATAAATTTAGTTTGTATAAATTCTTCAGAACGCTTCTAATTCATTGAATATTCGAATATTATAAGTTTGAAGTAATTGTATCGTGTATTTTCCATTTTCAGATTTATGTTACTTTCACTTTGTAATTTAATTTAAGTTACCAAACATAAGTTTGTTGAAAGAATAAATAGTATTCTATGACTTTATTTTAGTCAAAATTATTCCAATTTGCAAGATTTATACTAATTGTCTTTGGGTATTAAAGCTCAATTACATTGAGAATATATATCAATTGCACCATCGGTCTCGTGGCCTAAAGGTAAGGAATGAACGTTCACTTCGGATGGCCGAAGGTTCGAAATTCAGAATAGTCATTGGGCATTTTAGTTGATTTTTTTCTGCATAACATTTTAAGAATTAATATGTTACTTCTAAATTAAAAATTACTTTCGCGTTTTTTACAAAGTAAAGGAGGATTCCAGGGTCGTAGCTCATGTGAATTCCCAATTTTTTTATTTAATTTTGTCCACATTTCTTTGCTTCAAATAAGACGTAAAATATATTTCGAATATAATTTTTGTAATTCTTATAAAACATTTCCATTTTATTGTAAATATATTCATGATTTCATTTTCAATTGTTGTTCATGATTTGAGTCTGGAAAATTCCTATTATTTGTTCTTTGGAAGAAAATTTAAATGTGATGGTAATGTTTGCATCTATTTAATATTTTATTCCATTAAATAATAATGCATTTAACACATTACACACAATTCCTATTATTTTAAAATAATGGTAAACTTTACTGTCAAAATATGGTTAGTTTCTTCAGAAATTACTTGTAAACTGAGCGAGAACCACGCGCGGGCACGACGAGTGTCTCCCTGTATAGTGCACTTGATAGATATTCTTTTGTTTTAGATGTAGTGTGAACTTCTGAATACCTTTATGTGAACAGAATTCTCGCTGTCGAATGTGCATTGTTCGTTTCTATTAAAACGGCGTCATTTATCATTCCTATAAACTCATAATATTATTATTAGTAGTAGTAGTAGTAGTAGTAGTATCGACTAGTAAGAACATAAACAATAAGTAAAAAATATATATCAGTAGTTTGAAATCTTATTCAGTGTATTTCACATGAAGTTATTGTAGGTTTCACGAGTACGTTCGCAATACATTTTTTTTCTAAGAAGAAAATATTGTACTAATACTTCTTAGATTACCAAAAAAAATTGATTGTTTCGTTATTTATTATTAATAAATTACAACGATTTAGGGTGTTTACTGTTTTGCTACGGAAATTCAATAGAAATAATTCGGTAACAACTATTATTCAATACAAATTATTAGAACACATTAATGTAATTTAGTAATTATTTTAATAGGTAATTTTTTTTTCTTTTAGAGAAGATATATGTCATTTTTTAAATAAAAAACTTCACGGTAAATTATTTAAAACTAGCAATAAGGTTTTTCACTCAGGATTCCGTAGCACGGGGGTCTGGGCAAGGCAGTCTAATCTGGGCAAGGCAGGCGAGCAAGGTGTGTCTAATCTTATATAAGCCCCTATGTGTAACTGATTCATTCACTCACTCGTCTAGAAATCATCAGTGTTAGGTACCTTGTACACTACTGATAACATAAAAGGGCCCATTTATTTTTCTAAGTCCCACGCTCTGACCAGTTTTGGATCTGTTAGGTTTGCAACGCCTCCCTCCTCTTGCTTTCCCTTCGAGAGGGGAAGTTTCATTCAACCAATCGTAGGTCTATTTGAAACGGCGCTCTAATTTGGAAGACATCGTGCGGCGGGTAAATCGTAACGAGATAAAANAAATATTTTGTATTTTTTTATTATACACATTTTGGACCTCTATAACAAAAATATTCTGTATATTCTTGACTTCAATAAACTTTACCATTCTCTATATTTAAACGACATCTCGAAGTTCGTTGTCTCGAGAGGTCTTCATACTCAATGTAAAAGATATTAGACTTTGTATAAAAACGTTTGCGTAATACTGTGATACAATATAGTTTTTAACAGAATTTGAATATAATTGCAAGATATCGTATGGAATTGGTATAATTCGAATCACAAATTACTTATAAATATTCCTATAATTTCTTATATTTATACAGTGAAGTAAAGAAATCAAATCTCATTGCCTACAA
>NNCF01135489.1:61401-75776 GCA_002313205.1 Laupala kohalensis | reverse complement strand
ATCGTGTTTATCATATGATTGTAAGGAGATGGAATGAATTTCCTGCAAGACTTGGAATATGGACGGAAGATGATTTTTTCTTCGGCGTGATGGCTGTAGTGTGGAAGTACCCGAGATAGATGTGTTTTCTTCAAGACTTCTCTGCGGTATGTTATGGGTGAGGTAAGGATTTAAAGAGTCTCCTACATTGGAATATACGGTACGGAATGTTGTGAGCCTGTACGGAAGTGTCAATCTCTAACTTGGGCGCCGATTAGGGGGTTCAGTAGTGGGTATTGCACTTGGTGGTTTCATGGGTGCTTTGTGCTGTACAAACTATGACATGTTAATGCTGGTGGAATAACTGTTTGAAACGATATGCGGAAATACCTGTTGTTGTGGGAACTCCTGGTCATGTTTATGATATAATGGTTAGGAGGTGGATGTGCGGAGATGGGATGTATATTCTGGACTTAATAGGGGTATATGATGCAGTGAGCCAGTACGGGAGTGTCAAGCTATACTTCAGGCTCCAATGGTGGTCATGGAACTAGGTGATTCAGAGGATGCTTTGTGTTCTACTGTAATTCTTGTCGTGGCACTTGGTAATTTTATGTATGCCGTGTGTCACGCTTGTACTTATGGAACAAATGATGAAGACAATATGCGGAAAGGTGTACATGTTGTAATAGGTACACATGGTTGTGTTTATGATATGGTGGTAAGGGGATGGAATGAGTTACCTTCAGAATATATATTGGAACCTATAGTGCGGTGTGTTGTGAGCCTGTACGGAAGTGTCGAGCTCTAATTATAGCACCGATGGTGGTTATGGAACTAGGTGATTTGTGTCGTGGTAGTATTGCCTATTGGGGCGGTGTGAACATATTGTTGTAAGAACTCCTGGTCGTGCTTCTGAAATGATAGAAAGGAGATCTCTACATACAAGTCGTATAAAATTGTTTGATCAGGATGAAACAGGTGGAATGTTATATAGTGGCACGAGAGATCAGGCTGATATTCAGGACCTGCCAACCTCATATTGGAATCTTTGACCGTCGTAGGGATGTGCAGGGTAGGGATGAATTTCCTTATGGACTTATCTTGGAATATATAGTGCGGGAAGCAGTGAGCCTGTGCAGGAGTGTCAAGCTAAAATTCAGGCACCAATGGTGGTCATGGAACTAGGTGATTCCATGGATGCTTGGTGTACTGCTCTAATCCTGACACATACTGGAGAGTGGTTGTCGTGGCACTTGGTAATTTTATGGATGCCGTGAGTCATGCTTGTACTGGTGGAACAAAAGATGGACACAATATGCGGAAGGGTGTACATGTTGTTATAGGTACACATGGTTGTGTTTATGATATGGTAGTAAGGAGATGGAATGAGTTTCCTTCAGAACATATATTGGCACCTATAGTGCGGTGTGTTGTAAGCCTGTACGGAAGTGTCGAGCGCTAATTCTGGCACCGATGGTGGTTGTGAAACTAGGTGATCACATGAATGATTTGTATAGTGCTGGTACTGCCTGTTGGGACGGAGTGAACATATTGTTGTAAGAACTCCTGGTTACTTCTAAAATGATAGAAAGGAGATCTCTGAATACAAGTCGTATAAAATTCTTTGTTCTGGATGAAACTAGTGAAATGTTCTATAGAGGCACGAGAGATCAGGCTGATTTTCGGAACCTTCCGAAATTGTATTGGAATCTTTGACCGTCGTAGGGATGTGCAGGGTAGGAATGAATTTCCTTCTGGATTTAACTTGGAATATATGATGCGGAATGCAGTGAGCCTGTACGGGAGTGACAAGCTACAATTCAGGCACCAAAGGTGATCATGGACCTAGGTGATTACATGGATGCTTTGTGTCATGCTCTAATTCTGACACATACTGGAGAGTGGTTGTGACGCTTGGTGATTTTGAGAATGCATTGTGTCATGCGGAAGGGTGTACATGTTGTTGTAGGTACACATGGTCGTGTTTCTGATATGGTGGTAAGGAGATGGAATGAGTTTCCTTCAGGACATATATATTGGAACCAATAGTGCGGTATGTTGTGAGCCTGTACGGAAGTGTCAAGCTCTAATTCTGGCATCGATGGTGGTTATTGAACTAGGTGATTAAATGAACGCTTTGTGTCGTGCTTGTACTGCCTGTTGGGACGAAGTGAACATGTTATAAGGACTCCTGGTCGTGGTACTGAAATGATGGAAAAAAAGATCTCTGAGTAAAAGTCGTATAAATATTTTTGTTCTGGATGAAACAGGTGAAATGAAATGTAGAAGCTTGGGAGATCAGGCTGATATTCAGGTCATTTCTTCTATACAATGATTGGATTGTGACCTCTCACTTTAGGCGAGAAACAGATCAAATTCGTGTTCAGGGAGAAGAACAGGCTTAAGAAGGTATCACGCAATTCATGTGTCTGTGATATGTATGAATATTACTCAAGCATATATTATTATTTTCCGGTGACATCCCGGCACGAACTGGCTTACCGAAAGTATGAATCACGGAGACAAAACTGTTTCAGTAATGCATGGGGATATGGAACAAAGTGGGTGAGATATCATTATGCGTTAGTTCCGTATTGGATCCAGCCGTGTTCTGATAACTGAAGATCTTTTGGCTCGTGGAATTGATGTCAAACGAGTTTTTCTCGTGATGACTTGGAATATACCATCTAATAGAAAAATTATATTCATAGAAATGGTGGTAATATGGCTGAAACGGAGTAACTATTAACCTTGTCACCAAAGATGACTGGATACAACAAGTGGTTTGACGCTTGATGGTAGCACAGTGCCCTACCTCCTCGCTGGTGGGGACGGATAAAACAAAACTGGCACAGTCACACTGTGACAAATGAATGGGTGAACAAGCCTATAGAATCTGAGGAGATACCCCCCCGGTAATAGCCATCTGGCCAAGGCACGGGGATGTACAATAAAATGAAAAAAAAATGTCCCTAAGCAACCAATAACAAGCAGACGTGACTCGAAGTGCTCGCGTATATAAACGTGTGGAAAGTGATTTAAAGCCTTTATCGTGTGCTAAAATATCTACGGGAAGGAAGAATATCGTCATCAGAGCCGCAGGAGCTAAGAAACATCAAAATCGGACCAGGGGTGCCTTTATTGTGGACATCGTCGGTGTACATATCTTACGTCCGCCATTGTGGCACAGTTTCTCATAGACCTGGCTCAGCATAGGGGCGTTTATTGACACTGAGAGGTGAGTACTCTACATGGGAGCTTTTTCCCAATGATTTCACCTGCTTGTGGCGATAGTGTCTTCACTTTACAACGTACAAAGGCGATTGTAAACACCATTTCGGAGAACGGCCCCTTGTGCCGCCCAAACAGGGCCAAAGAGAACCCTGCCACGGTGTGTGAGGTGACGGTGACTAGCCCGGAGAACCGGATCCCCGACTCTGGGATTCGACTCCCCTGAGGAGACCAGCAGGGGACGTATCCCCACACCGACGCGCCGCAGGGAATCGGCTCTGGAGTCGACTCCTCATACTCAGGATCCCCCATTCCCCATTGGGCGTCGATCCTTGAACGAGGCTGAGTACCGGGCATTCACCCGCCGCCATCGACGAACCGCGCCGAACGGTGAACGAATCGGAGGATTCGTTCACTTCGGGCGCAGGGGAGAAATTTGTCTCCCGGGGCCCTGCTTCGGCAGACTGCCGCCGGACGCACGGTCTGTCTTACGGCCGGCCTTGTCGTGGTCCTCATCAAATTTCGTACCCCTTCGACGGTTACTTCCCGCGTAAGAGCGGGAAGAACGAGTCCTGGTATCAGGAACAAGCCATCACAGACCGCCTCCGACGTCGATTCGACTCGGGAACCGGATCTCTAGAACCCCAGGACGCATAACCCAGGTCTCCTGCACCAAGAATCGACTCCAGGATTCGAGTCAGCTGGACTAGGCGACTAGAACAGGACGTATGCCCGAGCCGCGCTACAGGGAACCGGATCGGGAGTCGGTTCCGAGCCGACTCTGGCGCCATCTCTACTGAGCGGCGAGCACCCCTGCGGAGGGCGAGGAACAGGGTCATCACCCACGGCCGCCGTCGANCATTAGACTCGTTCACTTGGGACGGGGAGGAGGGAATCCTCTCCCGACGCTCCGGTCCGACAGAAACCTGCCAGTTTTGGACGCACCAAGCCTTGTCCATCAACCATGTCCAGCCTCCTTCATAAATCGGACGGATCCCTAAACTTATCAATGGACGGATCACCAACATCAATAACTGGTAGCGACCGCGTATCGTCGCCGGAAGCCGGGCTGTGTCGAACTGCACCGCGTGCGACCGCCCCCCTCCGCGGGCCTCGGAGACAGCGCCAAACCTCAGACGCATCTTGGACACGTGGGAGCGGGGATTCACTGGTATCGTCCCCTCGCTGTCGCCGTCCGCGGAGCCAACGGCTGAACCCTCTGCACCTCGCCGAACCTGAAACACTAGACCAGCTCAGGGAATACGTGGAGAACACCCTGCAGGCGGGATCGTTCCTCCGCGCCTCCGATGTTGACCGACAGCGCCTCGGGGCCGTGGTCCGAAAATTTTGCGTGCTACACCAGCCCAGTTCGCCAACTGCCGGAACCGCGGCACTCACGATGGGGTCTTCGCACCCCGCTCAACCGGATAATACCCCTGGTTCTGATGACGGAGCGTACACGGCGTACCGCGCCGTCCAGGATCAGATAGCTCTCCTGGGGACATGGAAGGGGAAAAAGGCCACCTGTATTGCATTACGGGACGGGGTCGCCACCTTGTGGTCCGCCCTCCGTCACGGCAAAGGAACGCGGATGGCCCAACCGAGGGCGCAGCCAGACTGCATCGCCCGACCGGGGGAACCCACAGATCTCCTTCCGACCCTCGCAGACTGCGAAGGTATGGCCAGCCTCGAAGGCCCAACCTCACACGTCCATGAACCGGCTGTTCGACTATGGGAGAGCCCGGGCTCAGATGACCTCGCCCGGATGACCGAACAGGTCATCAATGTCATTGATGAGCGATGTAATGCTCTTGTGATGCGCACCTTGACTCCGCAAGACGACCTGATGACCAACGGCATCGAGGACGAGGGTGGACCGTTTCACGTCGTGACGCGACGTCGTAAACGGGCGAAAACAACACACTTCCTACTGTTGGATAAGACCGACGGTGCCGTAGGAACAATCAAAGAAGTCGTCGACAGTTTCCTCGCCGTGGAACCGAGGGTCAATGTTGATGACCGTCGCGGGACACGCGGGGGGAAGGTCCTCCTCCGGGTAGCGGAAGCGGAAGGGGCCACCTGCTTACGTGAACGCTTAGCCACTTACCCTGCCCTGTATGAGGTGCAAGTTAAGCGACGCTCACCTTTACTCTTGGTAAAAGGCGTAGCCGTGGACTCGGAGGAGACCTTCCTGAGTGAACTAGACTCCAGGAACGACGGCCAGGGCCGAGCGTGCAGGGTCATACGGAAGATTGGTCGCCCGGAATGGAGAACCAAAAACTGGGTACTCGCACTTGACCCACAATGGTACCGCGCATTGGCAGGCAGGGGACGTGTATACGTCGGGCACGCCTCACATGCGGTGATGGAATACATAATCCCCATGCGCTGTTACCGTTGTCTGCGGTACGGCCACTTTGCCCGTGAGTGTCGCGACACAACACCGACTTGCGCACATTGTGGCATAGATGGTCATAAGCGTGGGGACTGTCCGCGGACGACCGAGGATACTCGCTTCCCCAACTGCGTCCGACAAGGGCAGCCAGCTGGGCACAGTGTATATAACCCGATATGTCTGGAATATACACGTGTACGGGACCTGATCCGCGAAAACACAGATCATGGAAATTGACGTCCTCCAGATAAATTTACAACGTGGGAGTATCGGGATGGGTGAGCTGCCGGGGTACGTCGCTTCGCAAAATATCGACGTTTGCCTCATCCAGGAGCCGTACGCGCTTGGGGGGAGGGTGCAACACATACCCCTACACTACCGCACTATCCACCGCGCGGGCGGATGTTCTGCACTGGTGATCACGAATTCCGCGATTTCTGTCCTCGAGCACGCACAACATACAACCAAGTTTGTGCAGGCAGCCACGCTCCAGAAGGGGCCCGTGAGTGCGCTCTTTGTGAATGTATACAAGAAGTTTGCAGAGGACGCCGTCGATGTACGCGAGGAGGTGGAAGATATCCTCCGGGAGCACAAGACGACAGATGTCTACATTGGGGGGGATTTTAACGCCCGCTTCTACCTCTGGGGAGACCCAAAGACGAACGCACGCGGGGAACGTCTGAGGAGTTTCATACTCCGACACGGACTATCCGTGCACAACATACGAGGGGTGCCCACTTTCGCATCGGCCAATGGCACGTCGGTCATCGACCTTACATTAAGCAGTACCTTGCGCCACACGACGCTAGCGGGATGGCGAACGACATCGGCCATTACCAGCGACCATCACGGACTACAGTATACGATCCTCTCCGCAGTCAAGGAAAGCTCCCCTGTGTACGGCACCATATATAACTATCGCAGGATTAACTGGGATGCATGTCACTCCTCCGCGTTGGCTACCGAGGTTTACTCGGCCCCGGGCGTGCCCACGGACGCGATAGACGATCGCATCCTTGCCCTACAGCAAGACATCTTGGCGACTGTGCGACCGTTTGCAGCGCGCAGGGCGGATGGGTACCGCCTCGGCCGTCCGTGGTGGACCGCGTCGCTCACGCGGGCTAAACACGCCACCCGCCGATCGCGCAAAGCGTATCAACGATGTCACGGGAGATCGGGGGATCGAGCCTTCCTACATGATCGCTACCGGGCCAACCTTGATACATATCGCCGGGCGATCCGTACGGCCAAGCGGGAATACTGGGCCAACTACGTCGACAACAGCATCGCCCATAACGTGTGGGGTTTACCATACATTATTAGCCGCGGCAAACACGGGAGCGGAGAGATATGGCGCAGCCTGCAGACTGACCCAGGATACACGACCGGGTGGACGGAGACCGGGCGTGTCCTGATAGACGGTGCCCTACGGTGCAGTAAGGATGAGCCTCTGCCTCCGCGTACGTACACGCCGACAGAGCTGCTTCCTGCTCACCATGTGACTCGCCGCGAGGTGCGAGACGTTATCCTGGGTCAAAAGCAGGGTACCAGCCCAGGGTTCGATGGGGTGACGCTTGATATGCTCAGGGAACTGAGCACTCGCTACATCAAAGAGCTAACCGACATATTTCACCGTTGCCGGGAGTACGGGTATTTCCCACGTCCTTGGAAGTTGG
The DNA here is from genome assembly GCA_002313205.1 of Laupala kohalensis. Taxonomy (NCBI): domain Eukaryota; kingdom Metazoa; phylum Arthropoda; class Insecta; order Orthoptera; family Trigonidiidae; genus Laupala; species Laupala kohalensis. The sequence goes on along the minus strand of NNCF01135489.1, from coordinate 68,492 downwards.
GGATGTTATGCCTCTTTTCGAAACCTGGGAAGACTGACCTCCAGCGTTGGGATGCATACCGTCCGATTACACTCCTCCCAGTCCTCGGAAAAGTTTTCGACAAGCTGCTGGAAATGGAACTACGGCCTATAGTCGAACCAACGATAAGCAGGCGCCAATACGGCTTCATGCGGGGCAGGGGGAGGGACGATCCCCTGAGAAGCATGCACCAAGACATCCTAGATAGTAAAAGCAAGTACCAAATGTTAATATTTATCGACTTTGAAAAGGCTTTTGACAGCGTGCGATGGGATATATTATTGCCGAAGCTGGAAAGGATTGGGGTAGGGGGAAGCCTGCTCAAGCTCCTAGAGGATTACCTGCGTGACCGCACGCTCATGCTAGCGATAGGGGATACGACCCTAACGCGGCACCTACACCAGGGTTGTCCACAAGGAAGCCATCACGGACCACTGCTGTGGAACGTTTATGTGGACACAGTCCTTCGCCAACATGATAATGACGGCATCCTGTATACTGCGTATGCTGATGTTCTCATGGTCCAGGTGGACGCAAACAGTCGCCGCGACCTAGAGCGCCACGGATCCCGGGTATTACGCAGTCTGTTTACTTATAGTGCAGCGGTAGGGCTGAGAGTCTCTAATGGCAAGACGGTGGGGATGGTTTTGGGCCAACGCCACACTGCCACTGTGCGCCATCCAATAGTGCGAGTTGACGAGTGGCGCTTGTCGATCAAGACCACTGTGCGCTACCTGGGTGTCCTCCTAGACGATCGGCTATCGTTCCTCCCCCACCTTCAGTTCCTTCGTAAACGGCTAGAGCGGTTTGTGTACTGCCTACAGAGGGTAGGGATCACGAAGATGAACCTGCCGCTCTGTAAACTGAAACAGCTCTACAAGGGTGCGATAGTACCCCTCCTCTCTTACGGCTGTACCCTTTGGGGACACCGCATGGCCACGGTGCACTTCGCCCGTAAGGTCGCGAGCATGCAGCGGCTCCGCCTGGTATATTGGTTTGGTGGCTACCGTAGTGTAGCCACCAAGTCAGTCTTGGTGTTGCTTCGACTGCTGCCACTCGATCTAGCGATCGAAGAGAGAAGAGCCCGCTACGAATTGCGCAGCTGCGGCCGGACCCGCGTAGGAGGACATCTACTTGACAGTACAAATAGAGGGTGGAAGCGCGAATTGCGTGCCCAGCTATTGTCCCGTTGGCAATCACGTTGGGACACGGCCACGGAAGGTAGGCGGCTTCATCGATTTATCCCGAATATCCAGTTCGCGGAAAATGCCTGGTTTCGCCCACGTAAAGCGATGGTGGATCTATTGACCGGACATGGGAACCTCAACGTGTACTGAGTACGCCAAGGACTGGCGTCTAGTGCCCAATGCCTATGTGAAGGAGGCGATGAGGACGTCGAACATGTATTATTTGACTGTCCGTTTTACGACCAGGAACGCATGGACTGGTATGGATCGCTCCGGAGACTGGGAATTTACGTATGGACACAGTATGCCAGGCAGATCGAGGGGCAACAGGCATATGCCGCCTTTGCCGAATATACAGACAAAATTGTCGAACTGCGTAGTATACTTGGAATTGATGTGAATAAGTTGCGAAGACGGTGATGTAGGACTCACTTCTGCCTTCTGCCTCTACCTGTTCAGACACGGCTTGCTCGTGAGAGAGGTAGACGTGGTTGGGGAGTGGAGAGACACGACTGACGTAGACCAGATGCGTATGAAATGTTCGACAGAATAATAAGACAGATCCCAATCATGACTGACCGCGTCCACGTCCTCATGAAGGTATGGGGAAGAATTTGACTTGATTTCCTTGTCAAGTCGTGGGAATACTAGAGTGATTTCCTTGATTGTTTGTGATATTTGATTCGTGTAGAAATTTGTGACCTTGATATTGGACTACAACTATTCTTGAGTTGCTATACCTATGATGGAACCAGTTGGAGGGGTGTACATGTTGTTATAAGACCTACTAGTCATGTTTATGATATGATAATAAAGAGATCACTGCGTGCAAGTCATAAGACTCTTTGTAATGGATGAAAGGATATATGATGGTTTAAGGGAGATGTGTCTCAACGCTGCCGCCTAATATTCAAAATATTTTACTTTCTACTATGCCGCAGGGTGTGTTGAACCTAACCTCTCACTTTATGCGAGAACCTGTTATGATTCTTGTCAAGAGAAAGGACCTAACCTAAGAAGGTATCGAACAATTGTTTGTTTTTGTGGAGAGGGAAGATTGGAAAATTAATACCCTGTGTGATTTGTATGATACATAGAATATTTCTCAAGCAACAATTTTCTGCAACACCCGGCGTAAGGTTGACTGGCCTACCGAAGGGTGTGTACATGATATGATGAGCGGATTGCGATTGAGGATTTGACACCCTGTCCATATGCGTGCAAGTCATCGTTTTGGATGAAACTGTTGAAATGTCGTATGGAGGCTGAGGAATCAGAGATATGTTTCAAACGTTGCCGCCTGATATTCAGGATATTTTTCTTTCTACTATGCCACAGGATGTGTTGAACGTAACCTCTAACTTTATACGAGAACCTGTTAATGATTCTTGTCAAGAGGAAAGAACAAACCTTAAAAGGTATCAAAATTGTTTATATTTGTGGAGCGGGAAGATTGGGAATTGAAAACCCTGCGTAATTTGTATGATACATTGAATATTCTACAACACCCGGCGTAAAGTTGACTGGCTTACAGAAGGGTGTGTACATGATGTTGTAGGAACCACAGGTAGTGTTTATGATATGATGAGCGGGAAGATTGGGGATTTGACACCCTGAACACCTGGTCGTGATTATGATATAATAGTAAGAAGATCTCTGCGTGCAAATCATCGTTCTGGATGAAGCTGATGAAATGTTGTATGGAGGCCGAGGAATCAGATCAGAGATGTCGCCTGATATTCAGGAACTCCTGGTCATGTTTATAATATATTAGTGAGGAGATCTCTGCGTACAAGTCATGTAAAACTCTTTGTTTTGGATGAAGCTGATGAAATGTTATATCAGAGATGAGGGAGCAACTCAAAGAGGTACCAAGGAATTCCTTATCTTACGGGAAGATGGGAAATTTGATACCCAATATGATTTGTATGATACATTCTACAACACCAGGCGTAAGGTTGGCTGGCCTACCGAAGTGTGTTTATGTTGTTGTAGAACGACTGGTCGTGTTCATGATATTATAAGTAAGGAGATCTCTGCGTCCAAGTCATATAAAACTCTTCATTTTGGATGAAGCTGACGAAATGATATATGGAGACAGAGGGATCAGATCAGAGATATGATTTATACGCTATCGCCTGATACTCAGGTTATTTTACTTTCTGCTATGCCACGAGATGTATTTAATGTAACCTCTCACCTTATTTGGAACAAATGATAGAACCAGTTGGAAAAGGATACATGTTGTTGTAGGAACTCCTGGTCGTGTTTATGATATGATAGTAAGGAGATCTATGCGTACAAGTCATATGAACTCTTTGTTTTGGATAAAGCTGAAGAATATTATATGGAGGCTTGAGGGATCAGATCAGAGATGTTTCAAACGCTGCCGCCTGATATTTAGGTTATTTTGCTTACTACTATACCACAAGATGTGTGGAATGTATCCTCTCACTTTATGCGGAAACCTGTTGTAATTCTTGACAAGAGAGAACTGACTTTAGAAGGTATCAAGCAATTCTTTGTATCTATGGAGCGGGAAACTTGGAAATTTGATACTCTGTGAGATTTGTATGATACATTGAATATTACTTAAGCGGCAATTTTCTGCAACACACGACATAAGGTTGACTGGGCTACCGAAGGGTGTGCATGTTGTTGTTGTAGGAACACCTGGTCGTGTTTATATGATAGTACGGAGATCTCTGCGTACAAGTCGTATAAAACTCATCGTTTTGGATGAAGCTGATGAAATGTTATATGGAGGCAGAGGGATCAGATCAGAGATATGTTTCAAACGCTGCCGCCTGATAATCAGGTTATTTTACTTTCTACTATGCCACGAGATGTGTTGAATGTAACATCTCACTTTATGTGGAACAAATGTTAGAACCAGTTGGAAGAGGATACATGTTGGAGGATACATGTTAGGGACTCCTGGTTGTGTTTGTGATATGAGAGTGAGGAGATCTATGCGTACAAGTCATATAAAAATCCTTCTATTACTTAAGCTGGAATTTTCTGCAACACACGATGTAAAGGTTGACTGGCTTACCGAAAGCATGTATCATAGAGACTTCACTATATCTACAATACATGGGGATATGGCACAACATGAGCAAGATATGATTACTGGATCAAACCGTGTTCTGATCACTACAGATCTTTGGGATCGTGGAATTGGTGCCCAACGAGTTTCTCTAGTGATAAACTAGATTCTACCGTCTAATACAAAATTATATTCATATGGTTCGAAGCATGATAGTAGTACAGTGCCCTACCTCCTCGCTGGTGGGGACGGATTCATACTAAATGGGCACAGCCACACTGTGGCAAATGAATAGGTGGAACTTACCTAAAGAATTGAGGAGATACCCCCCGGTAGTAGCCAACTGGCCGAGGTACGGGGTTGTATAATAAAATGAAAAAAAAAATGTCCCTAGCAACGGGTAAATAGCGTGCGCGAGTAAATGTGCTCCCGGGAAATAACTCATTTTAAGGATATAACAAGGATATAATAAGGATATATAAGGACTTCCTTTGTGGCTGGGACACCAGCAAAACGTGCACGGATTGGACAGAGCAAATAATTTTGAAAATCGGACGTGGAGAACTGAACTTGCGAAAATTGGACGACGCCCGGCGTGTGGCCAGGACCGGAGATGGCGACCACCGCAATTTGGTACGATGCCAGTGTCCGATGACTGTATACAGTGGTGAGTAGGTTCGACAGAGACACAACTGTGTAAAGGTAGACTCTCGCAGCGACAGTAGCTTGCTTGAAACTTAGTTTTTGCGAGTTGTAAACACAACTGGCGGAACGGCCCCTTGTACGGCCATTGCGGGGCTAAGAGACCCTGCCACGGTGTGGTCGGGCGGTGTTGGGACCAACGAACCGATTCTCCGGTGGTGGGAACCGGTTCTCGGGGAGACGTATCCCCGAGCAGACCGGCAGCGAGGAATCAATCCAAGAACCGGATCTTCCGGCTAGGAACCGCCCCTCCCCCGGGACGTGCCGGGCTGGTGAGCGGAACGAGGAACCGGCTCCTAGACTCTGGGAGTCGACTCAGGAGTCGTTCGCCTGGGACCGCGGCGTCGTTGGCGTCGCTCCAACGGTAGCGGAGGTACAGCGCCGTCTTGCTGCAGGAACCGGTACGGGAACCGGTTCGTCGAAACAGGGAACCGTCTCCGCGGGAGGGCGTCCACCCCAGGGTGAGGGTTTAACCTGGTCGAGCACGCGCGAGGTTCGAAGTTGTGCACTGACCGGTGAACGAGTCGTCGAACCCGTTCCACATCGAGGAGGAGGGCCCAACCCTCTACAAGTGAACCGGCTCGGCGGGACGCGACGAGAGGTGGGAGGTACCTTGCCATCGGCCACAGCGTGGTACACACCGAACCAGATTGGCGTCGCTTTAACGGAAGCGGAGAAACAGCGCCATCTTGCCGCAAGAACCGGTTCGTCGGAACAGGGAACCGTCTCCGCGGAAGGGCGTCCACACCAGGGTGAGAGTTTGACCTGGTCGCGCACGCGCGAGGTTCGAAGTGGTGCACCGACCGGTGAACGGGTCGTCGGACCCGTTCCACATCGAGGAGGAGGGGCCAACCCTCTGCAAGCGAACCGGCTCAGCGGGACGCGAAAAGAGGTGGGAGGTACCTTGCCATCGGCCACAGCGTGGTACACACCGAACCAGATTGGCGTCGCTTTAACGGAAGCGGAGAAACAGCGCCATCTTGCCGCAAGAACCGGTTCGTCGGAACAGGGAACCGTCTCCGCGGAAGGGCGTCCACACCAGGGTGAGAGTTTGACCTGGTCGCGCACGCGCGAGGTTCGAAGTGGTGCACCGACCGGTGAACGGGTCGTCGGACCCGTTCCACATCGAGGAGGAGGGGCCAACCCTCTGCAAGCGAACCGGCTCAGCGGGACGCGAAAAGAGGTGGGAGGTACCTTGCCATCGGCCACAGCGTGGTACACACCGAACCAGATTGGCGTCGCTTCAACGGTAGCGGAGATACAGCGCCATCTTGCCGCAAGAACCGGTTCGGGAACCGGTTCGTCGAAACAGGGAACCGTCTCCGCAAGGTGGGCGTTCACCCCAGGGTAAGGGTTTGAACTGGTCACGCACCCCCGTGGTTCGAAGTAGTGCACCGACAGGTGAACGAGTCGTCGGACGCGTTCCTCTGCGAGGAGGAGGGCGTAACCCTCTGCAGACGAACCGGCTCAGCGGAACGCGACGAGAGGTGGGAGGTACCTTGCCGTCGACCACAGCGTGGTGTACACCGAACCTAATTGGCGTCGCTTCAACGGTAACGGAGATCCAGCGCAGTCTTGCCGCAGGAACCGGTTCGTGAACCGACTCTTTGGGGATTAAACCCATCTCTCCCGTGGGGCGTCGGCCTTAATTGGACTGCCACCTATTGGGGCCAGGAGGAAGACCCGTCTCCGGGAGATCTCCCTCGGGCGACTGCCACTGGACGCTCAGCATTTGCTACGCGTCCCCGGCGCTACCGACTCCTCGCACTTACGGGGTTGGGAAGCCACCCCCTGGGAATCGGGCGGTTCCCCCTCGATAGATCGAGGCAAACCGAATCCGATCGCCTAGGTCAGGAACCAGACCCACCCAACTCGACTCGGAGGACCATCTCCATTTTGCGAAGAACGCGAGGCTACACGGGAAGGTGAACGAGTGGATACATTCCGGGAATCGATCCATCCCAGGAAATGTCCAGCACAGATTACATGCGACCCTCAGGGAGCCCAGGACGGGACTCGGTGGGCGGAGCGTCTATCGTGGACAGCTCAGCCACCTCCCCGGCCACATCACAGAAAGGCAGAGCGGCAGCACATCCTGCGCCGCGCAAAAAGGGGCCCCGCAGAGGGCCACTACC